>CM021100.1:896665423-896692051 GCA_007115665.2 Sequoiadendron giganteum | reverse complement strand
GTTTGTATTGTCATTTTGAGATGATTTGGCCATCTAGGTATTGTTAAAATCACTGCTATATTGCTGTCTAAACTCTATGATAATTCTGTAATTCATTTGCAGCTTGTGGGCAATTTCAAGATATTTAAAATATTCAGCATTGATGCCTTACAAATATCATTGCAAGTATATATATATATATTGAGGACTTTTAAGATATAGTAGTTGTCATAGGCCCCAATTTTAAAATTCCTAAAGTGAGTTGGTTCTCATTTCATATGTATTGCTTCATAGCAATATCATAATGTTAAAGGATAATTCTCTTTTGATGTATATTTCCAGACTGATGAATGCTATTATGAATCTACTAATTTTTAAGGTATTTTTGTGTATATATATGCCATAAGAGGTTTTCTATATGTCATAATAAGCAATACTTATTGGCTTCGTGTTAGTAATAACAACACATGTTTTACTTTTTAGCACCTTTAAGTGTCCAACACATTCATATCATCGGTTTTATTTTTCTGCTTTTGGGTTTGGATCATAGCTTTTAATATTGAGGTACATACAATCTTATATAATTTATATGGTGATTCACACTCTTAATATATTATATGTATGTTATTTGGTTATCTAAAGTTAATTATTGTTTTTAGGCAAAAATATATATTATTTATGATTTGTATTTTTGTATATACATATCCAAAACATACCCAATCCCAAAAAAAATGCCATACTGGCATACTTGAACCCAAACCAGTTACTTAGTTCATATTACATTATATTGGAGCTGAATTGAGAATTTGCATGAGATTCAACACAAAATTTAAACAAAATTCATTGCTTTCATTGTCAATGTGCATATAACAAGTACAACAAAAGGCCCAAAGGCTTAGCTGCACTACTTGGTAATGGTAAGAAGCTTGTGATTCAGATCTCCAATGGAAGAATGCTGAGGAGGACCACAATTTCCACTTACAAGTCCCACCAAAGTTAGTGTCTTTTTATTATTCGAAAAACAAGAGCTATGTAGCCATTATACATCACATAAAACTCTTAAATGGTAATAGTTTTTAAATCTGATGAACAAAGATGCTATAATTTAGTGAAACAAGTTTAATATCAAAATCTACACTAGCCTATCCCTTACTGGAACTCCCTAGCACCTGTTAGGCATGTACAGTTAGCAAACCTAAGCCCTATAAGCTTATTGAATGTACATATCTACCAAATGATGGTATAACTGGCCCATTAAGAAAAGATGGTGTGAGGTTCTCTACTAAAGGAATGGCAAAATTACAAGCAATAATTATCATATTACTAATACATGTAGTAATGCTTACCAAAATAAATCCTGCAAAGTCTTCGAGATGATCATGTGAGATGTAAACACTTGGATGATGGAAGAGACTTGCGGACATGGTATGTTGATCAAAAAGAGCTGCTCTCACCCAGTACAATTCAAAATCTATATATCATCATCTGTAAAATGGTTGAATCCATCACAAATGCTAATATATAATCTGCAAGTGCAATTCTTGGACCAAATGGATGCAGCTGATTTAGCAGATATGATTTTCCCTTATGTGTTCTAGATAAAACCACCTCCTGGACAAAAGTAAGGAATACAACATTCTTGAGGTCCACTTACAACCATTCAATTGCCTATCTCCAGTTGAATGATTCACATTGCATTCTCAATTATATTAGATACCCTCTCCAAGAGGTTCTCTACTGTCTGCATGCACATCATAGATAAAAATTATGCAGCACAGTTAGCTCACAGCCATGCAAATGCCATCGAATTAGTAGTTGAAACAATTCCATAAGAAGTGAAATAGTAATGCTCACATGCATGGAGACTTTGGCCCACTTATCTGTCAACTCTGCTGCAGCTTTTAAATGACAGAAATTACTGGCATTAAAATTCACAGAATGTATGGAAATTTCAGTCATTTCCGCAACCCAAAGATTGTTTTTCTGATCTCGTTTTTGTTTCACCAAATTACATAATCCCACCTTCCATAGAAAATCAACAAGAAAGGATCAACCAAATTGGCTAATGCAGCACAGGACTTTTCCAAGGTTTCAGAGCTCACAGACTAGTACATAAGCTATTATCATCTAGAATGAAAACAATTCAAATGCATATTAAAAAAACATTTGATTGTTAGAAAATTAAATGTAAAATTTAAAATGAATAACCCTTACTGTAGATCCTGCAAGAGAGTGATCAAGGGCAATGAATGAATCACATGGTAATGAAAAGTCAATAGCAAGGATGCTCTCTGATTGTTTATTCCCACACTCTAATTCTACTGAACCATCAGAAGTAAACAACCACTGCCTTTTTCGCAAGCCATATGTATATGGTTCTCCAATGTGCAGAACAAAAACAGCAACATCAAACTCACTGCACATGAACATAAATTTTGGTATATTAAACAATACAATTTGCAATCAAATGAATTATGATTAAGAAACCTCTGACCAGGAAATGCTTTTGAAACCTTTGATAAGAAATAGCAAGTGCAATTAAAACACAATAAATGATCAAAAACAGTGAAAAGGAAATGGTATGAAATATTAGATAAGAAATAGCAGGTGAACCTGTGCGAAGGAACTTTTCCCAAGTCTGAAAGTTGCATCGCACTCCTCGGGTTGTACACAAATCTGCAGGAAAAGAAAAATTAACCCAGATCACCAAACTTGTGACTCAAGATGATAGATAATTAGTGCAAAACAATTATGATTGCTTCTTGTAAAAGATTGAGCTCCTGCAATGAATAATTTTGAAAACAAAAAAAATTGCATAAACTATAACTTGTACACAAGAGATGGAACATACTCAAAGTTATGACACACTGATTGTGGAATACGATGCCATGCTGTAGACCTATTTGCTTGAAATTGAAGTATATTCTGACTGCAGCTATCGCCTGATTTGCCAACCAGTGGAACTAAGCTAGAGACACAGTAGATGGCCCCTTCCTCAAGATTGAAAACATGATTTTCTGTTGGTTGCCAAATTGTAACCAAGCCTTCCTGTTTTAAAAGGCCTCCCTTTTCTCCTTTTTCCTTTATTTTAGTTGAACACTTGCATGTCAGACCAACTACCCTTACTTTCATAAATGGAGTAACTTTTCTGGAGTCCAAATCAGCATTCTCCAGGGCTTTTTGAATGTGTTTCTCTATGGAAGCCTGCCTAATTGCCTGAGAAACAACTACCTTCACAATTTTAGATGCAGTGTTCTCTAAATTCCATGAAATGTCAAAAACTTGACCTGCAAGATTTAATTCACACAAAAGATGGCATATTTTTTAAAAATTAACCTCTCGTTTAGACTGATAAGCTGAAAAAGCAGCAAGTTGTGCAGAACTCATATCCGCCATTATCACTTCAGGTTCAGAAGCATTTTCAAGAACACTATAAAGGTGTGCTCCTTCATCCCTATTTGAATCAAATAATGAATGGAAATTCTCTTTCTCTGCTTTCAACATAATATCCTCCACAATGTGTGTGCGCCTGAAGAGGCAAAATCTAGAGAGTAAATTGGAGTCTCAAAAGAAAACAAATATGTATAATAAAAAAGATAATAAATTAGTCTTCACATGAATATATAGAAGATACACTCATAGCTTTCAAATTTGTAGCATAGTTTAGCATAATTGAAATTGCATCATATGAATTGAAGGGAAAGATTGCAATGCTGGCATTAACAATGGCAGAGGACAAACTAAGATTATAAAAGTGTTGCACCGTCTTAAAGAAAAATCCAATCGGATTAAATGCAAGAAAAGAACTTACACGGCTAGAGAACAAATGCAAAACAAACCTTACAAAAGAAATAACAAAGATTCTTGTGCATAAATTTATCCTACATGCCTTCTTAATTTCTCTCATTTCCCTACTGTACTTGAATATCATATCAAAATTAATGCTTTTATATTTTTGTAAACTTATGCCCTTTGGTTTATTTCTATTATTTCCAAAAACTTTTCATATTATCTGCTTTCATTTCACTCACTAGCTTCTTTGAGTGGCACAGCCAAAGTTCCACATCACCTTGTTGCTAAAAATCCCTATAGTTTTACACTCGAGGATCGCCATTTCTAGCACTCTCCTACCACAACTTGGTCTCATCTAGCAACCTGTTGTACCCAAAATAATTTTTTTGGCATTCTGCTTAAATTGAGCTAAACAATGTAGAAATGTCGTCAAAAGTATGTTTTAGGTCAAACCAAACATAAGGTCTTTGTAGGTTTCTGTCAAGGAACCTATGGTCAAAATTCTGAAAAACTGAAAATTAGGGTTTCATACCCCTATTTTTAAGGAAACCCTAAAAAATAGGACTTTCCCATAAATGATTGAAAATGATTTTGATAGGATTATTTAACTTCACGATCACACTGATCAAGTCAGAATCATCAAAAGATATGGTTTAATCTAGTAGGTCTATTTCTATTTTTCAGGAACGAAGTTAGGAGCTCTGTAGCCATTAATGGCAGATTGGCCACTACCAGGTGTTGAAAACTAAACCTCAAGAACTCCAAAAAAAAAGCTATGGCGGAAAAGGATGAAAATGATGTTGTTCAACGAAGGAGATTCTCAAAACGGAAAAGGCCAAAATTTCGCTAACTGTGGAAGATGGACGTTTTGCTACCAAGGCAAAACACAGTCTACAGTTGAAAAAGGCACCCCTCTTGAAGAAAGGTGCCCTTGGATCTCAGAGGGCAAATTCAGTCACCTAACACCTTCAGATCAATCATCTCCTTCACGTTCGTGTTGGCTCGACAACGCAACTATCAGCAAGATCTAAGTCAAGGATCATTGGCCAATTGTCAACGAAGTATGAAGAATCTATAAACAATGAAGATGCCAAATCAGAGAGCTTCAAGCTAAAAGTGCCCCTGCTAGCCAAGGGCGCCCCTCAGTTCAAGGTATCAGATGAATCCATCAACAGCTGCTTCATACATGACATCTTTTCAGCTTCCTCCCAGCTACATGATCGATCTGAGAGCAAGTTCACTGGACACGCCAAACGATCATACGTTGAGATCAAGTAGAAAAAGCTAGAACAGACACTGAAAGGACAAGCCAAAATTGACTAAGGACAAAGGAAAAGTGCCCCTCTTGGAGAAAGGCACCCTTTCTTTGAGGCGAGTAAATGCAGTCTGATTGCTTACTACTCTCCAGAACAACCTTCTCAGCTACGATGAATCTCGACAGCGAAACTGTCAACGAAAGGATCCGACAATTGAATCATCTAATGACAGAGATCAAGGCAGGGAATTTTCAAAGTAGACAAAACCAATCAACAAGCTAAAAGAGCCCCTGTTGGCCAGGGGTGCCCTTGAGTTTGAAGGATTGTCATGTCCCCGGAAATTATAACATTAAGATATAAAGCATCAAAAATAAGATAAACAAAATACATATTAAAAAATATTAACTATCTAATATTATTATAATTATTATTATCAAAGATAATATTATAATTATAAAAAATATAATATTGTAATTACCAAAATATAAATAGTAAATATTATACTCATTACAATATATTAACATAAAATACATAATATATCAATATAAAAGATTTTAATACATTGACAATTTATTGTTATTATACCTCAATGATTAAAATACGAAATATTAAAAATACAGAGGATCAAATAACAAACCCAAACAAAATATCAAAATAAATATAAGTTATTATGATTATAGTTATCAAGATGATATTTACAATTACCATTCGTAATATTAAAATCATGATATGTATTATTGAAAATATTATTAAATTAGAATCATATTATGTGTATCATTAATAACATGATAATATATGTTTATCAGCATAAACAATAAGCCATTTCTGAATATTACTGCCCATGCTATTAAGATAATAAAGAACCAAACCACTCCTACAAAAAGCCAATGATCATTAAATCTAAAAGCAGCAATTATTAAATGAAACATGGAAGTCATTAAAGTATCGATCAACCTCTTAACCAGCTAATAGACTCAACCATAATTAATTATGAATCGGCTCAATAAAGAAAACAAAAAATAAAGTAACGACCTCCCAAAAAGACACGATCCTCCATATCAAATTGCATCTCTTCTCCAAATCGGGAGGATATAGAAGGAGAACACATGGGAAGAGAAGAGGGGGGGAAACATGAGGAGAGCATACCTTCATGGAATAATATTGGTAAATTAGAATATTACGATGTACAATATTATTTGGGACAGCAGAAGATGAGAGAGGAAAAAAATATATATTGCCAAGAATATATTTGAGCAGTAAGTTTAAATATAATAATATAATAATATATATTCATGCAAAGAAATTATTGTAAATTGAAATCAATTAGAAATAATGGTATATATATATATATATATTCACAATTGTGCAATAATGATGCTTGCAGCAATTATTGAGCCTTATAAGTAATTACGTTCTTAATATAATGAATAGATTAATCTTTATTTATATATGTTTTTATCAGGAAAACCTAGGGACGCGTCCCCCCCAAAAAATGCCCCATACCCGTTCTCGGGACGTCCCGGGTACCGGGGGACGGCAGGGGACCGTCCCTCTTTTTGCAGAAATCTCAAGAAACGTCCCGGGGACGGGGGGACGGGGTTGACCAAAAGAGGGACGGCTGACCAATCCCGGGGACGACAGGGGATGGCCAGGGGACGCCTGAACCGTCCCCCAACCGTCCCCCAGCAGTCCCCCATGTCAAAACATGTTTTAAAAATAAAATTTATATATATATAATAGTTTTCAGTTTTTTGGTTTTTGAGTTGTTCGTTTAAATTATTTTCATATATCTTTCACAATATTTGGAACACTCACAAGATAAATATTTGATGCTCTATTAGAGATATATAAAAATAACAAAAAGTTATTCCAAAAGTGTGTAAACTTGAATTTATTTGCTTGCTGTTCACTAACAGGTTTTAGAGACAAAGACTTAGGATTTTGACCTTTCTAAACAGTTCTTCACAATTGGAAATAGGCTGAATATTAAAGCAATTTGATGCCCAAAACTCCTTGAGTGCAACAATTTATAAGCTGGAAATAACCTTATATAATTTGATATAAGTTTATAAAGTATAACTTGGAGGTTGTATTATGATTCATGTATGTTAATTCTGAATTTTCAGTGTATTGAGTATTGACAAAGAATATTGAACACAAATGCTATATGTTAAGGTTCTATAACGTATATTATGTATGCTTTATCCATGTTTTCATATGAATATTTTGAATTTTCCCTATATTTTATATAGCCGTCCCTTGCCGTCCCTAATTTTGGCCTCAAAAATCAGAAACTTGGGGACTCGTCCAGCCGTCCCCTGCCGTCCCCGTCCCGGAAACTTGGGGTAACCTTGGTTTTTATCCTATGATCAATCAAATGTACGATTGAAGGAAGGCGATTAAGGAATAAAGATTCATGGGAAGACACGGCCGATTAGGTGATGTATTCACTTAGCAATAATATTTAGCATATATTTGAATATAAGGAATAGATATGGCTCATTTGATTATTGGTGTAATGCTTTCTTTAGTATTATGATGGTAATGATGTTGATATTGACTTAAGAGAATCAATGATAAATGTAAATGTATTTGATTGCTAAAAGATTGTTTTCTCCATGCTTGTACTCTATTAGGGAGGGTGAGCCATGGGTGAGTGGTGCCTTAAAACCCCACTTAAGGATTCTGCTGCGGCCATGGAGGGGTGGGGGTTCCACTTAAGGATTCTGCTACAGCCATGGAGGGGCGGTAAGCCTTGAGGCCACTATGGTCTTTATGGTTCCTTTCTCCTAATAGAGCGAGTGTCTTTCGAGGTGTTGCCATGAGTGGAGAATGCAAGTACTAAGCCGTTAGGAAAGGAGGATTGTGGTAGACAACCTCCCATGCCTAACATGAGGGCTTCAGGGCGGATCCACCCATGACACTCCTCTTGCTTGTTAAATTGCAATTATGATTATACTTATATTTTGGATATCTAGATATTAATGCTAACAGATATGAGATAAATGTGTATGTGGGAATGTTGTTAATATGGTGAATGCAGATTTCAAACCAAGATTACTTCATTAAAAAGAACATTCATTTGGAAAGAAGAAACCCTAAACCTAATTAACAAGTGAATTCTAGGGCAAACCGAGTAAGGGACATTACAAAGACATAAACTCACTATCATCAACTGAGAAGTCAGTCATCCAGTGCAAGACCGAGCTGGTTACCCGATGCATCGTCAAGCAGAGTCGTCCGACTCATCCATCAACGGGAACGTGAGATCAAGCAGAAAAGGCCAAAACGAAGAACAATCAATGAAAATTGACTGAGGCACAACCAAAAGCACCCCTCTTGAAGAAAGGCGCCCTTCATTCTGGAGGTCCAAACTCAGTTTTTTGAGTTAATCTCTCCTAGGCATATCTCATCAAGTTAATCCCATCTCGACAACGAATCTATCATCAACTGCCAAAGATCAACTACGCAGCCAAGATCGAAGGTCAATGAGTTGTCTTTCAAACTGCAAAATGATCAAAACTCCAAAAGGGATGCCTAAGAAAGTCAAAAGCAAATGTTGACTTGAGTTAGCAAATTTTGGAGGCAAAAAGAGGCCAAACACTCCACAATCAGTGGAAATCACCTTTTTGAACTCCAAATCAGGCTCAATCATGAGTTGGATGCCCAATTGATGCTTGCAACTCCAAATTGACATATGAAAGCATCTAGGCATCCATTATTCATTATTTCTTTGCAGGTTGAGGAGCTCAAGAACGGATATTTTTCTTCTCCAACATTTTTGAAGATCTGACAGAGGGGTTTTCATCGTTCTTCATACTTTTGAAGATCTGTTGCACAGAAGGACTATTTTTCAGAGTTCGCATCAAAAGGCATAATTCTTCCAGATTGACAGTCGATAACTTCCAATCCACCTTTTGTCTACTTCCTCTATTTATGTCTAAAATTCTTTCATGTCCGATAAAACAGTAGATAATCACAGATCTAGCCAACTGGGTATGATCAGCACAACTTTTTCAACAAAACCCACATATTGGGTTTTTTCAGAAAAAGTAGCCCTGCTGCCCCTATTTTTTAGGGTTTCCGAAAAAATTCATAATTTTGAAAAACAAACAAATTGCATTTGTTCAGCTATGAAGCACGAACAAAACCCATGTGTTGGATTTTTCCAAGAAAATTCACTTTCTGGTGCCTCGTTGCCTCTGCCACCGAAGGGCTCTTACATGTCATAAAAACACGTTTTTACGAATTTCTGACAATTTGGGTTTGTTTAGAGAATTATTCTCAACTAAACCCATGTCTTCGAATTTTTCATAAAGATTACCCCCGACAAGGCTATTTTTAGCAATTCCAGAAAAAGTTGTCCGAGCAGCATTGTGTGCACAATCAATCTTCAAGGTTTTCATAACGCAGTTCTCCAAAGACGACTACAAGACCAAAATGGTCTTACTCCATGATTTTCTAAAAACGATTGGCATTGATATGCGTCAGGCACACCCAGAGGTCAATCTAGACAGATTGACAAGCATAGACACAAGTCTACGGGTTCCATAATGGTTCACCTCGTATATCTAATCGCCTTCCAAGGCCAGTTTAGAGGATTGTAATTGTTGGAATTTTACACATGCAGCAAGTTCATGTGCATTTCTCACGGTTGGAGTGATCGCAGTCAAACTTCGCAATTTCATCATCAAGCTCCACGGTTTCATCATACGACATTCTTCCATTGAGAAAGATCAAGGAAAACGTCAAAGCTGCAAAAGAATGTGAAAGGTAGTCATTCCCAACACAGAGCCACCATCAGTTAATACCAGTGTTACAAGACTCGCCCAAACTCGGCGAGTACTTGTGAGTCCCGAGGCGAGTGACCCTAAACGAGTCCCAGAGACTCGGCTACCGAGTACTCGCCAGACTCGCCGGACTCGGCAGACTCACCAGACTCGCCGAGTCTCGTGCCCCAAACTCGGCCATTTTGATTAAATTTTTTTTTTTTAAATTGCAATCTTTTTTTTCCAAATTTTTTAATTAAATGGTGTGCGCCATGAAGGTTTGTGTGGTTTTGAAGGTCTTCATTTGGCTGCCCCGGGACCCTGCGAGGGGCGCTAAACCTCGACCCCGTTGGGGGCGCTGCCCCCAGACCCCCGCAAGGGGCGCTGCCCCTTGACCCCGTTGGGGCGTTTCCCCCAAACCCTCATCAAACTATAGGTCTAAGCATGTTATAGGCCAATGATGAATCATGATCATAAAAACCTACAAAATACATATCCCCTGTTGCGAATCTTTGCATCTTTCACAGTCAAAGCCATAATCAAGGATTATCTTGTTTCAAAATTCATACATTAGACAACAAAACATGTAGTCTTACTGCTTCAATAAAATTTTAATAATAAAATTCTCACTTGAATATACACACCAATCATTGAGACACAAGCAAATATCATGGCTACATCATCATCTAAGACCTAACTTAGACACTAGCGCATGACTTGTCGTGATATTGGGATGAGTAATGCAAGCTCTTCTGAGCCATAGACTTATTTTTTTAGTTTTGATATTTGTTTTGATGCCATGGATTTCATATTCCATGAGTTTTGTATACATTTGACAATATTTATATATCTGAATGTGTTATTTCCTTCAACTAAAATTTGCGTTTATACTTATGTGATCGATATATGTTTGTGTATAGGATCATAGTAGTTTCTATTTCATGATGTTATTGTGTATTTGAGGTTTATTCACTAAAGGGTGCATAAAACAAGCTTTAAATCCTTAAAAATCTCTAAATTTCAAGGGTTTTTCTATTTGCCGAGTCTTGGGCGAGTCTAGGCTCCGAGTCCGAGTCCGAGTCAAAAATCGGCTTGTCGAGTCCGAGGCGAGTTCGAGTCTTGTAACTATGGTTAATACTACACTACCTTCCACGTCAAAATGGAAACACAGACAAAAAGAAAAGGAGTAACCCTCCTAAGGGAAGCGAAATGAAGGAGATGCATACATCAAGTTGTTGACAAGCGATAAGCTAACAATTGACAGACATGTAACGGCCTTTGTATGAAGAAGTCAACGAATGAACAAAAGCACCGCTGACCAATGATGATGAGGTGTCAAACACCTCAAGAAGGACGCCCTACCCTCCAAAATAGCAATAAATACGACTGAAGTCAACTTAATGCCCCTTTCCAAGTTGACTCCAAATCTCCACAAATCATGCATGTCAGATCCCATTGATCTAGGATGTCTAATTGACTCCCACGATTTGTGGATCTTAGATCTCCTTTAAAGGTGGATGTCTATTATGGAGACATATTTGTAATTTAAGTTCACTTTAGTTAGGTGTCAGTCAACTGAGGTAGACTTCCAATTTGACTTTTGTTAGGTTTCAAATAACTGCTTGCTCACCTACTTTTAGACATAGGAATAAATCTTGTTGATTGGCAAGAACTGATTGTTAATTCAAGGAGATTTTAGGGTTGCCTACTCCTTTGAGTTTCTATAAATAAGAGCCTTAGGTTCATTATTTGTTTAACCTTTATTTGCTAACCAAAATTGTTGCGCCATTGTTGCCAGAGTTAGCTTGTTCATATTTGTTCACTCTTGGATGAGAGTTTGTTGGTTGATCGTAATTGTGCATGATTTCGTGCCTTTTCTGTCCCAACCTTTGTAATTCTTTGGAGAAGCTTGAAGAAATAAATCAAATGGCGCATGCTTGCTTGATCTAAATACTTGAGTTCTTTCGAAGTCTCGTTCTCAAATAGTGTATTGTTTCAATCTCCTCCTCGGACAGGTGTTGTCACCTCCTTGGATAATTTGCTATCGATCATTATCGTATGATGTTGTTTAATGAGTTGTCTTTCAGCCTACACTTTGGATAGGTGTCATCACCTCCTCGGGAATCCTATTAGCCGAATCATCGCGCTTTGTTGTTTCCAATGAGTTGCTTCCAAGCCTATACCTCAGACAGGGGTTCCTCCTCCTTGGCAAGTCTCAAATCCAGTTTACCGTAACGAGTGTTTACTTGTATCGAACCTTATCTTGGCATATATCCGAGAGTTCAGAGCCTCGGCCATATTCCATAGAGACGGTGGATTCAAGTGATCCAACCCATCCATTTCGCTCCTATGCCCTCATGCTCTGTTTATCTTGAGGAGGTAGGATAGTCTAGAAGCTAGTTAGTCGTAGTTAAGATCTGCGGAAACCAGAGAAAAGCTTAGCTATGGCGCATTGTGTTTATGCACCCTTGTGTCCTGCCACTAAGTAAAAAAGATAGGAACCTTAATACACTTTTTTACATAGAAAATCAGCAAAGAAAGATCTTCCTCTCTATAATCCGAAGAGCATGTACTAACACACTTGCAATAGCTGTCCGTTTCCAATAAGCACTTCAAAGGTGCTAATTGAAACGCCAACACAACCTAAAGGGGAGACTAACACACCTAAACCAAATTCGACTTTGTTTCTATCTATGAGATTGTTTTATTTACAATTACCTATATTTTGCATGTCTTGGGCTTGCGAATATCAAAGTGTCCAACACGTCATTCAAAGTTTCCATCAACAAGATTGTTTTTTATGGTTATTTATGTATTTGGTTGTCTTGTACTAACTTTTTGTTGAGATCAAAGCTAAAAGTAAGCAATTTTCTTAGAAAATGCCTCAGATACAAGTTTGCTTTGTACACAGTTTGGGTTATGGTATGGATCCGTAGTGGATTCCCAAAGCACACCTTGGAACCCCCGCCCTTTGTAGCCTCCTACATTGACTACGCAAAGTAAGAAAATAACCCTAAACCTAAAACTTGTACTTTAAACAACTTGCAGCACAAAAACAAACACATTTACCTCATTTTGAAAACAAAAAACATAATCCAAATACACTTGCTGAATATCCATGCTTGCTTGTCATTCCACATATAGAGCTGAAAACTGATCATTTAAGGTTCCAATGAGGTTGAATTGGTATTCTTATGAGTGTGCAAGAACCCATTCACTACCAAGGAGATCATGGAGGAAGATTCTTGAATTGGAGGTAACATTTTTTTGGTTTTTTTTACTTCACTTTTTCTTCTACAAACAAACACATCTTTTTCATTCTTCTACATTTAAATGAGTTAAGATATATCATATTTATATTTTTTATTGGACTGACTTGTTTTCCAAACTTATTGCCATAGAGATTACCATGGCAAGTAGGGAGCCCTACTACTCCACGGTTGCCTGTATCTGGAACAGACCTATCAACCCTATCGCGTTTGTCATGTTTGCCACGCCAATCCCTAGGCCGACCCAAATCCATCCTTTCAAGGGTAGTCTGAAGTTTGTCTAATGCCTGTACAATCAATGGTTGTGTATTAACGAGAGTTCTGAATAACTCACAATCAAGATCTTCTTGCGGATTTTGTCTCTCCCTCTGATAGTGACTTCTATTGCCATCATGGCTATCTCCTATAGCTGCACCTGTAATACCAGTGTCAATTCCAAACTGTTTGTGTGCTCTCCTGCAGGTATAATATCTGTGTGGCCCAAACTCTCTAGGATGCATAGAACTGATCAAAGTGCCCTCAGGCTAGAAAGATCATGGCTTTAATACCATTGAAAGGTTCCCAACCCAAATCTGGTCCAATTTTTTAAGTTTGATTTCTGATTTGGGTTTGACCAACGAATAGGGGATTTGTTTTTGCTATTTTATGAGTTTTTTTTGGTGATTTTTGGGGGTTTTCTATTTTTTTGAGGTTTTGTGCTTGATAAATGCCAAAGGAAATAGATGGTAAAGGAACACAAATAACTGAAATAAAAGTATGAATTCTGATTTTCCTAGGACAGCAAATGTAATTTTCAAAATTAAGGAAATTGAATCGCCAATTACATAGAATTTGCATACCCGGAAGCCAAAACTCAATTTATTGAATATCTAATTGTTAGAACCAAAGCATATACAATAAAGACCTGATATAAAGTCTGATCTGCTCCTTAGTGATCTGAAAAAACTAATTTCCAGCTAGGTTTTGACTGAAAATGACACCCAAATTGCACGGCCAGCTGGTGAATGCACTGAAATGATGATATTTGCTGATAAGAAGCCCCAATCTGCAATTATCTTTTGATAACTCACTGCTGCAATCAATTCTAAATGCAGATTAACCTGTGATGAAGACCAATGATGCCCAAATGAAAACGCAAGGTAGATTTCCCTATTTTGTGAACTGGGCTTTCGTCCAATTCACTATCCTCCAAGGGATTTCATCCTCAAAAGACCTGATATGCTGCTGAAACCCTCTTCCAAATCTCAAAACTTGTAATTTGCTTTTGTCAAATGAGAATAGAAAGCCCAAAAATGAGCCCAACACATTGCTTTATAACCTCCCATGAACTTTTTTAATAAAATTCAATATAATATTCTTTCTCAAGGGTCTTTCCTCATCAAAAGAAAAGGCCACTTTTTAAAAACAACTTGAGTTACTAGGATGGGGGGCACTTTTCAGTATTCATCTTATGATTTTATGTTACTATTCACTTTTTACTATTCCATTAAAGCAAACTTTAATATTTCCAATTTGTCCATGGATTCATCAACTAAACTCCAAATTGAAAGGCTCATAAAGCTCCCAACTAAGCTTCACAGCCCTCAGTTGGGTCCCCTCACCATTCTGCTGACTTACAGGAACCCTAATAGTATACCAACCTCCACTATAGTCTGAGCTACCTAAGGAAGGGACATTACAATCAGCCACCACATTCCTCTTCCCTTTGATATGTCAAAGTCATACCCCTGAAATTTGCTTACCCACTTTTGTTGCCTCTCATTGAGATCCCTCTGATTAATGACATATTTAAGGTTGTTATAATCAGTCTTAACCACAACTCTTCCTCCAACAAGGTACTGTTTGAATTTAGCCAAGGCATGCATGAATGCCAACATCTCCTTGTCATAGATGGAGTATGCCCTCTCACCTCCTCTCAACTTCCTACTCTCAAAGGCTATGGGATGTTTGTTTTGCATGAGGACAGGACCTATACCTTCTCTCGAGCCATCACATTCAAGCTCAAAAGGCTTGAAAAAATCTAGAATTGCTAACACTAGGCATATGCTCATGAATTGCTTAAAATGATCAAAGGATTGTTGTGTTGTTTCAAACCAAACAAATGCTCCCTTTTTGGTTAAATCTATGAGTGAGACAGCCAATTGAAAGAATCCTTTGCAAACCTCTTGTAGAACCTACAAAGCCCAAAGAACCCTTTCAACTATGTAAGGTTTGTAGGTGGAGGCCAATCAAGAATAGCCTTGATCTTTTCAAGATCAACGCTAACTCCCTTAGAGATGATTATGTGTAAGAGATTAACCAACTCTGACAGGCCAAACTCACACTTGGACTCCTTGGCAAACAATGACTCACTCTCCAAGATACTCAACACCTCATCCAAATGCCTCAAATGTTCCTCCCATGATCTACTATAAATAAGTATGTCATCAAAAATATCAACACAAACTTATGCAACTGCTTACTGAATATTTTGTTCATGCATGACTGAAATGTAGCAGGAGCATTAGTCAACCCAAAGGGCATCACGAGGAACTCAAAGTGACCATAGCGGCATCTGAAGGTTGTCTTCTCAATATCTTCCTCTCTAACTTTGATCTGATGATAACCAGACCTCAAGTCTAATTTAGAGAAATAGACGGCTTCATGTAGTTCATCAATGAGCTCATCAATCCGTGAGATGGGGTTCCTGTTCTTGATGGTTTTTTTTGTCAAGTGCCTTGTAATCTATGCACATGCGTATAGTCTCATCCTTCTTCACTAATACCACGGAAGAAGCAAACGGACTCTTATTGTGATAAAATGTGTCCCATGTCTAGAAGCTCCTTAATTGCCTTTTCAATTTCATCCTTATGTCTCTTTGGGTGCATGTATAGTGTAGTGATGATGAGCTTAGCCCCCTCCTCCAACTCAATCACATGCTCAATGCCTCTATCAAGAAGCCTACTTGGAGGTATGCTACCAAAGACCTTGCTTTGCTTGGATAGAAAAGCCTGAATGTCTAGTAGATAAGAGTGTTTTTCCTCTTTTGTAACTGTGGGCATAACTATGCACTCTATTGCCCATTCCACCAACTCACGCCTAAAAAGCCTCTCCATGAGCTTGAAGAAAACTACTCAAGGCCATCCATTGGATATTCCCCTCAAAACCACATTCCTACCATCTAATTTGAACTTCAACTCCATAGTTTGAAAATTGAGAGTGATCTCACCAAGGGAGCATAACAATTGAATATCCATCACTGTATTTGTGTCCCCAATGCTAACCACATAGAAGTCATCATTGACTTCGTAATTACCCAACAAAAGGCTGAGCTAAGGAATCATCCTAGTACAAGTAATGGTAAACCCATCTACAACCATCAGCTTCCTATGTCTAAAGACCTCTACGTGCTACAAGTACCTCATCTATTAAATTATGTGTAGCACCTGCATCTATCAAAGCGATCAAACGTTGCCCATTAAGAACCCCTCTAATGTACAAGGATTCATTCTTTTGGAAGCTATAAAGTTTGACAAGCTTCCCCTCCTTTGTCCCTTCTTTTTTGAACTCTTCAAAATACTCTTCTTCCTCTTTCTCCTCTGAATCAGATTGCTGGTCTGATTTTTTTGATGAAGACTCCTCTGCTGAATAGTATTCAATCCTATTTACTTTGCCCTTAGTTGCACATTTATGTCCTAGGTTCCATGGCTTTTTGCATGAGAAACATAAATTCTTCCTCCTCAAGTCATTAAGAGTGTCACCATCAAGCCTTGTGACTGATTTCTTTTGCTGATTCGTGTCTTTTGTGAATGGTCTTTTATCTTTCTTGTGCAAAAATGGTTTGGACTGATTTAGATTTTGGGGCAGCCCACTCCATACTCCTTGTTTTTTTCATGGCTTCCTGCAAGGTTGGAGGGTCAAACGCCTTAATCCATCCCTTAAGTGGCTCCATAAGTCCCTCCCTAAACAACACCACCATCTCCTCTCTGTAATCTTGGTGACTATCACTAAGACCCTCTAAAACTCTGTTATGTAAGCCTCTACTTTGTCATACTCTCTAAAATGAAGCTCAAGATCTTTCTTGTCAAACCTCTTGATGAGCTTAGTGGCAAACTCGTCATATGAAGTGATAGACCTGTGACCCGAGATGACAAGGCCATGGTATCACCACTTGTGTGCTACTCTATCAAGATGTAAAGTGGCAAACTTAATTGCCTCCTCCTTCGTCATAGGTCTAAGGGCTAGGTAAGTGTTCAACTTTTGTACCCATGCCCTAGTTGTGCACTTATCACTACCATAATAATATTTGGCCTATTGTAGGTCCCTCTGAACTGCTGGTCCTCTGTGATCAGCTCTACCACCACCCCTCTTCCTCTTGTGCTCCATGAACTCATTGAAAGATAAATGTTCTTTCAAAGCCTATAGAAGAGTGTCATATTCAATGTATGCATTTCTTAGTTCATCCACCAAAGGTAAGGGAGTGTCATGACCATTCTGAGGTATCTCCTTTGGAATGAATGAGGGCTGGAAAGGTCTAAAAAATGTGTTGTACCCTGATGTAGTAAGTTGTCCTCCATTACCCCCCTTGCTGATATGTCGAGTTGGTGTCCCCATTATGTCTTGGATTGCCTTGTATGTTGTTGTTAACTATCAAGTTTTGCTTAATCTTTCCTAACAATTGAGACATCATATCCATCATCGTATCAAACTTTTTCTCCATTCTTGCACTAGGACTAACTGAACCAGCCCTACCCTTGCCTCTATCAGCCATGTGCCTTGGTCGACTCTCCCCTTCACCTAGAGGGTCCTGATGCATCTCAACACCCTATAAACACTCCCAATGAGCCTTGAGAATAATAGAGATTGTTTCACCTTCTAGAACCTATGGGAGCTGCCAATGTCCTTTCCTTAATTCCCTCTGAATATACCTCTATTCACTCTCACGTATAGAAGGTATAAAGCTGTTTGCATATGTTTGTCACAGGCTGGCAGGAAAGATTTGCTTCGATACCACTGTAACAACCACCCCTGATTTTTTTATTTGTTTTGTTGAATGTACTATGAAATGCGGGTTTGTTTGCATACAAGTGTTTGCAACATCATATGACATTCATTCATAACATAGCAAAGAAAGGAAAACAACCATGAAATAGCATTTTCTTCACATTGCATCATTACAACATATATTGGTTATAACATCCAATGAAATCAGATTTATTGAAATGATTTGCAAATCTGATAACAGTAGTTTCAGACCTGATAACAGTCCCAAATGAGGCTCTTACAGTCATTCAATGGGCAGCAATACATTCCTGTGTTGCAACAAAACCAAGATACAATGTAGGCCAACCAACCAAGGCTCTTAATCTTCAACAGACAGCAGCACGAATGTTGTAGAAAGCAGATTGCAGGTCTATACAACAGCAGAGCCGATTTGCACAACTCCCAAAGAGGCACAGCCCCTCTAGGAGGGGCGATTTGCTCCCTAAAATCAGAACTCCACCAAAACTTGCAAATGAATACTTGAAATGTGGTGCCCAGCTATGAGGATTCCTTTGCAACAATACCCAAAACGAGACCTCGATCACCCACAGAGCTACGAACACTTTTACACTTCCAGCCACTTGAAAAGAGAGTTTCCAGAATTCTGGAAATGTATGTCAGAGCTCTGAAAAAGCGTTTAATCGCCTCCAAACACCACCAAAATGAGGTAAAACCCCAAGCACACACAAACCATCGATCCCACATCAAAATACTAAAGAGATCTTCATTGTTCAACCCCCAAAATGATAGAAATCAGAGCTTTGTGAATACACAATGTGATCCCTAAAGCAAAATCACCTTTCCCAGCTAGGGTGGATCTCTCACCACCGAAACCAGCTACTAACGGTGAGGGTTTTTGTCCTCAACTTGCAAAAATGAAACCCTAGAAGCATTCTACCAACATCCTGTTATGTTGCCAAAAGATAGATAAACAAATGAAAACCAAAGAGATGCTTTTATAGAGGCGCAAAGGAAATTGGGGCAACCAAGTTTGAAAACTTTTCCCTCCAAGACTCCCACATCCCCCTTCATGAGCTTTCGATTTTATTTTAAATCCTTATGTCTCCCCAAGATTGGCATCCACTTTTGGAGGCATATAATTTGGCTTTTAAAAACAACTTTATTTTCACCTTTCCCTAGGCATGAGACAAGGTCCTTTTTGATGAACACATGACCCTCACTTAAGTTATAAAGTGACTTTATAACATAAATTAAGTGATGGAAAATACAAATATTAATTTGATTAGCCTTAGAACTCACCAACACCCAAACAAGAAATATAACGTTGCTAGAGTAATAGCATGTTGGGACCAACTACCAAAAATACACTTACTAAAAATAGCTATTGCTAAAGATAGTAAGTGTTCCTAAACACCAAACTAGCACAATCTGAGATGCGCTTAGACTTACTATAAATAGTAAGTATTGAAAATGGCCACTACTATAAATAGTAACCTCTGCCAAAAAGCACTGAAAACCACCATAAAGCCCAACACAGGCCCTAAGTCCCCTAACCCACTCCACTTAGCCTACAGGAACCCTGGAATAGACTAATGGAACTCTCCAACGGATCAGGTACAAGAAGGGGACATTATAGTCCCCTTGCGGGGCAATTGCCTAATAACATTGTCCAAGTCAAGCAAACAATGCAAAAAATTACGAAGTAGTTGGTTTGTTGGTTGAGGCACATTATTCACACATCTTAGGACACCTTGTGCTATCCACTCGCTCAACCTTATGCTATCCACTCACTCAACCTTATGCTACAAAAGATGGGCAGCAAAATTGATTGGATTAGAAAAGTGTATGCCAAGGGTCAAAGAGATCTAACTGTTCATTACCAACCACCACATTTTGCAAGCCATTTTTAGATTATTCTTGAAATTGGAGCTAATGAAGGTAAGTAAAACAATACAATTTTATATTATACTCTAAGTTATTGGTTTGTCCTCTACATTGCCGAAATCCCAATCCGGTTTGCACCCGATGCAAATGTCGAGTCAATTTGGGTGGGGATTCTACCAAGGCACATGAATAAGACTATGGGTTCATCCCAATCAAACACAAGCGAACCTATGACGAGTCCAAAGGATATCGGTATCCAAGAAAAACTCACTCAAAAAACATATTTAAAAGACAAAATAGCAAAACCCAACAATGTATAACAAATCTTCAAAAACAATATTACTATCACTTTGCTCAAGGTTAAGTGATTGAAAGGAGTCTCTATTTTAAGTAGGTGTATGTTTGGCTCAGCCTCACGAGTGCCCTCCACTTTCTTGCAAAGTGAAGGGATGTGGTGAAAGGTAGTCACAAGCTAGTGGCCAATTTCTAGGCGAGATGAATGAAGGGGTTGAGATGACCATGCCTCAATGACAACAGCATTATCACATGTGCAGCCATGTCTTCCTCTACTTTATTTCTTGCCTTTCTTTGCTCACTTTTCAATACCAAGCTCATTTCATCAACTATTATTATATACAAGACCCTAATTATTGAAATCATTAAAGGGGGTACAATTTTTCTTCTTCCACATTATCATTTTCATTAGGAAATTCTTTTTTAATTATTTGTGTGCATTCACTGAAGGAGCTCAAATAACTGAACATTTTAGTTCTTTAGCTTTTAATTCCTTAGTTGATTGCTGATATTATTATTTTAATGTTGAATAATGAATATCTATTATGACATTCAAGTTCAAATTGACACTGAGTTATTATGTTTAATTTTTATGGTGGTTTTGTTTATTAGATGATACCATGTGGTATTTTGAACTTAATTCCTATTTTTAGGCCGCAAATATGCATATACTTATTATTTTTATATATTTTTTGTCCAAAGGAACCTAAAATGAACCTCACCCCAAAAATTGCTGAATCCACACATTGAACCCCCATACCTAAACTAATAACATAGATTTCACCTTAGTGATTTATTTTTAAAAAATTTATGTTGTCTTCTTTGTTTATATTTATTTTTACTTCTATTTTCTAATAGGTTGTTCAGACCCAAACCATCTTCAACACAATCGTCTTGAGACAACTTGTGAAGGTGCAAGAGGCACTTTCTAACATAGTCATCAACCAAATTTGCTTTTTATGGAGGCAATACAACAATGAGAGAGCAAGAAATGTCAAGCAAATGATCCTAGATGACACTTGGTGAGATCATGTGGAATATCTACTTAGTTTCACCAAGCCCATCATGAGTATGATCCATTTTAATACCATGGATAAGCCATCCATAGGAGAGATTTATGATGGCATCAACCAAATGATTGAAAAGATTAAGAGCATCATAAATGAAAAAATGCAATATCTTGAAGCAACTTTCTTCAAGCAATTGCAAATTATTTTTGTCAAACAATGGAACAAAATGCCCACCTCACTACATCTTCTTGTCTTTCCATTGACTGCAGTACATTATAGCACCAAGGTCCTTTCTTTGTCATGGAGGATTGCACCATATAAAGTTACAAAAGTCAATGAAGGGTAGTAGCTAGCATTTGCTAAACCCTTCCTTGATCCTAAATGTAGAGGATGTAGTTATGAATGAGTTTGTTGATTTTATACACTAATGATCAAAGTATTGTTTACTCTTTGTGACAAGCATAAGAAGGATGCTTACAATTGGTGATACCTACAAGGCTACACATGCCAACATCTACATCCTGTTCCAATCAAAATTTTATTCAGAGTAAGATTTTTATTTATCTAAAACACTCTAAATTTGAATTTCATTTTTTTAATTTTAAATTAATTTTTTTCAGGTTTGAAGTTTGATTTACAACTTTATAACTCTTCAACACTCTAACATTGTTTTACTAGGTTGTCAATTCATCTTCATTTGACCAGAATCAGAATACATTCTCATCTACTCAATAAAGCACAACCGATTGGCATCAAAAAAGATTGAAGAGTTAGTGTACATGCATTCCAACTTGTGACTTTTTTCACACAAACAAAATGACTGCGAAGAAGGTGAAATGAAGCTATGGAATGTAAAACCAAAGCAAGAAGACTTGGATGCTATCACTGCCCAACAATCTGCACTTTTTGAGGATTCAAAAAGTCGAGACACTTTAAGTGTGAGTGCCAATGGCACTCCTTGTGATTCTTCTAATCTACCTACACCATATGAAGCTAATCGTTAATTTTATTATTTTAATATTGAACAATGAATATCTATCATGACATTCAAGTTTGACAAATTAACATCGAAGTAGTATTTTCAAATTTTACAATATTTTTGTTCATTATATGCATATTATGTGGTATGTTGAACTTAATTCCTATTCTAAGGCTACAGATATGGATATATTTATGACTTTTATCTATACTACCCGACTCTCCTAGAACACACACCCCACCCGTATGGGTCCAATCCAAGTTAGGGACAAATCTAGGTTCACCCAAGGTCCCTATCGGGCACCCTGGGTTCATTGTGGGTCCTTTAATGCACGACCCACAAAGAACCTAAGGTGCTCGAAAAGGACCCTAGCCAAACTCGAGCAAGCTTAGGGGGATCTACAGCCCAAGGGCCTAGAATTGAAGAAAACACTTTTTTTAAACAAAGAATTCCCTAGAAAGCTCAATTTCATCCTAAAATGAGAGCATATGACTTGTTTTGTTTCATTTCACAAACAAATTGGACAAAAACAAGAGAGCACTTGAAGGTTGTTTCATTTTTCTTTGAAGGTGAGCACTAGAGGAGAGAAAAACCTACACCAAGAAGAGAGAAAGAGCAATACAAGGAAAATTTATCAATCAAAGGTGAGTGAATCTTGTAATTCTTTTCAAGTTTTGAAGATTTTTCAATTTTTTTTTTACTTTTTGAATACTTCTTTAAACCTTTTATACATAATAATAGGTTATAATGCTGACCTTTTCTTAAGTTGTAATGTTGTAAATTTGTAACTTGTTTTTTTATGTTCATATAGAATTGTCGGTAGCTCTAATTTAGTTGCCCCCAATGCAAAGAGCTCATTTAAATTTGATACAATGTCACCTCTTTGACAGCATTCGGTAATGACTAGACAACATCCTAGTGATGGGGGCTATCATTGGCATTGTAGCCAATCTGGAAAGTAACAAATATTTATTAAGGGCCGAATAAAAAAGAATTCTCAAAACAACAAATAATCTAGTAGAAGATGTTGATATGGGAGCTACTAAATTAAAGGAAAGACCACATCCTCTTGTCAAGGAAGGATTGTGAAAACCTCATAGTGACTTATCACAACTAGTTGGCCTGCATTCCTTCATTCTAGTGCCACTATCATCCCGAGAAAATAATGCTCACTTTCTTAACAAGCCAATTGAAAAGTGTTAATGTAAATAAAATCATTATCATACCTAGTTAGCTAATCACCTTTCTAGGATTGACCTATTCACACCTAGCTTAAGTTTTCTTAGGTTTCTTTTTCTTTTCTCTCACTTCCTAGATTGAGACATGTGTCCTCATGACTTGAGACACCTATTGACACTTGCTCACACATTTTTCAAGTAAGCTCACAAGTGTCCCATCTTTGGAGGGGTATTCAGAGTTTAACTCTTACCTTCTCACCTCCTCATCCTTGCCTATATATGCAAGGCTTGATCATTGTATTTACACACTCTTCATTGTATATTGATAGACATACTATTGTGCTTATTTTTTTCACTTGTGGAAGTTTGTTTTATGCTCTTGATCTTGGCATTCTCCAATATGCTATCAAAGCCATGAGAGTGTGTTCCTTCCTGCATCAAGGTGACTCCCACACATAGCCCTATCAACAAAGTATCATAGAGTCGAACAAACACCACCACTGCGTCTAGAAGGCTCAGGAAACGAAAAAATATCTTTCCTTTCGTCAATTTCGATAATTTTCATTTTTTTAATTTTTTGGGCCTTTGTGCTAATTGTACGAAAAGTTGTAAAATTTTGAAAAACGTTTAGCAAAGGGCCAATTTGACCCTCTGCCAATCTGCCCATTAGGTAGAAAATTTGCTCTTTGAGAGATTTTGGCCATTTTTGGTCTATTTGCAATCTTGCAAGAAATTTTTGGCCTCTTTGCAAGTTAAAAATTGTTTTTTGTTGCAAGCAATTTTGTGACAAAAAAATTTCCCATTGCAAGAATTCATGAGTTCTCTATTACAAGGTTTCATCTAGTTTGTGGAATCACCTATTTGCAAGCAATTTGCAAATTATGTGGAGTGTTATTTGTGCAAAGTTTCATTGATGCCTATTTTTTAAATCATAGTTGGAAGACTCGCCTCAGAAAAAAATCTCACCAAGCCAAAAATTGGCGAGTCAACAAAATCTCGATGAAAACTCAGCAAAAACTCGGCAACTTTTTTCGATTTTTTTTTCCATTTTTCGAATTTTTTGTGTATCTGCCGAGTCTTTTGTAAAGACTCGGTGAGTTTTATGCGAGTCTGCCAACTATGTTTCCAATTACTCAACCCTCTTTGTCACTTTCATGGTCTTTTGGGCATTCTCGAGTCATCCAAACTGTGGCTTTCATCATCACAAAGAGAGAGAGAGGGTGGCTTCATTTTATGCTTTAGCACACAACCCCTCCTCCAAAGAATTTTTGGCTTGATTCACGAAATTCTCCAACGCATTGACACAACAATTGATCACCTTGATGGCCTCGTCCAGCATCCAAAACAAGGTCTTAACCAAAGCCAAGTCCATCGACCTCCAATCACATACATTTGCAGTTGCAAGAACACCTCACTTTGGTGAATATCTGCCAGCACTCATCTCAACGCCCCCACCATATCACTGCATCACTCCACCTACAAGGCGCACCTAAGCACTCAACCTACAAGCATCAGATGCTTGCAATAGGAAGGAGGTGATTCGGCTTTACAATTGGCCCCAAACCCTTTTTGGTTCCAACGGCTCCATAAGTGGACTCCTTTACACTTGGCACAATCACTTTCCACACACAAGCCTTGGTCAAACTCTAGCAACCAGCATATTTGAGATCCACACGCAACTCCCCAATAGTTGTGGCATAGGCACCTACCAGTCTGCAATCTGCCACCATCGCCCTCCTTCCAACGCCATATGTAATGTCTTGTGCTCCGGATCAATAGATTTTCGATTTATTTCTTAATGGATTGACAAAGGTTGTCATCCAATATTATTAAAGTTAACCAAGTTTCCAAATTATAAAGAAATAAACTCTGATAATGAAGTCCGATTCAAATATTAATTTGAAAATAGGTATAATAGTTGTTTCTGATTTAGGCTTTAAAAATCATGCTTTGAAAGAGGTTCGACTTCTTTAGATTGTTGTTTTTGAAGTTATCCTTATATTCATGCAATTTTTGAGGTAGGTGTTGTTTCTGAATTTTGCTTATTATTCATGCATCCTTACTCAAGAGAACATGAATCCTTAGAGCACTAGATATGTTGTCTTTAAAATGTATATCTCTGCAAAACTATTTGGTGATCTTTCTTTGATTCTACTTCCACCTTAATTTATATTTTGTCAAAGAGTACATCATTTTATGTAAGACATGTCTACCTTCGTTTTAATGGTTGCGCCCCATTGCTACCTTCAACTAATAGCTTATATTAACAATTATTTTAATATTTAAACTTTGTCATATTCAAATACCGTCAACTAATCGCACTATGCTTATCGCTTTGCTGGCATGGTGACAGGTTGGTGATTACATACTTAAGGTCGGACTTCCTAAAGTCCATGTCCACTAATTGCTATCTTTAGTCAATTGAGTATGCTTGAATGGAAGGGATGGTGGCTATGTAACATCTCTACAAACCCGATAATGATTATGCATTGAGTCTTCCATCCACGTCAAATCCGCACTATGCCCTTTGCTTAGTATCATCACTAAGTTTGACCATTAGAATCTTCTATGTCAGAATTAATACTTCCTCTAAATTTCCTTCTACTAAGTTTGACCAAAAGTAATTATTGTTAAATTTGTCATTAGCCACGATTATGAATAACGGCTAGGAAAATGCCATCGACCTTCCCAAAGAAAACGTGCAGTAGCCTGATCCTCATTAAAGCAATAGGACAAGGAGTAATAATTGCTTGCATACATTCGTCTCCATGGAACTACGGATGCAATTGACAACTTTCACGAGAGAGTACCAAGGTGAATATAAGAAAGAAAAAGGCGTCTGATATCTCCTTACAATTGTCTCATGGTTCATAAAGACAAATATCACCTCGTTGTTTGATTGGATTTGACAGTTCAAGTAGACTTTCATATATGTATGAAATTCTACCTGAAGAGCACAAAGATATATTGAGAGGGGGGGGTGAATCAGTATATCAACAAACTTTTACCCTCTTATCTACTTTAACTTCTAGCACAATATCAACTATGCAATATGAAACAATTTAAACAAGTTGACTCCAACAATTGTATTTTAATGTTTATATGAAATTACAGTGATAGTAGGCACCAACCTACTTGAATCATCAATTTGTAGTTTAGTAGGCACCAACCTACAAGCAGTA
The DNA here is from genome assembly GCA_007115665.2 of Sequoiadendron giganteum. Taxonomy (NCBI): domain Eukaryota; kingdom Viridiplantae; phylum Streptophyta; class Pinopsida; order Cupressales; family Cupressaceae; genus Sequoiadendron; species Sequoiadendron giganteum. Next base: position 896,665,476 of record CM021100.1, on the reverse strand, counting down.
CTAACCCCTTAATCTGATTTAGTAGGCACCAACCTACAAGGAGCACCAACCCC
>CM021100.1:896462080-896665323 GCA_007115665.2 Sequoiadendron giganteum | reverse complement strand
TTTTACCCATGCCTTTTGTTGCCTTGAGATACAATTACGGAGTTATCCCTCAACCCACTTATTCACGATCTTAGTTTGCCCATTTGTTTGTGGGTGATAATTGGTGCTCGGAGTGAGCTCTGTCCCACATAATCTAAAGAGCTCCTGCCAAAAATTGCTCATAAACTTGTTGTCTCTGTCACTGACAATGCTCTGTGGCAACCCATGTAATCTGAATACCTCTCGAAAAAACAACTTTGTTGTTTGAGCTGCCGAATAAGTAGACGAAATGGCGAAGAAATGCGCTAATTTCGTCAACCTGTCCACCACTACATAAATGCAATCCCTGCCCTGAGCCTTAGGAAGGCCTGTGATGAAATCCATCAATATGCTATCCCACTTCCTGTCTGGAATGGGTAGGGGCTGCAATAAACCACCTGGAAAGGAGTGCTCATACTTATTCTGTTGGCACACTGAACACTCCCTCACAAACTGCAGTACCTCTGCCTTGAGACCCTTCCAAGTAAAACGCTCTCTCACCTGTCGATAGGTCTTAAAATAACTTGGATGCCCTGCCATTGGGGAGTCATGGAAAGCCCTCAAAATTTTTCTGCTTCATAGCAAAATCTGGCACCAAGAAGATCCTATCTTTGTAAATGATCAAGTCATTTACAACAGTGTACCTGTCATCTTTGATAGTGCCATCTATAATCCCAGAGGCCCACTTATCCTTGGCATATTCTACTGAAATGAGTTCTCTCCAATCATCTGTCACTATACCCACAGCACATAAATGGGGTCTCCTGGACAAAGCATCAGCAACAATGTTCTTCCCTTTGACATAAACTATGTCAAAGTCATAGGCCTGAAGTTTGCTGACACACTTTTGTTGCCTGTCATTCAAGTCCTTCTGTCCAAGGAAATGTTTCAGGCTATTATGGTTTGTTTTAACTATGAATTTACCGCCCACCAAATATTGCTTGAACTTAGCCAACGCGTGCATAATGGCTAACATCTCCTTGTCATAGATGTTGTAGCTCTTTTCAACACCCCTCAACTTCCTGCTCTCATATGCTATGGGGTGTTTGTTCTACATCAAAACCACACCAATGCCTTCTCCTGAGGCATCACACTGTAACTCAAAGGCCCTGCTGAAATCCGGAATGGCCAAAACTGAGCAAGTGCTCATCAATTCCTTGAACTTGTCAAAACTCTGTTGAGCCCTCTCTGACCATTCAAATCCGTCCTTTCAAGTCAAATTTGTAAGGGGGGTAGCTGATTGAAAAAATCCCCTCACAAAACGGCGGTAAAACCCACAAAGACCAAGAAATCCCTTGAGCTAAGAGGTATTCCTTGGTGGTGGCCAATCCACTATAGCCTGGATCTTGTCCAGATCAACCCGAACACCCTCTGCACTGATGATGTGTCCTAAATACAACAACTCAGTCATCCCAAAATCACACTTGGTCATCTTGGCATACAAGGATTCCTACTCAAGAATGCTCAACACAATATCTATGTGCTTCAGGTGCTCCTCCCACGTCTTGCTATAGATCAATATATCATCAAAAAAAATCAACACAAATCTCCTCAACTGTTCTCTGAATACCCTGTTCATGCAAGACTGAAAGGTGGTCGGTGCATTAGTTAACCCGAAAGGCATGACTAGAAACTCAAAATGCCCATAATGGCATCTGAATGTTGTCTTCTCCACGTCCTCTTCTCTGACCCGAATCTGATGGTACTCGGATCTCAAATCTATCTTGGAGAAGTAGGAGGCTCCATGCAGCTCATCAATAAGCTCATCGATACGGGGAATCAAGTACCGGTTCTTAATTGTCATCTTATTCAATTCCCTATAATCAATGCACATCCTAAGTGTTTCGTCCTTCTTCACCAGGACAACTGAAGAAGCAAACGGACTCTTACTAGGCCTAATGTGACCCATCTCGAGAAGCTCCTTAATAGCTTTCTCGATCTCATCTTTATACCTCTTGGGGTGTCGGTATGGAGTGATGATAACCGGTTTTGCCCCCTCCTCAAGCTCGATCACGTGTCGATTCCCCCTATCAAGGGGTCTACCTGGAGGTATGTCACCAAACACCTTGGTGTGTTTGGTTATCAATGCTTGAACATCCGGAGAGTATTCTTGCTTTTGCTGCTCTGTGACCTCTGGCATCACTAGAATCTTTGTTGCCCACTGGACCCGATCATGCCAAATTAATCTCTCCATCCTCTTAATTGACACAACTCTCGGCCCACCATCTGCCAAACCCCTTAGCACAATTTTCTTCCCATTAGCTTCAAATCTCATTTCCATTTTCTGAAGATTGAACGTAAACTCCTGTAATGACTTCATCTAGTTCATTAATAGCACCATATCTGTGTCTCCAATATTAACCACGAAGAAGTCATCAGTCATCTCATATTCTCCTAAGCGCAGATGCAGGTTAGATATTTTTTGTGTGCAAGTGATCTTAAACCCATCTACCACCATAACCCTGAAGCCCGAATGCTCCTCTGCGAGCAACAAACTTCTCATCAACAAAGTTGTGTGTCGCTCTGGTATCGATGAGTGCAATAAATCGATGCCCATCCAACACCCCTCTCACCCTAAAAGTGACTGCTTTCTGAATGCTGGACAACTGTGCAACGATGCCATCACTCTTGCCTCCCTCATCTGAAGAGTTCTCATCATCACTGCCCTCTAAATCGGAGGACTGCCTTGAATCCTCTCCTGCTGACTCCTCTGCTGAGAAATACTCCATCCGCTTGGCCTTAGCCTTAAGAGGACACTTATGGGGTAAATCCCAAGGCTCTCTACAATGAAAACACAACCTTTTTTTTTTTGAGCTCGTTAAGGGTGTCACTATCTAACTTCTTGGTTTCCTCCTGTGGCTGGTGGTTATCCCTGTGAAAAGGTTTCCTATCCTTATCTTTCTTCGAGGGAAAACCCTTAGATTGAAATTTACTTTTGGAGGGGGAAGAAGAATCCATGTCCCGTGCTTTCTTAATAGCCTCCTGAAGTGAGGGTGGATTGAGAGCTTTAATCCAGGCTCTCAATGGATCTACCAGTCCATCCATGAACAACACCAAAATCCTCCGCTCAGAAACATTTGTCACCAACACCGCAAGCCTCTGAAACTCTGAAATGTAAACCTCCAAGGGTCCCCATTGCTTGAGTTGCGCAAGCTCCTTAAAATGTACTTTTGGGTTCTTCTTGTCAAACCGCTCTATCAACCTCTCTGTAAACTCCAAATAAGAGGTTGTCTGAGCATGACCCATGGTGACCATGCCATGGTGCCACCACTCATGAGCCACTCCATCTAGATGTATAGCTACATATTTAATAGCCTCTTCCTCAGGCATAGGATGTAGCTGTAAATAGGTATCGACCTTCTGCACCCAAGCTCGTGCAGTCATCTTCCCCGATGCATCAAAATAAGGCAACTGCAACTTACCCACTTTCTTCCTTAGTTCATAATTTTGGTTCCTGTCACCAGTGCGGGGTCTATGTCTCATCCTCACATCGATATAATCCCTGAGTGTGATGGTTGTTGTAAAGTCAGGTCCTCCAGCCTCCCAGTCTCTTCGAAGTTGATCCTGTATATCTGTGATCTGCGGTTCAATCTCAGGCTGTGCAGGTGCTCGAGGTGGGAAGGTAGGTATCATTGGCCGAGAACTCACAGTTCTAGTCAGTTGGGCTACATGTGCAAATTTAACTCCCACATTTCTGCCTCCATTGCCTCCATTCTGCCCATTGTTCCCATTTTGTCCATCGTTTGCATTGTTTCCACCTCCCATGTTAACATTAATACCCATCTGTCGTGCCATCATTTGCATCATTAACTCAAGTCGTTGGCTCTGCTCTTGGGCTCTCTGCTCTGCTAAACGTTGTCCCTGTGCCAATGTATCCAGTAACTGTAGAAATCTCTCTTCACCAGGGTCCCTGACATGCCTATCTCCCATGTTTCTTGTATTGTGTTGTTCACCTGTATTATCTTGTGCTCCTATAGCCTTGTGTTCCTCTTGTTCCGTATGCAACAATGCCCTGTTTCTCCTTGTGTTGTAAGTACGTGTCAAAGGTGGTATATCATCGCCTGACATGACAATTTGCAAGGAAGCATACAAATAACTCATTAAATAGCAGCATTCAATACTTCAATAAATTATTGATATTTCAAGAGCAGATTACAAACATATATAGCAGATTTCTAAAGTGATTTCAGACTTGGGAATTGAGGCATAACAGCAACATATCAAACTCCACAAAGCCCACGTACAACAAGAAGTGTGACTCTTAATTCCCTTCAATCCCCAACCTCATATATCTCTGAATCTCGGTGGTAGTGTAGCAATTTTACTATTCACATGTACTGTAGCAAATCACTATTCATGGCAACTGTAGCAAAATCACTATTCACGGCAACTGTACCAAAAGGTACCAACTTCTGATCTGCACTTCAAAACCTTGTAAAAAACTCTATGCAAACTTGCCAATGAAGCCCACTGTGTTTCCTAGATGAAAACACCCCATAATCCTCCTGACTATGTCTTCCAACAACAAAGAGAATGCTGGCAAAGAGGGATTTCGTCCTCGTAGCCCAATAAATCAGATTTCCAAGAAATCCAACAGCATAATATTAATCATATCCAAGCATACTTAAAAAACCTCTCACAACCTCTATTTATCCATTTCTCCAAGAAGCTAATCCAACTCACAGGCAATGTGGGATAATACAATCACTTTTATTTTAATATTATAATCTCCTCATTAAGTTGCCCATGTACCTTTTTTAAAGAAAGGGGACATTTAATACTTTTAACACTTAACTTTATAGCCCCACTAAAGTTATTAAATAACGATAAAGTTAAATATTTTAATTTACCTTTATATCTTAAACTTATCGTTAAATAATAAATATCTTGGATTAGAAGTAAATTGCCTAGGCCAAACATCCCTCAGACCCCTTTTGTGTCTTGATTAGCCTACGGGACCATGAGAAAATAGGCTAACAACACATATATCCATAACTGGCTAAATGGGGGAACATTACATCTTTTTTCACAAATCTGAAATATATCTTCACAAAAGACTCTGCACATCAAAACTGCAATCCTATCTTCTCATGTTCTTCTTATAGAATCTGTATACTCACAATCATTCACTCTCATTCTTCCTTGTGATATATGATGCTCCTTTTAGATTCACACAAATCCTTTAACTCTTCTCTTTTATTTCACATTCTCATTCTCACTCACACTCAACACTACTCCATTTGCCTTTGTCTTTAGTGATTCTATGAATGGATGCAACCCCTTGAAATGGATACAACCATTTAAACAGTCATGTCTTTTCATTTGTTTGGTGTCTATGATATTTTTCTATGTTTTTCACACCACACCCTCCAACTCTGAATTGAATTCATATATGTATATGCTTGTTGATCAAACTTTGCAACCTTTGATGAAAGGACACATCATTAAAAAAAAAAACTGTTCTTGCACCCTTTAGTAAAATATGATTTAGTTTGTATCTAAACATAAATCACACCCATTCATTTTAATCTGATTTTACAATAGCAAATCGTACCACTTCCATATATTCATTTATTTGCTTTGAAAAATCTGAAGCTATAAAAAGGAATCATACCACTTCATAAGTGAAGCACACTTCTTCAGAAAACAAATCGTATCATTTCAGTTATATAATCGCACCCTTTTATTAATGATCATTTTATCTTTTGTAAACTGAATCACTGCCTTTTAAAGACTGTCTTTTCTGACTTGTCTTTTTCTATTTTTGTCTTTATTCATTTTGTGTTTTCTTTATTTTGTTTCTTATGCTTCTCTTTATTTTTATTTCTTTTTGTTTTTTGGCATCGTTGTTTTTTGGATTTTAATTGCTGCTTTTTCCATTCTGTCTTTAGTGGCAAGTCACATAACTTTTCTTAAATTATATATTTAATTGCTGCTTTTATAAATCTAGAATCTGATCAACATACTTCAGCAAAGCATATAAATCTTTAGTCATGCTAATCTTCATGCTTCTTTGTTCAACCAATGTTGGCAATATCATTGGTTTTCAAAAACACCTTTACATGAAAATCTGGTTTATAGCCTGTAGTCAACAGTTGCAAAGGATCTCCATTTTTCTCAATCTGCTCTTTGCCTATCATCATGACATTTATTTGATTTTTCTCCAGACTTGTATATCTGATCTTTCTCTTCATAAAGTCTGCTTTACACAAATAGATCTATGATTAACCCATATATCAAGCTTAGACAGTGTACCTCTTCTTAACACACCAATAACATAATTCTAACAATCTCTTATCTGCCTTTGACATTAATGACAACATTTGTCTTCTCATAGTTGACATCAATGACAACATTTCCAACACTACCCGCAATAGCTTCCAGTTAAGGCATGACAACTTCAAATAAATTCAATCACCCTTATCATTGATATCTTTAATCATGAATAGTCGATTGGAATTAATAGCCCTTGTAGTATTTATGCGATGGAGCAATGATACCCGAATAGAGGCCCGATAATAATAGCAACCATGGAATGAGAGAAATAGAAATTCAATAGAGTCATGTATCGAGTCGACCTAACAGGTATATATATTTCCACCAATATTAAATATTCAGAAGATATCCTTAGAAATAGTCAGCCATCAAGCAAAGTTAGCCTCCTTCATAACTCCTCTATTCATAATTAGTTTACCTTATTAAATTATTACCTTAACTTTAGGTACTAAATTATTATTATTTAATGTTACTTTTGGAGATTAAATATTATCATTTTCTCCCTGCCATCAAGACGGGTCATTACACCATACTCTAACCAAATAGCTACTTGTTGTGATCAAGAGGTATGCCCTTTACACTCAAGCTCTTTTTCAACAAAAGGTTTGTTTTTATAACAGTTTGTCCTTGTGACTTGAACTCCCAAGAAGTATCAACTTGGGCATATGGCTTTCAACAAACTTTAACACACTTTGGTTTGGTCAAATCATAGAGCTTCCCTCTTCAAGCGTAGTAGGCTCTCCAACGGCTCCCTTTGATGTGTTCATTACAGCCATCTCACCCTTTGTGAAGAGGCATTCAAGCCATATGTTGCACATTTCTCCCTCCCACATGACCTCATACTATGATGATTAACAGTGATAATTAGCAATTAATGTTTGTAGTAATAACAAATATTAACTATTAAAATTAGTCAAACTACTAGCTTTTTTTAACTGCCAAAGCTTTCCCATACGTTTGTAAAAGGGAGGGGTTTTTTTCTTTTTTCCATAACTTGCAAACGGGAGATCGAAATTTCGAGTGTGAATAGTTGACGAGAAGTGAGTTTCATCACCGACATTTTGACATCGAGACGTTTTTGATTTGTTGTTGTTTAATAGCAAATTTTAACCTCCGAAGTCATATTTGTAAGCGAATTTTGACAAGGCATAACTTTCACCCCAATTATTGAAATTTTGAAAACTCTTTTTTGATGCATATCAAAATTTTGCAAGGAATTTGATTTTGCATGTAATTTGGATTGCCCATTTTCCAAACTTTGTAAAAAACATCGTGCATTATAAACAGTCAATTTGGCATCTGATCTTCATAAAATTGTAAAAATCTCTTGCACACTGTTCTGGGGGGCGACAATCGGTACTAATCATTTTGGGAGGATCAATCTTGCATTTCACATTGATTTTTTGCTTATAATTAGACCATGTCTAGAAAATGCAAAAAGAAGTACAAATATTGTGGGAGCAATCAACATGTGGATGAATTTTGTGCTCATGTCTCCCATTAAATTATTGACTTACTATTGAAGCTTGCAAAAAATAATCTCACTAAGGCATCTTGTGAGACAACATCATCATTTAGGGATGAACAATGTAGTCCTATGACTACATTGAGATCTCATTGCCCACATCATTTGTTCCTGAATATGAAACCAATGTTACTCATCCATGAGTTCTTATGATTCTTTGCATCAAGTTATTGATATCGTCATTCTAGATCCACCACATTGAGATTTATATCTACCAAACATAGCATCTTTGTTTTTACACCATGCAGATTTGGATAACACTATTGAGGACATTTGTCTTTTATTTGATGTTAGCTTTGATGAAGTTGCATCATCATTGCTATCTTTGGATATTGCTCTTGCCTCGCATACATCAACTTATATCGTGATAGATTGTGTAGACATTTATGAAATCACCTATCCAACTCAGTCATCATCCTCTGTAGCAATATTAGATTCACATCGGTCCAGTTGTTGCCATCCATCCATGGTCCCTATTCCTAAATCACATATGGTACATGATCCACCTTATTAGCAATCTGTCACGCATCAACATTTTCTTGGATATCTTTGAGCATCATTTGAAGGCATCATTGGCATAATTTGAGTCTTTGGATCATGTGCAACATTCAGAGACCTTTATTCTACTTCTTGTATATTCTTATCTAGAATGGGAAGTCATATTGCACACATTTGTGGTGTTGCTTCTTCCCAAGAGGAGAAATGTTGTTCAACGTTCGTGGATCATCTTCAGCATCTAGTGTCCAGCATCTACTAGCACTACAGGCATCATCTTGAGGGGAGGTTGCATGGTTTCTCTTCTACTATCAATTTTGGGAGGAATGTCATGTTCCCGATTAAATTCAAATTGTTTTGGAGGGAATATTATAAAAGTGTTTTTCAACACTATTAAATAATAATAATATAGTATTAAATCATTAATAAATAATAAATAATAAACTTAAATTATTATTAAATAATATTTAAATTATAGATTTGGCCGACTTCTTTATAAGTTTGGCACCTAAATATATTTTAATTTCATTCCCTTGTGGGCCGACCTGTTGGGAGGCTATCTCAATTTGGTATTTATACTCAATGCTTTACTAGTCTTCTACATCACGGATTTGGAATAGCATTGGCTTCCATGCAAACTGCGAGGATGTAGTCTCTCACCAAATTGCACATAGGTATGGACGTAATCTCAAAATCCAGTGAGTTTGTGTAGTTTACTTTCATCGTGCCTTTTCCAAATTGACAAGCATCGTCATGAGTCTCTAAGCTCATTGTATACACTACAAGGCGACTGAAGGGGATCAATCACACCTTGGCGATCGAGCCTTCGGCTTTGGCCACAGGCCATCACCCGCACCCATCAATCAGTTCCAATAGGAACTCATGCATGCATTGTCAAGGATTAGTAGGCCCGAACATTAGTGTGTCACCAATAGGACAGCATCATTTCTCAAGCCATCTTATACTTGGGCGCACAAAGTAAATAGGAGATCCGTTGCAATTTGGAGGCAATAGAGAATTACACGACGACTGGCAACTACATCAAGGCCCCAGACACTCGAGTCTCAGTTCCTCGGGTGGAATCCGTTAATGCGACTATGAGGGATACGGTGATCATTCTAGATTATTTTCGGCGTCTCAGACGGATCTAGCGAATACCATAGGAGGGACAAGCAACTAAGCGAATCAGTTACAAGGAACTATTGACACAAGCCTATACCAGCAATCACATCCAAACAAGCGTGGGCACCATTCATAAGCTCATTCCTCTTGCAGCTGCGATCTGGATCATCTCAAGCATTAACAGATCATCCTAGATTTGGCATAATCATCAACACATGCTATCGGGGAGTATTCTGGGAATTACCTTTGGATATTGCAAATCTTTCAATACATCATCACTCATTGTTGTGTGTGGTTGAGTCAAGTTAATATTCAAATCGAATAAAGATTGAGACTGCTTTAATACAATTACTGATTTGTTTGCCTGAGACTAAGTTTGATATTTATATTAGTGACTCACAAATGGGCTTGCTATCTCGGTCAAAACTAAATATTGTCTGAGTTTGGCATTTGTATGGTGACTACTTGATATCGGAATCTCTGTGACTGCTTAATTTGCAAGTTCAGTGTTGATGTTATCATTGCTATTCACAATATTTTTCAATCTACCAGTTTAGTATTTTTTGTGTATGGGACTCAAGCTTCTTACAAGGAAGCATTTCCTCACATGGAGTTCATAACTTCACACTTTTTGGGGGGTCACATGACCTTCTCTCTTTTCTCTCCTATGGGGAGAACATTCATAATACTTATGTGATAGAAGTAGTCCTTAGGGGATCATCATGAGTCCTTCTATCTTCTTCACTTGTAGATTTTATTTCATTACATCATTTCTCTTTTGGAGGGGGGTTTAATTTCCCACTAGGTTTTTCTCCTTTACTCCACTTTATGAGAAATTTGTACATGAGTGTCTAGCATGGCCTCGTAGCCGGACCTCATCATTACTGCATACATTACTCCCTAAATTGCACTTAAGGGGGCTAAGGGGGAGGGATAAATAGAGTCATTATCATACCTAGTTAGCTAATCACCTTTTTAGGATTGACCTATTCACACCTAGCTTAAGTTTACTTAGGTTTCTTTTGCTTTTGTCTCACTTCATAGCATTGAGACATGTGTCCTCATGACTTGAGACACCTATTGACACTTGCTCACACACTTGTCAAGTGAGCTCACAAGTGCCCCATCTTTGGAGGGGTAGTTAGAGTTTCAATCCTACCTTCTCACCTCCTCATCCTTGCCTATATATGCAAGGCTTGATCATTGTATTTACTCACTCTTCATTGTATATTGATGGACATACTATTGTACTTATTTTGTTCACCTGTGGAAGTTTGTTTCATGCTCTTGATCTTGGCATTCTCCAACATAAAGGACTTCCGACAATGAAGCAAGAGTGTAGATGAGAGCATTGCTCATTACATTTATGGCAATGGGCTTCCTTTCGACCTCATTAGATCATCATATTAGCAAGATATGGTGACAATGATTGTCAATGCACTTGTTAATTACATTAGTCTCTGGTATGAAAAGGTGTGCACACCTTATTGGTCAAGGAGAAAACTTCAATAAAGGCATCATTAAGAGCAATCAAGGATACATGGGATGAAACAGATGTATCAATAATTTTTGATGAATGGAAAGATTGCAAAAATTGACCACTAATCAATATCATTGCAATGTCCCCTAAAGGGGTGATGTTTTTGAAGGCAATATATCGTAAAGGGCGAGTGAATGATCTAACTTTCATTGAGAATATTTTCATATAATCCATTGAAATGGTGGTCCCCAAAAATGTTGTTGAAGTCATAAAAGACAGTGCTAAAATCTGTAGGGCAATCAATTCTATAATGGAGGGTATGTGTGGGCATAGTTTTGGACACTGTGTATTGTTCACTCTCTCAACTTATATTACAAAAGATTAGCAAAGAGATAGAGTGGGTCAAAGATATCTACACGAAAGCTGAAAAGAATCAAATGTTTTTGACTAATCATCATATGTCACAAGGCATGTTCATGACCTTCTCTAGCTTGAAGTTGAATTTAAATTTTATTTTTAAATATATAATTTAATTTTTTATATGTGACTTTTAATCTACCTTTTAATATTTAAATTTGTTTTGTTTACACCATGTTAGGTTGTTGAAACTCGATTTGCATCACACACAATCATCTTAAGGTAACTTGTGAAGGTGCAAGATGCAGTGAGAGTTATAGTCATAAACACTCTTTGGAGTGTATGGAGAGAATCAAGTACAAAGAGAGCCCAAAAACTCAAAGCATTAATCCTTGATGATGAGTGGTCGACTCGTGTGGAGAGTAAAATCTATGATGGCATGGACTCCATGGTTAAAAAATGAGGACCATAATAGAAGCCAAGGAGCATGATCCAACAAAAGCTCATATAGAGAGGACAGAGACTCTTGTGCTTCAACATATGCTTCATTACAAAAGAAAATTTCCTCAGTGCATCATCCAACCAAAATTTTCACTTAGCCCCTTTGGTTTGAGTACACCTTCAAGCTATACTTCCACATCCACAAACTAAGATCTTCGATCAATTCAGCTTTAGGCTAGGAGAGATACCCCTATGTGACACTTTGTTCTTCATAAAGGATTGTCTCTTTGGGCTCAACTAGGTGTAGACATTGTTAGTATTCAAGACTAGTCAGCTCTTCCAATCTATGAAGATCTCTATGGATCTGCTTCCACCATTCAAGCATTGCTTGGACTTCTCGAAGAGGATATTTAGTAGCAGCATATCCAGTCCACATGAACTCCACAACCACATAGCCTCATATTGGCTTCTATGCTAAAAATTGCTTACAAATTTTAGACATCATCATCTTTCGAACTGGTATTTATGATTGTCTAAACAAAGACTATCAATTCATTATCCACCTGCTTTCAATGCCTTGATCAAATGCTCCTAACCCTTTTTCTTCAAGAGAGCATTACTCTAAGGCATAGATCCTTACAAGGGGCCCCGAGAGCTTTCAAATTCATTACTTCCTTCTTCCATGCCTCTACAAGGATTGGAGTTGTTGATGTTAATTCAGCGTCGGTCTTCACTAATACATGGGCCGACCTTATAATTAAGTTATTCAATTTACTTATTCTGGCCGACTTTATTTATTATTAAATGTTTATCATAAGGCCGACCTATATGAAGAGGCGCCAAGAAGGTATATATACAAAGTCACCTTTTGATGTTGAAAAACATTCGAATACACACAAAGAAGTTCGCTATTTTTGGCAGAGCAGAATTCGCAGTCATAGAAGAAGCTCATACTTGGATTCGCATACCTAGAAGAAGTTCATACTTGAACAGCAGATCATCATTTTGTAGCAGCAGACCGATTTCAAGGAGAAACATATTCATTTGTATCTTTGCATCTAGGAGAGATGCTATTATTCATTGTATCAAATTCGGCATTGTGTTGGGCCTGAGTTCAAGCAGATTTCTGCTCTTATTCCTTCAATATATAAGAGATATATTTGCTGGGTTTTTCTCCCTCAAGAGGAGGGTTTTCCCAGGGTATCTTGTTGTGTTCATTGTCTTATGTTTTGCATTTCTTTTATTCAATTGATTAAATAATCTGATCTAAGAAACACTAACATGGTATCAGAGCGGGTGTGAAAAAGATCGTGATCAGATTTAGTTCGCAACACTTATTCTTTTTCAGTCTATCTTCCAAATTTCTCAAGATGGTGAACGGTCTGAAAATCGAGGATAGACTCGAAGGGATCTCGAACTACATATCATGGAGATTCAGGTTCATGCTAACCTTGGAAGAGAATGATTTGGCTGAGTTTGTGAAAACAAAAGTTCCCGAACCTGAGGGGGAAGAAGAGAAGCTGCAATGGAGGAAGAAAGACACTAGGGCAAAGAAAGCATTGGTTGATTCCGTCAAAGATCATATTGTACCAATTATCTTCAAGTTGGATACAGCAAGAGAGATGTTTACAACCTTGGAAGAGATGTACGAAATCAACAACACCAGTCGTGCCCTTGCTCTGAAGCAACAACTTCATCATGTGAAAATGGAGAAAGGAGAATCTGTTATTACATACTTCATGAGGATTTCAGAGATAAAAGATCAGCTCTCCACTATTGGACATATGATTGATGATAAAGAACTGACTATGCTTGCTCTCAATGGTCTTCCGCTTTCATGGGAGGCATTCATCCAAGGAATCAGTGCAAGATCCGAACTTCCTAAGTTTGATCGATTGAGGATTGATTGCATTCAAGAAGAGTCAAGACTAACAGCAAGGGGGATTGGTCAAAGCTCTAAGAATGAAGAATTACAAGTTCTTACCTCTCATTCATCAAACAAAGGAAAAGGCCTTAAGAAAGGATTCTTCAAAAGGAATCGAGAAGATGGAAATGATGATGCTCCTACCTTCAAAAGAAAACGAGACATGTCCAAGATTCAATGTTTTCGTTGTGATAAGTATGGTCACTTTGCGAGGGTGTGCCCTCAACGACCTAAGCTTCAAGTTGCCACTGCAGATATTGAAGAAGTCACTCCACAAAAGGACTCCAGTAATTATCTATTTTATTCAGCCTTGTCTAGCAATGTTACTACGGACTCTTACACTTGGTTGATTGACAGTGGTGCTTCTAGACACATCACCGGATTCAGGAGTCACCTTTCAAACTTAATGGAAAGCAACTCTAGTGATCAAGTTGTTATTGGAGATGATGCTAGATATTCTGTAAAAGGGTTTGGAAATTCCACTCTTCACTTGGATTCTGGAATTTCTTTGGAATTGAATGATGTACTGTTCGTACCAGGGATAAAGAGGAACCTTGTTTCAATTTCAGCATTAGAAGACAAAGGTTATCAAATTGCCTTCTCTAAAGGGAAAGTTCTTATATGGGCAAAGAACTCCAGCTTCAAATCTGCTCAAGTGATTGGAGTTAGACATGAATGTCTCTACATGCTGTGCACTCGTCCTCTTCAAGCACTTGTGCATAACAGTACCAGCATGTGTGAACTTTGGCATCGAAGATTGGCTCACATTCACTTTCGTGCTCTACCTATCATGGAGAAGATGGTCACCGGTCTTCCGAAATTCGATCAAGAACATGAAGGTACTTGCAAGGGATGTGCCCTAGGCAAGAACACAAAAGGTATGTTCCATTCCAGTGAAAGTAGATCTAAATGTATTCTTGATCTCATTCATTCTGATTTATGTGGTCCAATGTCTATTGCATCATCTAGTGGTTTCTTGTATTATATTATTTTCATTGATGATTACTCTAGAAAGACTTGGATTTATTTCTTGAGATCGAAAGAATCAGAAGAAGTATTAGTAAGATTCAGAGAATTCAAAGCGCAGATTGAAAATCTGTCTGGGAAGAAGATCAAAGTATTAAGATCTGATAATGGTGGAGAATACACTTCTGGCACCTTTCGAGACTTTTGTATTGAAGCAGGGATTAAGAGGGAGTTCAGTGTTCCCTATAATCCACAACAAAATGGTATTGCTGAAAGGAAGAATAGGTCTATTGTGGAAGCAGTGAAAGCTATGATCCATGATCAAGACTTACAAATCTCTTTTTGGGCTGAAGCATCAAGAACAGCCGTCTATGTTCAAAACAGGAGTCCCCACAGGATCTTAGAGAATAAAACTCCTGAAGAAGCATTCTCAGGCGTGAAGCCTGAAGTTAGTCACTTGAGGATCTTTGGCTGTCCAGTCTATGTTCATATTCCAAAGGAAAAGAGAACAAAGCTAGAACCTTCTGGGAAGAAAGGAATTCTTGTAGGCTACAGTGAGACATCAAAAGCTTACAGGATCTACATTCCAGGACAGAAGTCTATTGAGATTAGTAGAGACGTCACATTTGAGGAAGATGTTGCTTATAGAAAGTCCAAAGGCACTCCGATGGAGGTCGATGAAGAAGAACCTCCTCAAGATATGGAAGTTGACCATATCCCAGAGAATCTGGAGGAGGATACAGAACCTAAAGAAGATATTGATCCAGCTGAGCCTTTGGATCCTACTGATGGGCCTCTAGACATTGTGATTGGAAAGAAAAGACCCCTTTGGGCTCGCAGGACAATGCAGGAAGCAGAAAGGTTTGTAGCTCCAAGAGGAACCTTCAGAGAAAGCAAGAGACCTCACAAGTTCTCTAGCTATGTTGCCTTGATGAGTCAGATTATTGAGTCAGAGCCTTCAAATGTTGAAGAAGCTTCTAGTCAACAAGTATGGAAAGATGCCATGATTGAGGAGTATCAGTCTATACTTAAGAACAATGTTTGGGATATAGTTCCTAGACCCAAAGACAAATCTGTGGTGTCTTCTAAGTGGCTCTTCAAGATCAAACATGCAGCTGATGGGAGCATTGAGAAACACAAGGCTAGATTTGTGGCTAGAGGGTTCTCACAAAAAGAGGGAGTTGACTATGAAGAAACTTTTGCTCCTGTGGCTCGTTACACGTCTGTTAGAACCATCATTGCTATTGCCGCATCTAGAGGATGGAAGATTCACCAAATGGATGTAAAGACAGCTTTTCTGAATGGCATAATAGAAGAAGAGGTTTACATTGAGCAACCAGAAGGATTTGAGGTACATGAGAAAGAATCTCATGTCTGCAAGTTGAAGAAGGCCTTGTATGGTCTTAAACAAGCTCCTCGTGCTTGGTATGAAAGAATTGATCAGTACCTTTCAAGTTTGGGTTTCTCAAAGAATGATGCAGATTCTAACCTCTACTTCAAGGTAGTAAATGGTGAAGCATTGATTTTAGTTCTATATGTTGATGACTTGATCATTACTGGTGAAGAACATCTAATACTAAAATGCAAGAAGGAATTAGCTTCAGAGTTCGAGATGAAGAATCTAGGTCTTATGCATTACTTTCTTGGCTTAGAAGTTTGGCAAAAGCCAAATGAGATGATTCTAAGTCAAGGCAAGTATACTGTTGACATTCTCAAAAGGTTTGGTATGCTTGACTGCAAACCTATGTCTACACCCATGGAGTCTAATTTAGATAAGTTGAAAGAAGCTGCAGCTAGTTCAGAACCAGTGGATTCTACGATGTATAGACAGTTGATTGGTTCATTGATGTATCTAGTTAACACTAGACCTGATATCTGCTATGCAGTGAGTGCACTTAGCCAGTTTATGTGTGAACCAAAGCAAATACATCTTGTAGCAGCTAAACATATCCTGAGATATTTATGTGGCACAATTGGATATGGGTTGAGATATTCTTCAAATGTGGATTTGGAGCTGCATGGTTTTACTGATTCTGATTGGGCAGGATGTGTCTCAGATCGGAAGAGTACTTCTGGTTGTTGCTTCAGTTTGGGGACTGCTATGATCTCCTGGTGTAGCAGGAAACAGTCTTCAGTGGCCTTGAGTACAACTGAAGCAGAGTATATTGCAGCTTGTGTGGCAGCTCGTGAGGCAGTGTGGCTTCGTAAGCTCCTTGCAGGATTGTTTGGTCAATCAATGGAGCCTACTATCATACACTGTGATAATCAAAGCTGTGTGAAGCTTTCTGTCAATCCTGTGTTTCATGACAGAACAAAACATGTTGAGATCAAGTACCACTATATTAGAGATATGGTGCAAAGGAAAGCTATACAGTTGAGGTATATCAGCACTGAAGAGCAAACGGCAGACATTCTCACCAAGCCTCTCGCCAGGATGAAGTTTGTATACTTCCGAGAGAAACTTGGTATGGTGGAGAATGCAGCCTTGACTGAGAAAGAGTCTCAGTAATCAGTGATCCTTGTTGAGAATGCAACTCTCTGCTGAGTGAGAGTTGAGGTGCAAGCCCTTGTTAATACAATTCTCTGCTGAGAGAGAGTTGAGGTGTAAGTCCTTGATAATGCAATTCTCTGATGAGAGAGAGTTGAGGTGAAAGCCCTTGTTTCCACCCTCTGGGAGAAGCTATGGTGGATGTCATGTGTGTGACTCCATGACAACATCACGTGAGAGAATCCGTGATGAGTTTTTACCATCTATGGGAGTAGCCATAATGGTTAATATCACGTTGAGGTGATATTTTATTTTGTTTTCATTCTAACATAATGTGTCTTGTGCAGATGGTAGTTCATCCCTAGCTGAGAGGGAGTGTTGATGTTAATTCAGCGTCGGTCTTCACTAATACATGGGCCGACCTTATAATTAAGTTATTCAATGTACTTATTCTGGCCGACTTTATTTATTATTAAATGTTTATCATAAGGCCGACCTATATGAAGAGGCGCCAAGAAGGTATATATACAAAGTCACCTTTTGATGTTGATACACATTCGAATACACACAAAGAAGTTCGCTATTTTGGCAGAGCAGAATTCGCAGTCATAGAAGAAGCTCATACTTGGATTCGCATACCTAGAAGAAGTTCATACTTGAACAGCAGATCATCATTTTGTAGCAGCAGACCGATTTCAAGGAGAAACATATTCATTTGTATCTTTGCATCTAAGAGAGATGCTATTATTCATTGTATCAAATTCGGCATTGTGTTGGGCCTGAGTTCAAGCAGATTTCTGCTCTTATTCCTTCAATATATAAGAGATATATTTGCTGGGTTTTTCTCCCTCAAGAGGAGGGTTTTCCCAGGGTATCTTGTTGTGTTCATTGTCTTATGTTTTGCATTTCTTTTATTCAATTGATTAAATAATCTGATCTAAGAAACACTAACAGGAGTCATTAAGCACCCCCTCAATACAGCTGATTCACACCCAGAAGGATATAGATTGGTGAAAGGGCATTCCTTTTTGTCTGTTAACATCAAAATGCCTTACCCCACTTTGTCTAATTAATTCTATGCAAAGTTGATATGCTTCATCTAAGCATCAAGGACCTTCTCCTTGTTTGTAGCCCACATCATGGACAGACACACATTACTGGTTTTCTCTCAATTAACAGAAGTTTGTTGACCTTCAATATTAGGAAAGGAACTAAAGGGAGCATTAGGATTCCACATCAGTTTGTCCAGCCTGGTCCCCTCAGCCCTTGGTGTTCCCATATAAGCATTCTCAGAGCCTTCTTGGGACCTTTCACAGGGATAATTGACAATATTGATTCTTCTAGTCCAATCTTTACTACATAATACAGACATATGGCAGGATTGATTTCCTTGCATGATGTATTGCTTTATCCTTTTTAGCTTTACGTTTGTTTGGGAGGGCCTTCCCATGCAAGGCTATCTATACTTGCACTATGTCTTACAGCTTGGGGTTTAACCAATTTTGGTCTACCTCTTGCTTTGTTCTCCTTTCTATTCTATTTTGTGTTGAATTACTTTTCATACACTCAAGTCTTTTCAACCTGGTACTACTCTTTCATAAATGTGTGTACTTTATGAGTCCCACTAACCTATTTTTGTTTTTCATGGATATTAATATGTTTCTTTCTTTCTTTCTATCTTTACTCAAGAGACAATAAAACATTGAAAACTCAAAGATCACAACTTTCTCTCAGACTGCAATTACAAATTTCTCATTAAAAAGACTGATATGGTATTGCGCAGAAACTTCAAAATTAAAAACAATTCTAAAGACTAGGAGCTCTGCAAAATCTAGTTTGCCGAGTCTTCAACATCACATCTCGGTACATAAAAACTGTTATATTGTACAATTTAGAAGCAATCCCATTCACCTTTCATTGTACAGAGACAATGTCTTGTCTTCGGCTCGTTCAGACCTTATAATATATGCTCGATTTGCAAGCCTGCAATAGAAAGAATCCTCAGAAATTATAGAATTACTTAAATTAACTTCTGAACTAGAACAAAATATCTCACTAAAAATAGCATCTCAAAAGTGAACCATTGAACATTAATATCAAGACCTCTCCTTATATAGAGTTGGATAAATGCGTGTAATTCCAACCAGTGTCCTGGGAACTGGACCTCCACCTTCTTTAATGCTTCTAAAAGCCAGTGGCATGGGAAGGCCTCGACCTAGACACAAAACCGTAGAATTCAGATTATGCAAGAAAGAAACTAAATTACAGAATTAAAAGACAAATCATGATTTGCATTGTTCAAACATATCTTACAGAAGCTCAAGCGTTCAGCCCAATGGGCCCTGTATGTTCCATTTATATGCAGTACCAATGAGACTGTTTGAAATGCCTGTAATAAAAAAATCACTAAATATAAGCACCAATTTCTACAATCATAGCATGGCAGGTCATTTGTCTTGCATCGCTGAGGCAGGCGAGAATTTTTCTTTACCTCCAGGGGAGACAACGGTCCAACCCAACCATGCAAGCTTGCACCACAAATCTGAAAAGCAAGAAAAACATCAGTAATAAAAAACCAAGATGTAGCTAAGCAAAATTAATATAGTAAGTATATCTTAAACACTAAGAAACTCCTTAGTCTGAAAATCCTGAGCAATATACCCGGAGTTTCTGTCCAATAAATAATTTTCCATGCAAGAGTTGTTTGCAAAGTGATTCATCCAAAATTGCATTCAGACAGTACCTGAAAGAAGTAAGTAATGAGGTTCCTAATAGTCTGATTGACTACAAAAATATCAAGCAACAAAGTCTGCCTACCATCCATCTGTTAGTTCTATCTTTGACCAATTATCACTAGATGGTTTTGAAATGCCATTGCTAGTGTGATTCTCTGACTCCTCGGAAACCTCCATTGGACCCTTAACTGGAGATGGTTCATTGTGTTCTTGATGGGGCCATACACGTATTGCTGAAACACAAAGAACCATCATGCCTGCAGCTACTGCATCTCCTTCAACAATTCTCTTAAGCGGGGAACGATGACCACGGTTTGCTTCTCTTTCATATCTACAGAATGTGACAAGAAATCATTTCTAAAGTAGTTCTTAATTCAAGTTACAAGATACTACTAATAATCTATTAACAGAAAAATTGGGTTTACCTGTACTTCAATTCTTCAAGAACATTTTGCACAGTTAAGAATTTCCCTGCAGCTTGTCTGGCATAGCTTCTTTCAATGCAAGCCAGCTTCCAAACTATCCATTTGTAATGGTTCTCCACCCATCTAGAAAAAAATTTAGACAAACATAATTATGAAAGAGAAATTCCAAAATCAGTTATGACATCTAAATCTAACCATTGTTTGAAACAGTATAAATGTATAAAAGATTCAAAATCTAACAGTTTCAAATAGTAGAGTGCTTGTCAAACAAAATATGTATATAACTTCAGTCAAATAAAATTCAAAGAGAGCATAATTTGATAAGTCAGATTTCCCAACAAAAAGAAATGAAATGTTGTTATATTCAATGCACAAAGCAAGTCCTATATATTTACTTCAGGATTGTTTTAATGTCATAACTTTTATGAGAAATCAAACAGTATGGAATGTTGTATCTTAACTTATGTAATTATTCCAAACCGCACTTTGATCAACTGTTACAAATTTATATTTATAGGCGAAAATCAAAGCATGTAATGCTTTTAGGTTTGACGCAAACACCATAAAATTCCTGTTTTCCTAAACATTCACAGGACATGTGCCACCAATTGCATAGAACTCCTTTTGATTGTTCACCAAAAACAAAATTGTACTGTAATTCAACTTTATGTATTCTGTTCACTACAAATATCGTATATATGAAAAAGATGTAATATTTGATATTATATTTAGCTATCTGATGTTGTTGGCTTGACAGTTCTGCATATTTAAGAAGTCAAACCTGCATCAGTATTTCGAAATTTCCATAATCTCCATCCTTGTTAGAGCTTGGTTCAGAGTGTTTCGTTTTAAAGTTTTCTTGAAATTTTATTATTGCATTTTCTACTGGTAGTGTTCACTCTTTTGACTGATTTATTCATCGTAAATTTACTTGACACAGAGAAAGTGAGCTTAAGTTGAACATAGTGCTGTCAAACACCATTTAATATAGGCTTGTCCACATTGATGTCAAGATAAAGAGATTCTGTGCTACCACTGGAGCTGGTCTGTGCTATAAACAATACATGATTTCTGATCAAAGATGACTACACATAATGGTATATAACATAGCACACTTACTCAATTGTAGCTTGCTGTGGATCAGCACCAGATTCAAGCAACATTTTCCAAAAATTCCTGGCTACGAAGTTGTCATAACCTGAATCACACTTGGCATAGAAACTGTAATGTTGAGCAGAGTCCACAGTCATAGACTGAATCTCAGTGGACAAATGCCACAACTGCAAACAGACAAAGAAATACAATTTTGACTTTGCCAAAAAAACAAAGTACAGCTAAATTTAAGACAGCCTATTAAAGATGCCAAAACCATGCTTTCATTTTTTATACCGCTTGTTGATGATCTGGAGAACCACCAAAGTACTCTTGTATTGTCTTTCTTTTTTGGGAGGATGGATAGCAAAACTGAAACTTTACTTCACATGGTGCTCCCTGAGGGAAGGATTGTACTATATATCAAAATAAGATTTCCACATGTATCAGTCTTGTTTAATGACTGGAAAATGAAAATCCATAGGGCATTAAAACCATAGAAAATAGCATGTAGAGTTCTTCACTTGTGAGAAATGGGCTTTACCAGATAAGCTGGGTTCCATACCAACAGACTTGGGTATTTTGTCATAAGGAGACAAGAAGCTGACATGAAAAGGAAGTTAGGGCCAAGCATATAAGAAAGCTGATATATTCAAAATATTAATTCCAATAACTCAAAAATGTTAAGAAGGAAAGAATGCACACGTAGAACGGCGAGGCTGTTTGAATGGAGTAACATGTCTTGAACGGAACAATCCCCGCTTGCTTCCCAACAAGGAAGTATGCACAGTGGGAGTTGCAGTTGGTTGTTGCAAATAATTATCATAATCACAAATAGGGCTTTTATTGGAAATTTCAGCCAGAGGACTCATGCAGACTTTTCGTTTACCTAATTTCCTTGCTCTAGAGTCCCCCGAAACTAATATTAACTCTCCAAATGAAGCTTCAGTTGTCACATGGGACACTTTACTTGCTACACCATTCATTCCCGTCTGAACAACTTGAGACACATGATTTGCATAGGGAAGATTTTCTTTGTTTGGCAATGCATCTTGGCAATGTCTAGGAGTTCGAGGAGAAACACCTGCATTGCCCAAATCTGCACTCAATCTTTTTAACTTAGTTGGACCACCCTTCATCTCTGAGGAAATGGCTCCAGAGGCATGATTGGGATAAGGAACACTTTCTTTCTTTGATACAACTCCATTGCAATGTCTTGCAGGATCTGCAGAGGAGCTGACGAAGCCTGCACTCAATCTTTGTTGATCAGTTGCAGCACTGGATATAACACTCATTTCACCAAGAATATTTCTAGCTCGTTTCATGGCAGCACTAGAAATTGAAACAGATCTCCCAGCTGCAGTTTGGAATAGTAAAGGAGGTGCTCCACAAGAAACAACTGTGTTATTTTCTGGATTATCCAATGACTTCATGCCCACTGCACTATTGTTTGTTTCATCCCCAAGAAGATCCATAGCCCGTTTCATGGCATGTGTGGACACATTGACTGATTGGCCTGCTGCAGTTTGAAATGTAAATTGATGCATTTGACTAGATCCAGAGTCTGCCTTACCTGTTGAGCAGATATTATGACTGTTGGCAGTGATTGTTGAAACTCTGTCAGATAAAAAGTTCGATTGGTCAAATGCTGAATCAGAAAGCACATTAGCAAAACTCGCATGTGTCTCATAAGTCTTATTGGTGATAGGAGCTTCAATGCCTTCAGACTCTAGCAGTGCCTTAGCTTTTGAGATACCTGAGATGGAGATATTTACAGGCTTCCCAGTGCCTGTATGAAATAAAGATTGATGAGAAAGAGTTTTAGGACCAGCAAACTTGCTTTCTTCTGCAGTTTCACCTGCACTCAGCCAATATATGATTGGATATTCATCAATGAGAAAAGAGAAAAAGTTTTTAAAAAAAATGTACATGTTTCTCACTCTATCTACCTAGACATTAAAACAACTACATGAAAACCTTAGTGCTGAACACCTTTCCCCATGCACTTGTCAAGAGAATTAAACAATGCAATTCACAAAAGTAACAAGTTCCTAAGGTAATTTTGTATTGCAAATAACAATTAGTGACTCTAGGATTTTCAAATTTTAAGCTTTATAACACCACATATTTAAGGTTGAGATACAACAATACACATGACACCATATACAAAAACACTGGGGTAGTTCTAAGAAAAAAGATTATTGTAAACCAGTGTACCGAGAATTTCTGATGACCCAGCCATATTCCTAAGGCCAGATCCAAGACAAGGTAGAAGAGGCCACAACCTCAACTTGTAGAAAGTGATGCTTGGTGATGTTACCAGTTATGACGTCAAACACATCTGTGAGAGTTCAATTCATATTCACACACATACTTGTTGACTTACAAATGTTCTTTATATACCAAGGCTCATGAAGTACCTACTGTGTGTGAATTAGCTTCTCAAATACAACCTCAAGGTGGAGTCCAATCATCATGGTGGCAAAATTTGTCTCATTTGACACATATCTTAGAATTCCTTTGTAAGTGTACATGCCTCTGAAGTTGGAATGTTGTTTCAACCATAGAAGCAATAATCTGCAAAAAATCCCGATTAACTCCCAATTTTTAAAAAATCTGCAGGCTGGACGAATTTTTCCCCGATTTTTTGAAAAAATCTTTGAACTTTTGGTCAATGATTTTTTCCCCTTCCAAACTGTAAAATTGCCAAATAAATGCGTTTGAAACCTGCAAAAAATGCGAATAAAATCATGCTGATTTTCGTACGAAAAAAAAAAAACCATGAGACCATAGCTTGTTGCTTACTATTATGCTTTGATAGATTTTCCCCAAGCATCCATAGCTTGTTCCAAAGCACTTGTTTTAGGCTTTTAGCCATAGCAGCAAGGCAGTGAACTGTTTGATAAAATGCTTTGGTAGACATGTATGAAAAATGTGGTTGCATAAACAAGGCAGTGAACTGTTTGAAAAGATGCCTCAAAGAAATCTGGTCTCAGGGTGATGGAATGCCATGACGAAACCATGGCAAACAAATTGCTATGGATTGTCATGGCATTCCATCACCATGAGACCACATTTCTTTCAGGCAATTTTTCAACCAGTTCACTGCCTTTTCTATGCTATTGCTTACTATTATGCTTTGATAGATTTTTTCCAAGCATCCATAGCTTGTTCGAAATCACCTGTTTTAGGCTTTTAGCCATAGCAGCAAGGGAGTGAACTGTTTGATAAAATGCTTTGGTAGACATGTATGAAAAATGTGGTAGCATAGA
Source organism: Sequoiadendron giganteum (assembly GCA_007115665.2). NCBI lineage: Eukaryota > Viridiplantae > Streptophyta > Pinopsida > Cupressales > Cupressaceae > Sequoiadendron > Sequoiadendron giganteum. The sequence continues at coordinate 896,640,707 of CM021100.1, read as the reverse complement.
CAAGGCAGTGAACTTTTGAAAAAATGCCTCAAAGAAATGTGGTCTCATGGTGATGGAATGCCACGACGAATACCATGACAAGCGAATTGCTATGGATTGTCATGGCATTCCATCACCATGAGACCACATTTCTTTGAGGCAATATTTCAATTAGTTCACTGCCTTGTCTATGCTATTGCTTACCATTATGCTTTGACAGATATTTTCCAAGCATCCATAGCTTGTTCGAAAGCACCTATTTTAGGCTTTAGCCATAGCAGCAAGACAGTGAACTGTTTTATAAAATGCTTTGGCAGACATGTATGAAAAATGTGGTAGCATAGACAAGGCAGTAAATTGTTTGAAAAAATGCCTCAAAGAAATGTGGTCTCATGGTGATGGAATGCCATGACAATCCATAGAAATTTGCTTGTCATGGCATTCCATCACCATGAGACCACATTTCTTTGAGGCATTTTTTCAAACAATTTACAGCCTTGTCTATGCTATTGCTTACTATTACGCTTTGATAGATTTTTTCCAAGCATCCATAGCTTGTTCGAAAGCACCTGTTTTAGGCTTTTAGCCATAGCAACGAGACGATGAACTGTTTGATAAAATGCTTTGGTAGACATGTATGAAAAATGTGGTAGCATAGACAAGGCAGTGAACTGTTTGAAAAATGCTTCAAAGGAATGTGATCTCATGGTGATGGAATGCCATGACAAGCACATTTAGACCACATTTCTTTGAGGCATTTTTTAGACCACATGTCTTATAAAGTTTTCAATTTTTTGCAACAACACTTCAACAATGGCACCCGTCAACGTTAGCCAATAATCAAATCAACTGCTGAAAGTAACCCTACACCAAAAATGTACACCAGGATCCCAATGTCGGGCAAGGTGTGAGCATATGGCGTCGGGGATCGTTAGTCTCCAAACTAAATTAAATACAATGCTAGAAAGTAAAGTTTATGCAACTCAACTGCGTATTTCAGTGGGAGTGTTTTGACGACACAGCCGATCAGCAATATGAATGCAAATACAAAAAGTAAATGGACGGCTCAGCCAATCAGCAATGTGAATGCTGAAAGTAAAGAAGGGCAGCAAGCCGGCCCCAGTACAAAATGCAAGACGGCGAGGCTTGTCTCTTCCACCAATGGTGGGAATGATAATGCTCAAACAAAGTAAACAAGGCGGCGAAGCCAGCCTCTTCCACTAAGAGTGGGAACACAAGATAAATTCGCAAAATGAGAATAAGAGTTGATCAGTACTACTGAAACAACTTTATAATAAGAATGAGTCATGCAAGAAGCCAATAGTTAATTTGTCCAAGAAGCTGCAGATGTTATTATTTGATCTCCAATCTTCAAAGACTCACTAGATGTGAAAACACACTACAAAACTCCAACTTAGACAATCTGATATGACAGACCAGCAAGCTGAAATTGCAAACCAGCAAGTAGAGAACTCAATAAAATATTCATAACTCACTCATAACAACTCCAAATGATATGAAACGAAATGCATAAGACTCCTAGAGAGATGGCGACCCCTTCTAGACCAAGAAACTGCAACAACTCCCCAATGATTTAGCACGAATTTCCAAAACTCTTGGCAGGCAAAGTACGGCCTCCCAGGAGGGCAACTTGCAAAATAAAATCAAAGGCTGCAAGATAAAATCTGATAATCAACAAGGTTGGACGCCTAGGGCCTAGGATATGAATGAGCCAATACCCAGAAGCCAACAAAATTCGCCTAAAGAGCTGCGAATGAAAACCTACTTCAGCAACATGAAAAACTAACAAACACACCCAAAACGTTAGAAAACATCATAAGACTCGATTACAATAAGCTCAATCTGTCCTTCTAAGTAAAGAACAGTATTCTGACTTAGCTAGTTGTTATCTTTCAAGCAAAAAACCAAGTCCAAGCTAGGAGGTATGCATTCCTCGAAGCAAACCACTCACCATTTCGGCAACATAACAATATAGTTTATTTCATGGATGAGAAACAAAGAGCTTAGCACTTTTATTTATAGCCTTTTGTCTCCAAATTCAAATTTCCATTTCCCTCTCTTTAGGGCACCCAACTTGGATTTGCATTTTATTTTTTTTAATTTCATTTATCTCCTTGATTTCGATGTCCCACATGAAGGAGAATTACTTTATAAAAATGCAAATAAAACATAACTTTAGGCATCCCAAGTCACTTAAGTAAAATACTTTAGAATATGCAAATATTTCTCCAAATATGGCGTCCAAAATTACTTTAAGTGAGAAACCTTTATAAAAATTGTTTTTTAATAAACCGAACTTATCTCTCCATTAGGTGTCCAAGGCTAAGGTGAAAATATATTTAATATGACTTAAATAATTCTCCATAGTCATCCTTAAGCCTTAGCAAAATTATTTCACTTAAAATGTTATTTTCACCAAATATCAAACTTGCCAAAATAATCACCTCGAATGTTGGAGACCAAACTGAATAAACTGACCTGCCAGACATAGCCACTGCACTGAACTGTTGAACTGCTGCTAAAAATAGCACTGCCGAAAATAGCACTTACTAAAAATAGTATACTGCTAAAAATAGTAAATTGTTCCAAACTCATTTTGAGCACAAACCGAGCAGTCGTCATGACTTACTAAAAATAGTAAGTCTAAAAACTACTATAATTTAGTTGCATATTACACCATCGTGAAGTTCTCTGATAACCCAAAAGGAATCCAGAATCCAAACTACAAAACATCAACATGCAAGCCTCCAAAACTACCAAGGAAACAGCCAAAAATGCAAGTCATTATCTCGTCATGCATGTTACCACATCTCGAAGCTCTCCAAAAACCCAGAAAGCTCCACCAAACATGCATCAGAAAATCTTGCATGCAGGCCCTCAAAATCTCCTCTGAAAGTGGAAACCCTAATTTCAGCCCCTGACTAGTATACAAGCTTCCGGAAATAGGCTATTAGACACAAAAGAGCATATGGCTAAAATGGGAACATTACATCTATGCTATTGCTTACTATTATGCTTTGATAGATTTTTTCCAAGCATCCATAGCTTGTTCGAAAGCACCTGTTTTAGGCTTTTAGCCATAGCAGCAAGGCAATGAACTGTTTGATAAAATGCTTTGGTAGACATGTATGAAAAATGTGGTAGTATAGACAAGGCAGTGAACTGTTTGAAAAAATGCCTCAAAGAAACGTGGTCTCATGGTGATGGAATGCCATGACAACCCATAGAAATTTGCTTGTCATGGCATTCCATCACCATGAGACCACAATTCTTTGAGGCATTTTTTTCAAACAGTTCATTGCCTTGTCTATGGCTTGTCTATGGCTTGTCATGGCATTCCATCACCATGAGACCACATTTTTTTGAGGCATTTTTATCAAACAGTTCACTGCCTTGCTGCTATGGCTACAAGCCTGCCTAAAATAGGTGCTTTCGAACAAGCTATGGATGCTTGGAAAAAATCTATCAAAGCATAATAGTAAGCAATAGCATAGACAAGGCAATGAACTGTTTGAAAAAATGCCTCAAAGAAATGTGGTCTCATGGTGATGGAATGCCATGACAAGCAAACTTTTAGCCATAGCAGCAAAGCAGTGAACTGTTTGATAAAATGCTTTGGTAGACATGTATGAAAAATGTGGTAGCATAGACAAGGCAATGAACTGCTTGAGAAAATGCCTCAAAGAAATGTGGTCTCATGGAATGCCATGACAAGCAAATGCAATTGGCAGCTGCTCCTAGTTATTAGTTATGCAATGTGAAGTAATTGAATAACTGCTTAGGTTGACTTTGTAACAACTATATTGTAATTGAAATTTTGTCATCTATCAGCATCTAGTTATTAGCTATGCAATGTGAAGTAATGATTTGAGTTTGAAAGATGTGCAATGTAATGTAATCAGCGATAAGAATATAAACTACAAAAATCTATTTTTTACAATTAATTAGTTAAACTCCTTATTTTATTTGCTCTATGTATCTCTATGCTATGGAAATGCCATTCAATTAAAAACAAACAGTTTTTATCTCTTGTTCTTCAATTTTTTACGTTTTCTTTATTTAAATCCGATTTTTTCCTGATTTTTTCCTGATTTTTTCCTTATTTTTTCAAAAAATCTTATACCTTTGGTTCGCCGATTTTTTCCCCAAAAGATTTTTGCTACTATGGTTTCAACTTGATGATGTCATGCATAACATTGAGCCCTCATTATGCAAGCCCACACTTCTACATCCCTTTGGCACAAAATATATAGTCACCTCAATGTTGACTATTTGGTACCACTTTGTCAAAATGATATGGTGAGAAGTTTAACCCCCATTCAAAGACCATTGATCTTATCTTCAATCGTCTTATTTGGAAGTAACATGTTGCTCCTTTCCTCTCAAATGACGAGAATCACCAATCCCTTAGGTCTAGTGCACAATGATTTGTGCAACCCATGGTACCCATCCACACTAGCTTCAAATGTTTTCAACTCTTTGTGGATAAACACACTCATAGAATGTTTATGTATTGCTTGCACACCAAGGATCAATTCTTAGAGAAATACAAGGAATTTAAAGCCCTTGTTGAACAATCCACTAGTTGCCAAATTCATGTCCTTTGCTTGGACCAAGCAAGGGAGTACATTAACCAAGACTTCGCATCCTTCCTCAAAGAGCACAAAATCAAATGGCATTTGGCCACAACATATGTACCTCGACAAAATGGCATTGTACAAAGGGATAATCATACCATTATGGAAATAGTACATATTAACATAGTATGTTATAAGATTCAAGTCTTCCACGTACATTTTGGGCTAAATCCCCCCACACAATTATCTACTTGTTGAATCAAGTGCCCACAAAAGCACTTTAAGGCAACATTCCTGACGAGGCATAAATTGTACATGAGCCCTCAAATCCACACCTCTAATTCTTGGGATGTATAGCCTATATACATGTTTCCAAGGAGAAACATGAAATGTTGGATGAGAAGTCATTGAAATGTACTTTTCTCAAATACAATTATGAGTCAAAGAAAGTATTGACTCGCGGATCCTCATACAATTGTATACATAAGCAAAGATGTGATATTTGATGAGAAATGTGTAACCAACAAATCTTGCTCAGAACCTCTCACTCCAAACATTTCACCTCAAATCATGTCCAAAGAAGAAGAAGATGGGGATATTGAACGTGAAGAAGATAGTGATGATGAAGACCTTGCCCAACCAACTTTACACCCATCCCATAGTTACATGGAGTTTCTTGATGGGGGGATAGGAGGACAGATTTCAAGGATGGCGAGACGGTGGGGGGATTGTGGCAAGCATGCGACACAAATACATATAGTACTTAAAAATTAGTTATAAAAAGATATACAAGGAATAAGTATAAGAATTACAAATGGGACTTTGACATATTAGTAAACTACTAAACAATAAAGTTGTAAACACATTGCAATGATAGCATTGAACATTTGAATTTTGAACTTTGAAGTGAACATTAACAATGAAAATTTTGAATTTGAAATTTATTTTATATTCAAAATTTCAAAATGATAATTATAATGATAAATGTTCAAAATGACAAAATGGCCTAAAGTGATGCCTCTAATCCTCTACAAATTCCTCATCACTAGAATTGTTAGACTCCACACGCTCAAGCTCCTCCAAACCAGTACCAACCAATCCTGTCTATGTAGCATCATCATCGACCTCTACTAGCTCTTCTACCTCTACATCCCATCGTGATGTTAGACTCTCCCTATATGTAAGTGTGTTGCGGTTAATGAGACACAAGGCACTATGTACAACCACAAGCTTATCTACCTTCCCAAAGGTAAGTTTGTTCCTCTTAATGGAGTGGATGAAGCTTTAAGTAAAATAGTTCCTTTCAACAACAAAAGAACTATCAACATGTGATATTGGCCTTTATAGAATCATACATCTTTTGTATAGCCCTCATGAACCCTACCTTCACCTCAACATCATGTATAGGTGTAATTCTACCTAGCGTTTGCACATACCATTTTTGGTTCAAAGCATAGGAAGCCATGTGCAAGGGAGTGTTGAATTTCCCCATTTGTAATGAATGATTTGTTGCATATGTTCATTGTATAATTGCAATTTGAGGTACTTTTGTTGCACATCAACCTTCATTGCTCAAGCATAATATCAATGCACTCATACACCTCTCCAATGCTAAGCGCATTGGCATCCCCATATCTAATAACTATGAAGACTAGAGTAATGAAGGAGACTATATAGTATGTTTTGCATCACCCCAAAAAACATTACTCTTCACCACATCCTTCACCCTCTTCCCCTACTTTGTCTTGGACTCACTCCACCGATTTCATTCTACTATCATAACCATTAGTTGCAATGCCTCTTGCAACTCAAGCATCCTATCCAAGAGAATGAAATATGATGCATATCTAATCTCTACAAGCTTCAAGAATTCCATCTTTGAGAAGGTCCCGAAAAGTGCATGTGAAATGCAGTGGTTGCAAATAAACATCTACGCATCTCTAGCATCATTAACAATTGTTTTGATCAAACCAATTTTTCTCATGTCCATGAGTGCATTATTATGGCATGCAAAAAACAAGGAATCCACCAAATATGCTTATAAGCTGCCTCAATTAACTTCCCAGCAACATTGCACACATGGACTGCATTTGTCACTACTTGGACCACATTTTGTGGCTCAACCTCCTCTATAGCAACTTTAAAGATTTTAAACTGAAAATCAGCATCCTTGTGATGCCTTGAACAATCAACAGCCCTAAGAAAATAAGCGTCCTATGTAGATGTAGCCATGATATTGATGAGTCTACAATGCCTAATGTTTGTCCATCCATCCATGACAATGTTGCATCCACTTGTGAACGAGGATTCCTTCATTTTCTCCAAGTTCTTATCCAAGATTGTGGTCCTCAACTTAGTCTCCCCTGATGGCACATATGATGGTAAGGCCCTTGCTACCTTTGCCACAACCTCCTTATAATAAGGAGAGTGATCCACATGAAATGGAATGCCATTAGCAAAGAAAAATTTGCCAATGGCATCACCTACCTCATCCTTCAATTGCACATTAAATAAGTCTAGTGGTTGGTTAGGAGCATCACTCGTCACCTTACATATCCCCTTAGCCTCTACTGCCCCTAAACTAGAAGAAACTAGAATATGTGCAACTGACCTTCCAAGAGTAGTAGAAGTCGAACCCTATCTCCGATGACCCCTCGCCCTTAGTGGCAATGAAGCAGATGTAGGTGCATTTTCTTCACTACCACCACATAACTTATTTATCTCAATCCTATATTTGAGCTTTTGTGCCAACTTCTCACATACTCCTACACCTTTGCCTCGGATATGAAGAAAGTGGACATTAACTCTAGTAACGGTACTCTAAAATTCAGGATTACAAAAGCGGCACTACCACAACCTAGTGCCCCCAGATGCCCCAGGCTTTGTTTGTAACTTTGTTGAAAATTGTTTTAGAGGGGACTTAGAATTAAAGGGACCCTTAGCATATTTTTGCAATATTTTGGGAGGGCAAATAACATTTGCACTCCCAATGCACCTAGTGGCTTCACCCCTCTTTGTTTCTATACTTTCATCAAGTGCATAATCAGATTTAGATTCAGCTTCTTCCACCACTTGAGGCTCAACTTCATCCTCGCTCATGTTGTGAGAACTCATACTCATAGTGACATTGCAATAAATGATGTGAATTTATATGTTCATAATTTTAAATTAAAACTCAAGCTACACATAATGCAACGAATTAAGACACAAGAATTTTGTTTTTGTTCTTCTTACTTCAAGTCGCACGAAGGGCAAATGCAAAGGATACACAAATAGGAATCCATGTTCTTAAAAGAGAAACAAGACTCGACAAGACTTGACAAGTCCCGAGTCAAGTTACCCCAATCAAGTTTCGGGGCTTGGACTCAGAGTCGAACTTGGGCAAGTCTAAACGAGTCCTAGTGAGACTTGCCGAGTCCAAGCGAGGCTTGTCAAGCAAACTCACGAAAGCAGGTGGTTGTACCCAAACCAAATTTTTTACTTCATTAAGGCATTTTGTTTAAATGGTCTAAACCTTGTAAAAGTGGGGTCAAAACTCAGTTTTTGGGCAAATCAAGTGTGGGCTTTTGGTCAGTGTGATGTTAGGAAAATACTAGCAAAATTTGAGAAATTTGAAAATTAGGGTTTCTAAACTCTGTTTTTAGGTCAAAACCCAAAAAAATAGGAACTTGTTAGAATTGGCTGAAATTAATTTTGATTGGCTTATTTCACATTACGATCACAATGGTGATGTCAGTTTTATTTAAAAGTCAGGTTAAGGCTGGTGGGAAGTTTTCAAATTTTCAAGAGAAAAGTTAGGACCTTTGAGGTCGTCAATGGCAGTTGGCCAGTACCAGGTGTCAAAATCTAAGCTTGAAACTCAAAGTAGAACGTTCTACGATGAAAGATGCTGAAAAAGATGTTTCTAAAAGGAGGGGATTTTCAGATTGGCAAAAAGTGCAAACATATTCTAAGTCTGGAAACTTTTCACTATGTAAGTGGGAGACGCTTGCGCAATCAACGTGCAAATCAACTTTGCGCGTTTGTACATGTGAAAATAGTGAGATGCAGTCATGTACACATATCAGCAATGGTGACATCCCTACATGGTCAACCTCAGTAGCTAATGTGGTGTTCACAAAGCACGAAGTGGTGAAAATGGATGAAAACCATCAAGCAAAAAGCAAATTTGCGCCCCTGTAGCCCAAGGGCGCCCTTCGATTTGGAGGCTCAGATTTGGTTGCATGTGCTTGCTGATAGTTACAGTCTCTTCAAAATCAGTTTGGCTTTCCAATAAGCTATCAAGCGAGGACGTACATAATGCAGAGCTCTGGTTATCAAGGTCAAAAGTAGAGACTGCAAGCAGGATGCAAGTCACAGGAAATTGCATGTTCATGGTTTGAGTGCCCCTGTAGCTCAAGGGCGCCCTTGAATATGACCCTCCAAATGGATGATTTTGTAGATGAGGTCTTCCTAAGATCTTTTCCAGTTCAATCCAGCTTTGCAACACACCCGTTCGCAAAACGATCCGACTTTCAGAGTGACCATAAAAGAGGTTCTACCAAGCACGTAAAACAGAGGATGGAAAAACGTAGCTACACACAGTTGCACATCTGTAGGCTAGGGGCGCCCAAGCTTTAGGCCTGTCAAATGGGGTTATTTGCATTTGCAATCTTCACGAGACTTGTGCACAATTAGTCTAGCTATCCAACGAGTCCAACCGTCAACCTTCAGGATTTGGCAAACGCTCGTACATGCGTGGTCAAGGTGGTGATGCTGAAAAGTGAATGTGATTGGAGACAACCAAAAAATGACTAAGTATGGTAAGTACTAATCTCCTTGAAAAAGGTGCCCTTCTCTTTGAGGCCTTAGAAGCAGTTTTTTGGCTTCATTGTATCCAAAGACATCTCTTGTATGTTGATCCAACTATGCAAAGAGACAGACGGCGCGCGAACTAGAGCCCTCCAGCTCCCGGTATCAGGAGTCAAAGCATGGTGTTCAGACGAAAGTCACACTTTTGTCAAAATGGTATTTGTGCCTTCACAAGCCAGAGGCACCCATCTTTTTGGGGTTCCTAATACAGCTTCCAGATACCTTACATACAATCATTGGCTGTAGAGTACTTCCAGTCACGCAATGAATCTACTATTCAGTCAGTCAGGTTCATCGTTCACCATTGATTTTAGTAGTTGCCTAATTGTTTGAGGTGTCAGATGTTGATTTTAGTAGTTGCAACTCCCAGCAGACATTTCATCCTCGCTATCCAGGCTTTGCAGTAGATATCTCAGATCAGTCACAAGTTCACTCAGTCACCCGGAAATCAGAGCAGAACATGGCCGGATGTAACTTTGCAGTCAGCTATAAAGTAGGAGATACTCAAAAATCTCATAACTCTTGCAAATGGACACCTAGAAGGCCAAATTTGGACTTTCTGGAATCAGTGAAGTTTGTCGAGCACATCTAGACGCTATTTTTGGCGAAATGATTAACATAATATTTTTGCATGCAAAGCATTAAAAAGCGATTTTCTTCAAGAGTTAAATAATGGCGCCTCTTTTAGTAATTTGCATGTTTCAAATTAAATACTATTTTTATTCTGAGACTCGGAGTCAGTGGCAATTCAGTTGGTAAAGGGCCAATCGAATTCTTTCTTCCAGTTAGGGTTTCAACATGCAATCATGCATAATGGTACGAGTTTGTTTATTTAACCAAGTATGGCGCCATTTCTCATTCACAAAGTTTACAAAATTCGAATTTCTTCAAGAGATTGGTGAATTTTCATCAAACAATCAAGTTCGAAGGCGACATAAATATTGTTTTGCAGGTACAAATCCAGATTCAACAGCAGCTTCAGAGCAAAGTGGCGATTTTGAAAGAAGATAAAAATAATAAAAATAATAATTAAAAACGTCTTTCTTCTCTTCTAAAATTCTTCCATTTTCTCGTCTAGATTCTCTCACATGTTCGAAGAATTGGCAAATTTTGGCAAAACAAAATAGCTGGATTTATTCAAAACGATCTCCTCAGCAAAACCCATGTGCTAGAATTTCCAGGAAAATTTGTTCCAGAACATTAGTTCTCGAAGCTTTAATTTTCTCAATTGAAATTCCTTTGCATGGCTGAGTAGAGGTCGAATTTTTACATTTTTGACATTTTGGATTGTCTTAGAATCACTTTCTAGACAAAACCCATATCTTAGAATTTTCGGTAAAAATTTACTTTCGACGAGCTATTTTTAGCCTCAACATGCTATTTTTAGCTTTCCAGAAAAGTTGTCAGAATGTAGCCGTGTTCACAGTCAACAGGCAAGTTTTTCATAATGCAGTTCACTCAGCTCGAATTCAAGACCAAGTCAATATTGACTCATGACTTCAACGGAACAGTTGATACGAATCTACATAAGGTGCTTCCAGAAGCAATTTTGGATCCACTCAAGATCAGAGATTTGATAATCAAGAACATTCAACAGCCTGGGTTACTTGAGGTCACTTCCATACCTATCTCAGTTCATTGCATAGAGTTTGTAATGTCTTGCATTAAGCATTACAATTCTGTTGCACGAGAGATACAGTCAGTAGATAGGTGTGTCATATGCAATCTCAAACCCCTTGACATTGAGCGAAGTCTGGGTATTCCTCAACATCCAGATGGGTTGGTCATTTCTATGAATTAGAGCGAGCAAGCATTCAATGCTGAATTGGATAAGTGTCAGAGTAAGATGACGGAGAGGTGGCTGAAACAAAAAATTACCAAGTTGCCAAACAACATAGGTCGTGGCGAGTTCAAGGATGAGTATGGTATTCTGATTACACTACTTATTCATGTCTCAGGTCATGCAGATGCAAACAAATTTCACCCATGGATGTACTACATCATTGGTCGAATCATCTCTGGGCAAGAGCATTATGACTGGGCATACTTCACCAACGATGCTATTCACGAGCAAATCACCGGTTTCGTAGTTGCACACCAGTTTCATATGTGTTCCTACCTTGTGTACTTGATCACCTATCAGGGTCAGTTTAACAGGTTGAACACAATGGCATCCTCAGTGCACAGAAGGTCTATCGTTATTATGATCAGCTTGAGTTCACGAAGGCTGAAAGTCATTTCAAATGTGTGCAAGAGGCTTTCTTGACATATACAGTGAGAAACTTGGACCGGGAGTTGCACATTCGTATCTCAACAGTTGCCAGAGCAGCAATGGAGAATTGGGCAGATTGGTACATTCAATTCCCTACATACACCTATATCGGTGTCTATGGATACACAGGAAATCCAACTATGCTACCACGTTATCCTTCGGATAAGACAGTATTCATGGAGTTCCTAAGGCAGCTATATGAGGTTCACAAACGTTTGCGCCACAAGCGTAAACAGGTTGCCAACTTTCCTTTGCAATTTGAGATATATTGGTGTAAGAAAACAGTTGATGTTAAAGCTGCAGGACAAGAGTTAGAGAATTGCAAACTCAAGTACCTAGTTGACACACGCACATATGATCCTTGGGGTCATTACGCAACACGCCTTGGTAGTCGCTCTTATCACAAACCTACACTAGAGGACTATTCGGTGAATTGCGAGGATGACTTCGAGGTACGCAAACGCAGCTATAGCATGTTCTCTCTTCAACAAATATCTGTCTTCTTGGCAAAAGAGGTGGAAGGTTTGTCAGAGGATGAGGGAGATGCACTTCCTCAGTTTTACAAAGAGCAGATTGATGGTCAACCACTGCCGATAGTTAATTGATACGCCAAGGAGTTCTCATCGATGAAGGAGAGGTTGAGCAAAGTTATCCAGAATAGTATGCTTTATCTAGAAAGCAGAAGGACCAGGAGGATATCTATGCCTAAAGCAGAGCCGCCACCAGTGGGAGTTGTACTACCCTCCTCGTCAAAACCCAAGCAGAAGAAGAGGAGTAACCCTCCTAGGAAGAATCTGGTGCCTAGTAGCTCAAAGGGAAAAGCACCTGTTGTTGTTCCACATGTGGAGCCTGTCAAAGAAGTTGTTCAGAGTTCACCACAACTTGAGGTTCAGCCACGTATACTGTCACCGACACTAGAGCAGCCTCCAATTCCAATTCACATTGATTTGGATCAATAACACCTCTACACATTCACTTTCATCAAATCCTCCTATGACTAGTACAGATCATTCCAATGGAATTAGTCGAGATTCGTCTTGGCTTGAGAGTCAGCCATCTTATGTTCTTGATCATTCAGATTTCGATCATGATATAGATGTGCCTGAATAAAGGATCAAGAAACAGGTTCATATTGAGAGGAATGCAGGTAAGGAGATTGTCGTTGAGACTGTTGCACCTCCAGAGGATAAGAGTCTGGACGAGATGGAAGCTCAAGACTTCGAAGTGATCACAATCAACTTCAGTAGAAGTACTCGTCAGACAGACATTGACCTCCTACAGGTTGCTACAAATAGTGCAAGGGATAGAATGGTGAAGGATGGAGAAGATAAGTCAGCCCTCAAGGCTGAAATACAGCAGTTTCGCCAATGCATTTCTAGCCTTGTACACAGGACAGGGGATGTTGTCGCCGCACTTCCACATATGTTAGAGCCACCAGCAAAACAGGGTCAGCTTGATCACTTGGTTGCATATGGCAAGCAGCTAGATGAGTGGGAGGAGGAGTTTGTTACTAGAGGTCGCCTTATACTTTCAGATTTATACTAGTAGCGGTATAATGCACATGAGCTTCGTCTAGAACTACAGGATGAGGAGCGTGACCTGGCTATTAGTATACCCAAGGATGAGATCCTGATTGCTAACCTGGGGTTGTCATTTGACACAATCACAAATGCACAAGATAAAGAGGATGTCCATACTTGGAGAACACGGTTGATCTTCAAGGCTAAGATAGAAGAAACAATAGCATCAGAGTTGGCTAAGAGCAAAGAGCATGTTACTAGTGCACTCCGCTATATGAGAAACTTTGTGTCTCAACTACCATGTCAATATCAGCGTGTGGGTGGTGACTATGTTGAGCTTGCTGATGTTCAGTCAGAGCTCCAAGCACTTATTCACGGTATTTTTAGTGGTGAGACCATTGGCTATAAGATGAATCAGCTTACAGTCATGTCAGCATTGTTTGATGAGGCAACCAGGAGTAAAGGCAAGTTTCAGTGTCAGATCACTAGTGGAGAAGACATGCTACATAGACATGGGATACTTTGTCGGAGCTTCAGTTCCCCAGAAGTTTACGCAATCGATGACTTCGTGGATGGGTTGATTGCTCGAGATCAGGGCCAATAGACTTCAGTTCCAGCCTTTCAGGATAGACTTCATGCACGACAGCTAACTTGACACTTCTTTCCAAGTTAACTTGTTGTTTCACATCTCGCACATGTCTATCTTGGAAGTATCTACATTCACTTGGAGTTTCTTTTTTAGGATTTACCGTTTTACGTTAACTGATGGTAGTATTCCAGTTAAATTGCTTTCAATAAGGACGTGCATGCTTGCACATCGTCCACTTAGATTAGATGTTTCGATTAACTAATGGTAGCTTGCCAGTTAACTGTATAGTTTCCAATATTAGGGTTTAGCAATAAGATCTTGCATGCACTGCAGGACTGTAGTTGACTCAAGGTGATTTTAGGGTTACCTACACCTTGATGTCTATAAATAAGAGCTTTCAGCTCATTTGTAATTAACTTTTGCACAAGAGAGTAATATATGCTATGCCACCTTGCCTATAATATTGCCTATTTTGTATCTGTTCAAGAGTATTTATTGTGATGATGAATTGTTATGCCACTCCGGTTTCATGCAATTATTATGGTGAATGCTCATCTTAGCTAATGGGGTTGCTGGTTTGATCGTTGTTGTATGTGTGTCTTGTCTATGCAATACACCATCCCAATTGCTTACCTTGTGTTTTGTGTTCAAGAAGCCTATTCAGATTGAGAAGATAGTCGTGCCACCTTGCTTTCAAGTTTAGAATATGTACCTAAAGCTTATCGTTTGATGTGTGTGTCAATAAACTTATTCAGCCAAGCAAATAGTCGTACCACCTTGCCTTCACGTTATGAATTTGTGCTTAGTTTATCATGTATATGTTTGTTTTAATAAACTTCTACCCAGCCAAGCAAATAGTCGTGCCACCTTGCCTTCACGTTGTGAATCTTACCTGAAGTTTATCGTATAATCACATTCTTGCTCCATTTCCTCGTGCTCTGTTTACTTGAGGAAACTGGATAGATTTAAAGTAGTTAGCTTAGTTGTAGTTAATGATCTGCAAAACCAGAAAATCCTTAGCTGCAACATTCTAGGTTTTCTTAACCTTGTGCCTCTTCCAACTGAGATAAAAAAGATAAGATTTAGAATACTTTACTTTTCCAAGCATATCAGCAAAAGAGGGAGCTTCCCCTCCTAATTTGAAGAGCACTCATTACGCAATGTGCATAGCTGTCTGTTTTGTACTAACACTCCAGAGGTGTTAGTTATTACACCAACACTTGTTTTTTTTTACTTATTGTGAATGCAAAATGATATACGCCATGAAGGTTTGTAAGGTTTTGGAGGTCTTAATTTGGGCTTGGTGGCACTGCCCCCGGACCCCACAAGGGGTGTTGCCCCAAACATCCACAAGGCCAGAGTCGCTCAACCCCACTAGGGGCACTGCCCCCAAACCCTCGTAAAGGGCGCTACCCCTCAACCCCATTGGAGAAAATTCCCTCAAGCTTGAGATTATGGCTTTTGCATCATCCAGGACCTATCTTAGTTGCATTCGTAGGAAGGATGGAGGCTCCTTTGAGCCATAGACTTTTAGTTATTGTTTTGATATTTCATATTTGTTTGGAACATTTGATGTCATGGATTTCATATTCCATGAGTTTTGTGTACATTTGAGTTTTTGACTATATATCTAAGTGTGTTACTTCCTTCAGCAGCTTAGCTACAATTTGCGTTTATACTTATGTGGCTGATGTATACTTGTGTATATGATCAAATTAGCTTCTATTTGATGATGCTATTGTGTCTTTAAGGTTTATTTAATAAAGGATACATGAAACAAGTTTTAAATCCTTAAAATCTCTAAATTTCTTAGGTTTTTCACTTTGTTGAGTCTGCACCGAGTCTGGGAGTCAAGTCCTAAGTCCCGAGTCGAGTCACCCTTGTCGAGTCCGCGCCGAGTCTGAGTCTCGTAACTATGGTTTTTAACCTTTGTCAAACAAGGATTTCACTTTTGTTTTTCTTACTTCAGGTCACATGAAGCACAAAAGCAAAGGATACACAAAAGTTATAATCCTAATTTGACAAAATAAAAAAATTTAACATCTAAAATTAAAAAGTAAAATATTGCAGCTTGCTGTTATAAAAAAAAATTATCACTATTCATTTGCAAAACTAAAATAATGAATTTTAGGTTTTTTATTGAAATTTGCAACAATGTAAATCATAAACTCTAAGTTAATTACTAAATTTTCCAACTAAAAGTAGTGATTTACTAGTTACTAATTACTTTACTAAAATTGAAATTGAACAATGAATAAATTAATTAAAAAGCAATCATAAAGGAAGCCTATCTAGAGGCTTGAATAATGCTTTCAAATTTTGAATCCTTTGATTCACCAATGGATTGGCATCACTCTTTCTCTTGCTCTTCCACTTCCACTTCCTCTTTATCTTCATTTGCCCCTATTGCCAATATTAAGACTATCGTAATGGTTCATGTAATGGCAGCACAATTTGGGTGGCCAATATATCAAATGAATGTAAAAAATGCCTTTCACAATAGAGATCTAAAGAAAGAAGTCCATGATACTGCAAGAGGGATCCATCACACTTGGAGAAGAGCAAAAGGTGTGCAAAATTGTTAGAGCTCTATATGGTCTTAAGCAACCTCTCAAAGCCTAGTATATGAAGATTGACAAGCATCTCCTATAGAATGGATTCACAAGGAATCCATATGATTTTGATTGTTAATAGCAATAACCTAGTCAGAAATTCACAACAAATTATAGAAGCAACAAAGAATAATCTCAAACGATTATCTGAGATGATAAGTCTAAGGCTATTGCACTATTGTCTTAGAAAGGAGATGTGGTAGTCGAAGAAGCATATCTTTGTGACTAGATGATATACTCCAAGACACTACTCTAGAAATTTCAAATGATGAACAACAAGCCCATACCTACATCCATGGAGGCAAGTTTGCTGCTATCTCCTACATATTCATTACCTCAAGCGAATGCTACTTTTTATCATCAACTAACTATTAGTCTCATTTACCAAACCTATACCAAGCCAAATATTAACTATCTTTCAAGTTTCTTGCAAGAACCTAGGGTTTATCATTGGAAGGCAACAAAGAGAGTGTTGAGGTATGTTCATTGTACATTGGAGTGTGGTTCTTAACGAGCTACACGAACACAAACTATGCAAGATCTTTGGATGATAGGAAATTCACTTTAGGATTCATATTCTTTTTGCGATCTGGTCCAATTTCTCAAGGAAGTAAACCACAATTGCCTAATCTTACACCAAGGTAAAGTATCACACCAGCAAAGGAGTTGTCTATAAGGCAATGTTACATTGCATGCTAATAAGGATGGAAGGACCAAAGACAGCCTAAACTCTTGAACTACAACAATCAAAGTGCATTGAAGCTCATTCACAACCCTATATTCCAAGCTAACTAAATACATTAAGGTTCAGTGCCACTTCATTCACAAGCATGTTCAGCAGCAAAATATCCAACTCCATTTTTGTCCCACTCAAGAGCAAGAAACCAACATCTTCACAGAATAATTTGTAGTTGTGAAGTTCGAAGCATTTAGACACTTCCTAACTTGTGTTCTTGAGAAAATGGTATCATAAGGGAAGAATGTTAGCATGTTATACTATATCATCAATATATTTAGTTTACTATAGTATATTAGTGATATATTTTGTTGTTTACCATCCAATATGGCAAAGGGCAGTTAGTTGGTTGGTAGATAGTTATAGAACTTCCATCCATTATCTGCTTTGAAAACTAATGTTTCATGGCTGCAACAAACCAACAACTCAGATTTGTTCTTAACATCAACCATCACCCTTTATAGACGATTTTGAAGATTGGCATCTTAGATTCCCACAACTTTGCTATCAATATCTTGCACCTAAGAACCTTTGACCAAACCTGCTCCTCTTGCATATCAAGATATGACTCGTGCCCCAAACCAGTCCTTTCTTGACTTAAGCTCTTTCCTTGATGATCCTTCTCACTGAGAGCTTGGAATCAACTTACAAGATCCTCTTGGTGGTTGAAGACAACCATAAATTCACACATGTCAATACCACAATGTTCCCACCACTTCTCAAACCAAAGGTGCATTCTTTTCAACTTGAGTTCTTCAATACATTCCACAAAAACAAGTATCTCATGGACCAAAAAAACAACCATAATTCCTTGCAACCGAGACAACACAAAATCAAAAACAAGCCTGAAGGAAACTTAGTAAATATCTAGTCCGGATGGAATTAGGCAACAAAAGCTATTCCATGTAAAACTGTATTGAATGGTTTCTAGCAATTGAGCATATATTGAGGAAGCACACAGAAATGAGTTTTTTTGTATCTTGACACTAGCACAGATGCACATTATGACAATAAACACATTTTATTTGAAGCCATTTCATGATGCTTATAGTTTGATATCTCCCACCTGAACTATAATGACCTGGAGAAAGAGGACTCTTTTGGCTGATTTGTGCCCTTGTTAATGGAAAACCATAATGCTGAAATCAACTGTGGCGTGTGATTACGCCAACATGACATCAACATCCTAAAAAGTGAATGTGTGCCTTAAAAACATTTTTTTTATCTCTTATATGCATGAAAAAGGGCAGCAACAAAAATGACAGATTTTTCATATTTAATATATATGTCAGCAAACCATTGTTAACATTAGAGAATGATGTCAACATGACAAATCAGCAATTTGTATGTGAGATTATTTACTTAATAAATTCCATAGGAAAAATTGGCATCAACAAATTGATTGAAGTGGTAAAATAGAGGTATTTTTTACTAGTTTTGAATACAATTAATGCACTTCAACTTGGAAATTTCAATCTGATTAATCATATAATATCCTGTTAACTTCAAAGTTGTAATAACCCAGACAAATAATTTAGGACAAATTAATTTTCTGATTTAAATATTCTACCAAACCCTTGCCAAAACCCTAATGGTTGTCTATGTCAAACTTATTCAAAACCCTACACCAATATTTCTCAAATTCGAATACTTTAATCAGAACTGACATAAACCAGATTTCTTCAATTCCTTCTCATTAACATTAATAACCTTAGCGATTATTTTAAGCACATAAGTTTTGGGTTTATTATTTTAATTAAATCTGGTCAAAACCATAATTCTTTCACAATTTACCTGCTAACATTGGAAAACTATTATTGTAATTTAGATTTAAATATCTTTACCCAAATCTTATGCAAACCCAGAAATCTTCCCTTCACAATTTATGGATTAATTTAATTTAATATTAATAACACATATTATGACTTGGCTCACAAAGAGGAATAAACTACAGAACTTTACACATATTCAATAAGTCTGTAGTACATAGAAATACACTGCGATAACAGAAGAAATAGCATGGAAATGACAGCGTTTGGATACACAACTAGCTACAGATAATGCAGAGAAAATGTGCTACAATAATAACAATAGCAACAATGGCCATCCAAAACAACAGCAAACTGAAGATATGACACTTAACCCACCACAGCAACTACACATTGTACCACATGATTTGTTGAGATTCCATGACCCTGAAAGGTCTGTTTTGACCTCTATATGAGATCTGTCCGTGAGCAAGGGGGCTCACTCACAACCTCTAGTGAACTTGTGCAACCAAGCAAAAGGGATTTTGTACTCTGCCTTGTGAAACCAAAGGGTTTCAGTACTCTGGTTTTCTACAAATCGGAAGGTCTTTGTCCTTGAATCTGACTATTCAAACACTGGTGCTTAGAACAATGTCAGCTAGGTTTTTGATTTGGAGAATCATAAAAATCCTCTCCAACAATGAATAATCAAAAAACATATCTCGTTTGCCATATTTGACCAGCCTAGGGAATAGATTTGTAGTTGTTTTCCCTTGATGTATCATCAACATTAATGGCGTCCTTCAATCCAAGCATGCAAGGTGGAGAAGAGCCCACAAAACCTCTTAATGGCAACCGACTTCAACTATCGCATTAATGAGATATGGCCGTTATCATCCTTCAAGCAGCAAGCACACAAACTCATGCCCTTCATTTTGGACAATGTTCTCTAGTAGGAGAAAACCTTCTAGAGAAGTTGTGGTGTCACATCTAGCCATTAATGGTGCTCTGAGTCATGTCAGGGGTAGGTATGAATGACAGACAAAAAAGGTGAGAAAGTTGAAGTTTAGGGGTCGGAGATACCACATGACGCATGCCAGAGGTTGGAATTCAGAGAGTCGGAGGAAGGCATTCCAATAGGTAGAAGTTTGAAACTCTGATAAGGGGAAAGGAAAGAGCAAAGTTTGACGAAAAAGATATGTCATGATGGAAAAGTCCAAAACTCCAATAGTAATAGAGGAGAAATGGAGTTGGGCAGGAAGGCATGTCGAAATGATGACCTCCGAGAGTCTAACAACCTACAAACACTTAGAGACACGACTAACACGACCAAAAACACCCCGCACTTAAAATTTAAGACCTTTGCCACTTCTAGCACATTCGTTGGCTCTAGGAAATGATGATGAACCATACTAGGGCCTGGACTTAGCTCATTGGAGATAGGGAATGGTCCTTTGTTTGAAAAACACAAATTAATTAAAAATGGGACATTACACAGGTTTTAGTTTGTTTTAAGTAATGTTTATTTTGGTTGCTTTTGGGGCTGGGGCCCCATAATAGATCTCCATAAATTAACCCAAAAAATAATCCTCTTCACTTCTGTTATATTAGAAATCTGCACAAATGTTAATCCATAAATCAACACCCCTGAATTGAGAAGTTCCTAAAGGTCAATCATTGTCCCTTGACTGGGAGAAGCCTTGAATTTGATAGATACCCATTAATTATTTCAGGTCAAGTATTGTTCCTTTATTGAGGACACTCACCAACAGATGGGTTTGTCAATAGTCATCCACTTTATTAAGCTTGCATGTTTTTCAAGTCTAAGCATGACTCAAGATTCTTGTTGAACATTTGTATTTGGTGCAAGCATATGGAAATTAGTATGCAACAATTGTGTATCTTACTCCCAAACCCTGGAAATCATTTACAATATCTTTGATGAGGAATTTCAAGCCAATGGGTGGAAGATACTCTCTTGACCATACCTATCCTTACCAGAAGAGAGAAAAACATGTCACACAATCCTCTCATGACATACACTGACTACAAAATTATTATTGAGAGACTGGATGAAGCATATACCTTTACCACCGATGCCTGCTGCTCTCAATCTCATGAACAACCAAGTCATACTGTCATACACCTTCTTGTTTGTTCTAGATTTACAAATTTCGAGCTTCTAAAAATAAATTTACAGTTTCAGGATGTCAATTGTTTGTTTTTCTCTTAAGTTCACTAACACAAGTTTGTATGTAAACTGTTTGCTTCTAATATGGGTTAAGTTGAAGGCTGTTTGTATCAAGAGGTCCATCCGTTTATTCCAGGTTTGCAGATTTCTTTTGCTTCCTTCTTTTATGTGCTTCTGGCAACAAATTTGGAGTTTCAGAATGTCAAATATGGTTTTCCCTGAAGACAACTTGCACAAGTTTGTATGTAAATGGTTTTCTTCCAATATTGGTTACATTGAAAGTTGTTTGGATTAAGAGGGCCATCAAGGGCTATGCTTCTATGGTAAGTATCTCCTTCTAAGGAAGAACAGTGTGTTTCATGGCTTCAGCACACAACAAAGTTACCAATAGAACAAGATTTTCTTGTTTTAGTACAAAATGATAAATAGCCCCAGTTATGACATTATCCTGTTGGTTCATGCTTGAGTAGTTTATACCTGCTGTTGTAGAAGCTTACGGGACACTAATGCTCCTGTTAGCTTACTAGAGAAGATTGCAATAAGCAACAATATGCCCTGGCAACTTGATTAATCCAAGTAGGATTTATTGATTAGTTTATG
Source organism: Sequoiadendron giganteum (assembly GCA_007115665.2). NCBI lineage: Eukaryota > Viridiplantae > Streptophyta > Pinopsida > Cupressales > Cupressaceae > Sequoiadendron > Sequoiadendron giganteum. The sequence goes on along the minus strand of CM021100.1, from coordinate 896,619,011 downwards.
ACCAAGAAGTAGGAGCAAACACATTCAATAGCAGCGAGAAACATCCTCAACGATACTGTTGTGAGACCATTGTGTTCATGACTAAGAGCCAGTATGTACATCTTTATTGTGTGTTTGAGATTGGAATTTTGGCAAACTATTTTCTGATTCAAATGTTCAATATGTAAACACCAAGAAGTAGAAGCAAACACATTCAATAGCAGCAAGAAACATCCTCAACGATACTGTTGTGAGACCATTGTGTTCATGACTAAGAGCCATTATGTACATCTTTATTGTGTGTTTGAGATTGGAATTTTGGCAAACTATTTTCTGATTCAAATGTTCAATATGTAAACACCAAATTGTAAGTCTTTTTGCACCAAGTAAACCTACAAATAATTAAAACTTAAGAGCATGTGGAAGTGAACATCTATTATTCTTCATCATTTCAGTAGCAATTATTTGGCAAAATCAATTACATGTTCGCCATAAATGCAAACATGGAAAGACCACAGACAGAAGACCTTAAAGAAGTAAATTGTGTTAGTGAATACCTGTGTTTTTTATTCATTTCAGGAGCAGCATTTGAACTAAGATTAAGGGGTCTTGGAAATGTTTCATGTACGAAGCAAACTAGTATAATTTCAGTTATGATTTTCAAATTACAATCCATGTAACCTAAATATCAATCAAACCATTTACTTCAATAAACAAATTCTACATAAAAATGGTCATTTACTGTACAACAAGGTAATACCTGACACAGATATTGACTCAGTGGGAATGTTCGCAAACTCAAACGCAGCATTTGCGCTGTCACATAATTTAGGTTGATCGGCACATCCCAAGTGGAGTTCATGTTTCTTTTCACCATTCTCTGCCTTGCTTATAACCAGATTGCTTATATCCGTTCTATCTTTCCCAAGAATAGTTTCTCCTCCTTCCCCACAGGGCAATAGTGCTTCTGCAGAATTTTCAATGGTATTTTCAAAAATGCCCGTGGTATCATTGCCTTCATTGACAACTAGGTTGTCATCATCACCTAGAATAGATAAAGCCCTTTTCACTGAAGACATTGACACCGCCACTGGTTTTCCAGCCGCTGTCTGAAAGATCAGAGCAGATCGACAAAACCCATTGTTAGAACTTAAAGCATTCTCATTATTATTTTTCGCATTAGTCTCTGATTTTTTAATACCCAAAGACGTCTTCAAACAATTTCCCGTGGCAGTTTGAAACACTGCTGAAGAAGTATTAACCATTGGTTTTGCTTTGACATGATCCACTATTTCTGAAGGTTCATTACTAGTCATATTTTTTGCTTTCTCATCGGACAAAGATCGTACTGACACAGGATTTCCTGGTGTAGTCTGGAACATTATGTTGGCCTTGTGTGTAGTGGACCCAGCATCTGACTCATGTATGTCTAATGTTGAAGCCATCCCAAAAATAGCCTGGGCTTTCTTGATGGATGAGGGAAGCAATGTCACCGGTTTCCCAGAAGCAGTTTGAAACATTGCAGTTGCCTTATTTATGGTCTCTGACTTGGATCTAGTATGCAATTCAGGAATTCCTGTTCCAACTTCAAAATTTGGCGTGGTCTGACTCAGAGAAGACAACACTGTCAGATGATTCTCTTTGGCAGCACCAAACATTTTCATATCCTTATTCATTGTTTGAGGGACAGATTTGTCATGTGATTGGAATAACTCCACAGTAGGATGTTCACAAATAGCAGATTGTGATTTCCTGATGGAAGATGCTGGAACTGCTACTGGATCTCCTTCAGTAGTTTGAAATGTTGTTATCTTCTTCTTAGTGTGGGGCACTGGCATACTGTGGGATTCCAATACTTCTGATGCAAGATCTTCAAAACAAAGAGCCTGTGCTTTCTTGACAGAGGAGGTTGTAACAGCTAGAGGAATTATAGAAGTAGTCGGAAGCAGTCCCATAACTTCACTATTATGTGAAGGATCAGCACATCCAGGTTCAATTAAGTCTGAACCAAGATCCTTACCAAGAAGAGCCCTTGCTCTTTCCAAGGACGAAGACAATATACTGACAGATTTTCCTGAGGCTTTCTTAAACATGCCAGCAAAATCACTGTCTCCTTTCGAGGAAGTAAAACCATCTGCACAAGAATTTCCACTAGGCCTAGCTTTATTCAACTCATCAAGCTTTGAGCAATTGTTAAATTTCAGTTCTTCATTTCTGAAAGATGACTTGAACACTGGTCGTTTCCTGCTATATTTTTGGCACAGCTTCCCTAATTCAGCAGTGTTACCAGTTGGGGGTGAGCTACTTGCAGATATCTGCGGATCACTGGTATTGAAGTTTGAATCATGCCCTACAACAAATTTTCTAGAACTATCTTGTCCATGTTCTGTATCATGTCCATTGACAAGGAACTCTGAATGATAAGGTTTTGGGTGTGGCATGTCAACAGAATGTGAGGTCATCTGCAGGGCAATTGGTCTCTGTGAAGATCCATCACATCCACTTTCCTTCAAAGAAGATCCATCGCATCTACTTTCCTTCAAAGAAGATTTATCATATCTGGGTTCCTTCAAAGATGTTTGAAAGCCTGCCAAAATTATATAAACAGGAAAATTCCTAAGACCTGAACTCTACAATATGTAAAATCTTGTGACCTCAAAAATCCATGAATAAATGCATTGGACATGTAAATAATCAAGCCTAAGCAATTATTGGAAACACTGGCAAGACTTCAAATTTAATGTAAAAATTTACACCATAAAAACCCTAAGATTTTCACATATATAATCAGTTACAAACTGTCTTTCATCCTCTTTTATATATAAAAAAAACCTAATTAAATCTTTGGGAATCCTACAAATAAAAAATTTGAGATTTATGTATCTGGTATCAATGGTGTTTTATCCTATTTTATTTTCTTTCTATTCCAGAGAATTCCAGAAATAACACAGTTCATTCCGTTTATATGAAAAATTTACATGATATAGTCCAGAGAAATTAAATAATTTACAGAGTTTAGCAATCAGTGTGCAATTTACAGAATTTACAGCTAGTCTAAAGTGAAATAACATTTCAGTTTGCAAATTCTGAATTATCTGGAACCCCTACAACATATGGATTCATCACAATAAATAAGATATTCTAAAAGCAAATAAGCTAAAAACATGTATAGAAATGAAAGATAAAGACAGTAAATTTCTTTAACTTCTACAAGCAGTAAGCAATATGTTTAGAAAAATAATAAATATAAATAGAGTTTAAGATGGAATTATTTTTTCGCCACAAATTTTAATTATCGAGCTATCCTAAACCCCAAGGTTTTGGCCTAGATTAGAGACTTTTGAAAAATAAATTCATAAATATAAGGAAGAATAAGACAGTGGGCATCAATTGCATCAACTGCACAGACAATTCACTAGTTACGTTTCAAAATTACAGATTAGGCGCACATTTACACCTTTAAAGAAGACAGTACATTTTCCCTTCTACTTAAGCCTTCAAAGTATATTTAGACTTAGCAAGGCTTCTCAGAAGTTCTTCATGTAATTCCTTATATTCATTAGCTTTCCCTTTAACCTAAATGAATACATGTAATTCATCAAATCTCTCATAAAGACATAGGGTCTCTGTGCCATTCTATCTTGCCTAAATTTTCTTTCCATTCTAGATAGCAGATAATATTCGGGACTAAGTTGCAGTCTAAAATGGCACTTTGAGGAAACATGGTGGGAACATTTACACGGGCCAAGCCTCACCACAAAGAGGGCAGGCAAAGAGCTCCAGCTCTTATCCAATCAATCGTTTCAGATGCCTTGTCACAACCCTCCTTGAATAATTACTCGAATTGTACATATCTTCTTCTAGGTTAAACATGTTATCATTATTTATTATTCTAGCAAGAATATCTTCAATTGGGTAAATTTACTTTGGAACACGATGCATTTTATTAAGGTTAACTCTTGAGATCAATATTCATAATCAGGGATCTTTGATCAAGAAGAAATCTAATTGCATTCCTAAGATGTAATTTTGTACCTCATAATGGAGTTTAGTTACACTAAGTTCTATAAAGATCAATTTTATTTTTGAGAATGGATTGCTTTTATATAAGATATTTAGTAAATGTCTTTGTAACACATTAATGGAGATTGAAATTTTAGTTTATGAGATTATATATATATAAATATTCCTCTAATTAATTATTTAGAAAGAAAAAAATGCATATGTGATAATGGTTTATTATAATTAATAGTAATTAAAAAATGCTCGAGGAAAAAGTTTTTGGTTAACCGTAAATTTACAAGATTTAAACATAAGATGAGTAAGTGGGGATATTTAATAAAAAGAGTATGGCATTTACATCCTATATTTTTAACTGACATTGTGGCACAGGGTTTTCGAAGGCTATATTGAGGAAAGAAAATGGATGTTATAAAAGAATTCCTCTGCATGCATAGAGGAGAAAATTTCATCATTTAATACCTCAGTAAAGCATTAATAAAAGAGAGAAAGGGACCTTGGTCGATGGCTCCTTCTTCTGAGCAACAAAAAGGAGGGAAGAGAAAAGAAATACCAGATCCAGCACGAGTCGACGGGTAACCATTCTAAAGGAAATATTGTTATTCGCAGGAATTTCTTTTGGTGGGTTGTATTCATTTTTTTTTTTCATTTTTTTTTTTGGTATCCTCAAGGTATCCCCGCGACTCAAGCCCAATAGGTTCCCTTTACAGGGTGAGCTTGAGGCGAGACTAATCCCTGGGGCCAAGGGGTAACCAATGCAGCCCCCCCAGCATCCGCAGCGGGGTGATTTCTGGGCCAGAGAGAATCGAATCCAAGACCTCGAGGAGCAAACCCGAGACTCAAACCAACTCCTCTAACCCATGGGGGCTTGTTCATTTTTGAATTATTGATGACTTGTAAATTGCCACTTATTAGTTTCACGAAATGGGTTTTCTGCATTGGTCTGAACCGTCTCCTCCCTTCCTCTAAGTGTTAATGTTTTGGGATCTTGATACACTTAGGCATGTCTTAAAATATTATCGCTCCTCAATAGCTGCCAGTACTGATCATGACTACCTAATTGCGTTTAGATTCTCCAATACTGTTCCATTACCTCACGGAAAACGATGTCTCTGTGCACATCATTACCATTTATATCTTATTGCAGCTTGAACCTAGTCTCGTGACTCAGATGCTCCACTTTCCGTTTCTGAAAGAATCACCATCTGATTTTGTCAATCTAGGGAAGATTATCAAAAGTTATGGTCTTTATTATTGATCCATAATGGGAGTTTTGTATCTTCAGTATCATTGATCAGAACTCTCACTCACCTGTCAGTCTGCATTTTCCACATGATCTGTAATAAAACTTCATTAGCTGAGGTAGATGCAATGTAACGAGGATCATATTATTGGCTAAATGGTATTGGGTGTGGGCACTTGTGCTATTGTTACCATAGCACTTGGGAGCAATATTATTTTATCCAATATGCAATGTTTCTTCTTTCTTTTTATATATATTTCCTCACTTACTGTAGTTTCATTATGTAAGGCGACAGTTTCAAAAGAGCATATTTTGCTTTGATCACGGTATGAAAACTTGTAAAGTTATCCTTGTGCGGGTTTTGAATTGTTTGAATCTTGCACTATAATTCTAACACATGCATCAGGTTGGGAAAACTGTTTTTCAGAAAGGTAAAAGCTGCATAGAATCTTTTGGTTGTGCCAATTGACAACATAATGTCAAAGATAGTCGTGGGAATGACAGAAGCTCAAAAACAAGAACTTATATACCCTGTGCTAAAGCCATTAGCATGCTAATAAACTGAATGTATCTGTTCCAGTATTAAAGTTGTTAAAACAGTAATCAACAAGCATTAAAAGCAAGCCATATATGTGGTAACCAAAGCATTTTCATGGATGAAAACATTAATTGAGCTGATGGAATAAATCGAATAATGAAACTGAAAAGTTGTGAAGAAAAACTTAAGGAAGCGCCTTTTGCCTATGGCAGCAATGTGAAAGTCTCATTTTTAAATTACAGGTGCTACGGTACTAAACACTTAGCTTCATGACATCATAAAACTAACGTTTGAATCCAATGGGAGTAAAAGAATACAAAAAGGAAATTTAAAGTAGAATCATTCATGAATTCTGGGTCATGAGAAAATGGTCATTGAGAGCTTTCCACATTACGTGTCATGCCTGTGAGCACAAGGAATTAACAGCTGTTTTCAATCTTTCCAGAACATTTGACATGTTGATACCAACTGAGTTGTATGCCTAGTGATGAACCCATAATGCTCAAATACAATTAATATGGTCCTAGTTAAGTAAAACTTTAGTTATTTGTATCAGAAAATGCAATCAAAATATGAGTCATAGGTTAAGGACAGCTATGTTTCATTTTAAAGTCGTGGGAATTATAAATAATATTGTCATAGAGATTGTAACGAAGGAGTTACAAAGAATCTTGTCTTAAGGGAGCCATAGTGTTTTAAAAATAGGCTTAAGAAGTTATTACAACCAAATTAGAATGAAGGATACTAATGTCCTTCAACAAACCTTTACAATTGTAACTACCAAAAATTCTACATTATAGCATTGGCCTTACGAATGCACCAATAGCAAGCTTGTAGGATGTGCTATGGTAAAACCCCTGATATGTGTACTGCTGTACCAGGCACGAGTATGGCCTGAGTACTGTATCTGATTGTATCCAAAATACCATCTAATCTTTTGCCATATTGGATACACGTGGATATGACATCCTTGTCATCCATAATGTATCAAAAAAATACTAATCCTAAAATGTTAAAAATTATAAATTTCTAGATCAAATTCAGTGGTGGAGCAGAGATGGAAAGGTTTCAAACTCTGAACTTTTATTTTCTTTGTGTTCTACTTTTCGTTCACTAAATCCCATACCATACTTCTCTCAACCTCCCTGCACAACTACAGTATTGTTCATTGCTGAAGGTGTCTGCACAAGAAGTCGCCTTTCATTATTTTTGTTAGCCTATGAATGTAATTTTTCTTTCAAGAACTAAAATTAACAATGACTTTGGATAAAAGGGATGATAGTAACCTATCATTATTCATCGTTGAAAGATTCAAGCAAATTCCAGCGATTAATACAAGAAAAATTGGATACAGGTATGAACTATTTTTATGATTGTCAAAATTACTTGTTATTATAAATAAGCAAGGTTACATAACTGACAAGCATGTCGTTTTAGATGGTTCACGTTTCGCCTTCCATTTTGAAATATTTTTATGGAAATACTTTCTCCAATGGGTAAATGGAATTAGTTTACTAGCTTGATTCCTTTTCTTGTAGCGATATTGAAATATTTTTACAACCTTTCTTGGTGCTTGTCATATTAGTCTTTGAAGTGGTGTTTATATTGGAACCCCTAAATTGTGGACTTCTAATATGATGAAAAATGTAATGTTGCATTAGTAAGTTCTTATCGCTCACCACTGAATAATTGGAAGAGTATATGTTATGTTGTTATTATTTTGGATTCCTAACCCCACTAAATAAGTGGAATATCACTCACCAGTCACCACTGAATAAGTGGAAGAGTATTTATAATGTTGTTATTATTTCAGATTCCTAACCCCACTGAATAAGTGGAATATCACTCACCATTGAATAAGTGGAAGAGTACATGTTATGTTGTTAATATTTTGGATTTCTAACCCCACTGAATAAGTGGAATATCGCTCACCACTAAATAAGTGGAAGAGAACATTTTGATGTCATTATTAATTTAGATTCCTAACCCCACTGAATAAGTGGATGTTGTTGTATGTTTTTACTTCATGAGAATTGTCACTTAAATTCTTAGATTGATCCATAATCCTAGTTTTGGAATCAGACTTCGTCGTATACTCTCACCTTGCTGTCATGGATCTTGGTGATTAAAAAAGGAGGTTTGATTCAATGATTAGCGGATGTTAACCTTATTAATAAACGATGCATTCAAACCAAATAATATATTTTGGAAGGGTGCATATTATGTTACATTATTCTTAATTTATATCATCGGGGTTAAACCTTCGTTGTATGCTCTCACCTCGCTATCATTGATCTCGGTGATCAAAAAACGAGGTTTGATCCAATGTCTTCATTTAGAGGTTTTCTTATCTGAGGATAGATACCTAAAATCAAGACATTTTCATCTAATATTAAGTTTTTGGTAAAGAAGAGAAATTATAATTGTTGTTGTACCTGAGTAGGTGGCAACCGACAATGAACTGTCTAGGAAAATTGAGTCCTAAAAAGGGTTGCATACCCACTATTACAAGTTAGATATTATGACTATCAATAATAAACTAAGCTTATTGGTAGTCCTCTTCTTGCTTGGGGGTTTGGCTAGAGTCCACGTGGCTTCACGATGCCAATATGGATGGGTGGTGAGCAAGCCTTTCTTGATGTATGCAACATTATAAATGTTTTGTCAAAGATGTTGGAATTCAATTTTAATTGAAGTGTGCAGTAATGAGTTATTTATTTATAATGGTAAAATGATTTTTATATAAAATGTTAAAAAAAAAAATTATTACAGATTTCGAGATTATCTTAATTGGTTGTTACATGTGGTATCAAAGCAAGGTTCAAACACTAGGCTTGATGGCCCACTACCAAAGTCCATGTTACAAATTGAACCTTGACTATTGTTATAATCTAACAAAATTGAATTTATGTTACAAATATAGGGAAATCCAAAAGCACGAGAAGGGGAAGAAAGAAGAATAAGAGGAAGAAAGGAGGAAGAGAGGAAAGGCAGACAAGCAGTTTTTAGGCGGAAAGGAGGAAAGGCTACTACGCTCCTCTCCTCGCTCCGCTCAGCTCGCCCCTATATAGATACTCTTTGCTATGCTCGTGCGAATATAGATATATGACCTAGAGGCATCAAAATTATCTAATTCTAAGAACGTAAAAATTATCTAATTCTAAGAACATGCAAAGGACACTGCCCTCTCAAGAGGTAGTAGTGATATCAGATTCTAAAACTCTTGCCTTAGCCATGAACCGAATAAAATTGAACAAAGGGAAGAAGATCAAGGAAGAAGCCAAGGAGGAACCTAAGAAGAGCAAATCATCGGCTGTGCAAGATCTACCATTTGGGTGCGAACAAAATGCCCCTAAGATAAGCAAGGAAGTATGGATGGAATACCTCCGGGTACATCCAAAAGAAAATGAATGCAATGAAATTCCGAAGAGGAACCAATTGAAGAAGAAGAACCAAAGTGAGAATGTAATCCTTGTAAAAGAAAAGTTATATAAATAAAAGGATGGACCATCCTATTTTTGTTGTGAATAAAAGTTGCTTTTTCCTTAATTAAATGTTAGTTAATAATTTTATTTCTTTTGAAATAAAGCTCATCAAGTTTTAAAGGAATAAAAGAAGAGACAAAAATCTTGTAACAAATTCCAAGATAAAATAAGTTTGTTGTGTACTTAGAAGGAATCCGAAATGGATTCGCTTGACTCCCCGAGGCTTTAGGCCAAATTCCAAGGTGGGACTCAAGCTAATTATTAATTTTAAATATACTCTTTAATAACGACACACGTCCCCTCATTGTTGACTTGTATGGGTCCTTTGTTCGCTAAATGTTAAGTCATGCTCCCTTTTATTCTTTTTAGTCGGTGACTTGTTCTCTAGGTTCTCGATCCTTTAAGTTGTTATGTGAAGTCTCTTGTACCATGCATTAATCAGCCCCTTTTCCTAAAGCCCCAAGTTCTAGTTATTGCACGTGCATTTAAAGCCTTTTAAGTTATTAAGTGTCGAGGGTTGCAAGGTGGTCCCCACCTAAATCCCAATCAGTGCCATTTGTCATCATTTGATTGAGTAGCCCTAACTATGAGTTTCATGAAGCTTTTAATTTCAAAGGATTTGTTTCCGCGAATGAGCAAAATGCTTTTGTTTGCGCTTTATTAAGAGGTTAATTCATTTTTGCGCAAACTTCTTATGTCGCAAGGCATGCAAGTTCTCGAACTTGTGTCGCGTGTCATTCCTCGCTCCTTTCTTTAATTTCGCGAAAGCCTTCATCGTCGCAGGAGCATTTGGTTTGTTCTTTCTGCCTCTACACGTCACCAAAATGGCAACACGTGTCCGATGTTGTAGCAATGAAAAGGCATTTCTCATTTGATTCCACACATCTGCAAGCTCGTTGAGGCAGGCCACAACTCAGGTCGCAAACTCGCGGAAATGTGGTATGTGGCCTTGTCAGTGCCATGATGGCCAATGTGTTTGATCTTTTCAAAAGCCTTCCATTTCGTGGACTTGTGCAGATGACCTAGAAAAGCATAGTGACATGTAGTGCTCTCGTTGGCTTGATTTTTCAAAGCACGTCAACTTCCAATCAATAATTTTCAAACTTGGTCAAGGCAATTAAGGATCGATGAACTTGCTCACATTTTTGAGGATCAACGATCTCCAGCAATTCTCATGGCATCTTTCAGACAATTCCAATTGCTTCCATGGGTATGTTTTGAAATCAGTAGCGGGCACAGTCCCAATTGAAGTTGAATGTAAATGTGAAAAGTGCAATGTAAATGTAAAATGTCACATGAGTCATGTGACTGCATTTTGAGAGCCTACGTGCTCACTTTTCTATAAAAGGACTCTTGTTTCTTGAAGAAGGGTCTGGATTTAGGTTCTGAATTTTTGTAATGTCCCCTAATTAGGAATGCCCTAAACTTGCCCTAATTTATCAATTTCCAAATAAACAAATGGGTTGAAGAATGCCTTTCACCTGATTGAAACCCTGCAAACAGATTAGAAACCATTTACCGCAATAATACTAATTAGCAGATTATCATAATTAAACATCAATAAATTCATGACAAAATTATTAATTCAATCATAGAGCATTTTAATATCTTTGGAAGGATCAACCATAGGAGAGCATAGGAGAAAGTGACTTTGATGGGGTGTCTCGAATCCCCTACTCTAGGCCCAAGAGCAGATATACCATCCCTCTTGGCCTCATGTGGCCCATGCCACCATATGAGGTGGTCTACCAAGTGAAGTGTCCACCTTTAGTTCCCCCCTTATCTCGCCAACCATTTCCCTCTCTCTATGATTGGACTTCTTGTGCTGATTCACCATGATGGAGGGGTGAGGTTACAACAGGGTGCCCCAGAAGCCCCATCTCTCCTAAGCCCAAGGGTCATACCCTTTGTACCCCCCTTGGCCTCATGGGGCTCATCTGGTCCCCACCTTGAGGTGGCATACCTAGGAGAGTGCCCCATCACTGTACCCTTCTTGCAATCTCTCATCTCCTCAAAAATGGCTGAAAACATTCAGGTCTGATAACGAATAAACTGTGGAAAAACATTAATTCAGTTATACTTAATATACAATGATATATGTAAACAGTCATAACAGCAATGTATCATTAGTATTTCAAATATCTAAGAGACAATCACAATTATTTATACTAAATTATACTGCAACTGCATCATTATAAATCAGATTTCATACCACAAAACTCAGAAAACCAGACTGCTGCACATATGCCAAACAATTAATTATTTCTAATTTAGAAGGTACAGATTTCTATTTCCTTTCATTCAACTCTGTTGCTTGCTATAGATATCAGTCTGTAGATATTACTTCAATGCTGATCAATTCCATATTTCTCTACCTAGAAATCCATCAATCCGCATTTTATATTCAGAAGATATGCTTAATGAGAACAAATAGATTAGTTCAAAGAATGATTACTAATAAGGATTAATAATTGCAGCAAGCATCATTATTGCATAATCGTAAGTAATATATATATATTATTTCTAATTGATTTCAATCCTCCCATAATCACTTTATATATATTTAATGATATTTAATCTTGTGATTATATCTGCTGCTAAAATCAGAAAAATATTCCAAATTTCTTATTTATTTCCCTGCATGATATTCCCTATCTTTTCCCTCTGCTATCCTTTTTTCATTTCTAATTGATCCTCCTTTTCTATCCCTCCGGTGAGAAAGTCATAACTATTAATTATAATTCCCATGGTAAGGGACATGTCCCTCTACCCAGATCGCTGCCTTTTTATTTATTTATTTATGTTAATTATTAATTATATCTTTTGGGAGAATTGCTGTCCTTACTAATCGCACATACCTCAATTACTGTATTTGACTTGGGCGCTCATAGGGAAATTGGCCAGACTAAGACATAGGTATTTCTCCTTGGCAGCGATCATGAGACATGGGCTTTTATGTGAGGAAGTCGGCCTTATGCATTGTTAACATCCTTTGACCATTTGGGAGTCGGCTGCCTCTGTAAATATAATTCTAACGATTGCTATTTCAGGCTAATCAAATTGCTGCTGCTTATCCTCTTTAGTTATATTATATATTTATTTTTATATTGGTCATTATTATATTATAATAATTATAATTATAGTAATATTAAATTGTTGAATGGCAAAGGTGAAGTTCTATGTTTGTTAGTCATTACATTGATAGTGCCCCTGTATTTTGAAACTGTGGCTGATATGAATATACACTAATACTGCAATTGTCTCCTACTATGAATGATAATGTTCTTTGAGCCGTGTTATCAAGGGTTTTATCAGCTTTTCATGCACACTAGTTGTCTAGAATTATTTTAATGTTTGTTGTTTGTTCAATGGATAGAGTAAATGCTTGCCATAAATTAATAGGAATGTTATTATTTATAATGGATTGCTAAGTATGATTGCATAGTAGGCTTGTGCAAGTCATATTATCAATGACCATCAAAATATGTTTCGGTTCTGTCATATACAAAGCATAACATATGACTCTGTAGCCTAAGGCAGGCATCGGTCTTGCTTTGTATTCTTCCCCCATTCTCAGAAACAAATCTTAAATTTATTAAACCTATTCTTTAGTCTTTTTGTGTTGTATTAGTGTTTAGGTTACATACTTCATACCCGAGTTTATGGAAGATAAGGAATGAGACAGCCAAATTTGTATTCAGCAACTCCTTATCCATTTGTATGAAGTCATCTATCTACTAGGTGCTGCAATATAACTTTATTTCACATCCATACATTCAACACCATGTAGGGAAACCCACCTAAGTTATGCAAAGCCTGAAGTGCAAAGAGAACATATCTTAAAGGTGGTTCTCTGTTCACTGGCCAATAGCCTAACGTCTTTGATGATAGAGCTTGGCAAACACTTATAAGATTTTAGGCCATCAGTTGGAGGAAACAACAAGCAGCACTACCCCTCAACCACCACAAAGTTGAGGGATATGGAGACAAAGCAAACTAACTTGGATGCTTCCATTTTCTACTTGCACTCGAGGAATTTGAAAGCAAGCACAATATCAATGCAAGTGGCAATGGTACTACTTGTGCTTCTTCAAATGTTTCTATATCATCTAATGAGAATGTTGATGATTTAGAAAATCTATATGATGCTAAAAATTGTGTGTTGAACTTGATAATATTATGTTAATATTCAACTTGAAGTTTGAACAATGAATAATTTACAATATTTATCATTTATATTTTAAATGATGTTAGAATTTATGGCGATTTTGTTGATTATATTATGCTATTAGAGTTTATGGTGGTTTTGTTGATTATATTATTTAATTCCTACATTTGGGCTACAAATATATATAACACGGGATCCTTTATTGAATTTCAAAATCACACTCACACAATTACACTCCAACCCTTGCTGCCACTATAGTTACACCTCTTGGTATAATTAAAAACTATCAAATCAAGCTACACAGCAATGAACATTCACCAAATAACAAAATAAAACAGAGGATTGGATAAAAACACAGGATCCTTTATTGAATTTCAAAATTCAGTACATTACACAAGGTGCAAGGTTGAACAATTATGAAACAAAGAATTGATCTCCAATGAAATTGTGAAACTCATAAACAAATTTTAATCCAAGCAATCCTTTAACATGCCAAAGGGGTGTGTATTTATACACATCCAAAACCCATTAAAATCCCAATAGAATCAAGACAACACTCTAAATTGGGTGCCTCATCATTTCAACTTATCTGCTCAATCTAGATCAATACACAGGCAAGACTTTCAAGACACACAATAGTTGGAAGCAGGGTCATACATTCTATTTGGTGCCAAACTTAATCTGCCCTTTGATTGGTCCAACTAGACTAGCAAAGATTCTAGAATCAAGCATGTATCATTGAGGCAGGGATGCAACCATCCAGTGGCTCCTAAATGCATGGTCCCAGGGCAAGTCCATGACAAATGAAAGATCTGAAATTTGAAATCCAGGACAGGGTGGGGTGTGCATTATTCTTCCTTCCTTGGATGAGAATCCAAATTCCTTAAGGAATTGTGATGACATGTGACTTCTGATAAATCAAAAATATAGGTCCATGTCAGGCCAAGTCCCAAGTAAGCACTAAGCTCAAAAATGATCAAGTTGTTACCACACAACTCAAATTATTCAGCATGATGGCAAAGATTTGATAAGATCCTTCTGTGAATAATGCAGCAAGAATGCTACAACCAAATCCTTGTGCATTATCACAGCAGCATCCAAAGATGATCTTATTTCCGTACAAGATGATCTTATTTCCGTACAGTGATTAAGTGTCTCAGGTAGTAGATTATCTTTTTGACTCATAGTAGTGTAGCTTATACATGGTGTGTAAATGCCTATGGCAAGCTTAATGCCACTGTTAGTTTTAATCATGTTTAAGATGTAAAAGCATGATGAAAGTTATCAGTTCTGACATAAAAGACATTTTATATGGTATATTGCTGCAAATCAAGTAGCTGCTTTTGTTTCAGATTCTGCAGCAGGCTTCAATCTTGTATTGTATAAATTTGTGTTGAGCCCTCATATATAAGCTCATTATTTATCATTTATTAATAAAAAACTACAATCCTTTTATTGGTATACTAAGGGAAAAAGATGAAATGTAAAACAAGTGCAAGTCATTTCAAAAGGAAATTCTTATTCATTTTTCACCTATTATACATTTCAACCAGACATGAACAAGAGGTTCTGGCATGACTGTACCAATAAAGCTATAATGGCTTGAAATAGCATAGCATGTTGACATGTTGCATCTTTACAACATGGACATAATCATTAAAAAGGTACAAAGTCAGGACAGCTTTGTACTAGAGAAGATTGTAATAGGCAGCAGAGTCTTTGGACTAACCTGGCAACATGGTTGGGCCAGGATAAATAGATAGGTTGAACTTTTTGTGCCACCTGAGGAGGAAGCAGAAAACACATTGAATAGCAGTCCTCAAGGAAACTGTTGTAGATCATCCTATTTGTGATTTAGAATCATTATGTACATGTTATTTCGTGTTTCGAGTTTTGGATTTGACAAACTATTTTCTGTTTGGAACATTCAATGTATGCATCAAAAATTGTAAAAATAATTGCCCCGGTAAAATCTACAAACAACCAAGTCTTAAGAGCATTACATGTGAAGGTGAACACCCATTATTCTTGGCCATTTCAGCAGCCACAATATAGCAAAATCAATCTCATGTTTTCCAAAAACAAGAACATGGCAAATCCACAGACACATGACCAGAAGGAAAAACTTCCTGCTAGTGAATCCTTGTACTTTTAACTCATCTCAAGAGAAGCTGTACTTGAACTATACTTCAGGACTCTTTGAAAAGTTTTATGTATGGAGTAAACACTCATTATTTCATTTACGATTTTCCAAAACACTATACATCTAACCCATATGTCAATCAAATCATTTATTTCAATAGACAAAATCTACTTAAATAAGTCCTGTACAACAAGGTAATAACTAATACCTGACACAAATATGGACAAGGTGGAATTTACTTCAATAGACAAAGTCTACTTAAAAAGCAATTAAGTCCTGTACAACAAGGTAATACCTGACACGGTTATAGACAAGGTGGGATTATTCACAGTCTCAAAGTAAGCATCATTGCTCCCATACAAATTAGATGGATCAACACATGCCGACTGAAATTTACATTTCTTTTCACCATCCTCTGCCTTGCCGGTAATCTGATCACTTTTATGATTTATCATTTCTCTCTTTTATAAGAACAGTTTCTCCTCCTTCATCAGAGGGCAATGGTGCTTCTGCAGACTTTGCAGACTTTTCAATGGCATTTTGAAAAATGCCAGTGGTATCATTGCCTCCATTGACGCCTAGGTTGTCATCATCAATAAAATTAGGCAAGGCCCTTCTCACTGAAGACATTGCCACCGCCACTAGTTTTTGCAGCTGCTGTCTGAAAGATCAGAGCAGTTTGACAGCTTCCATTAGTAGGTCTTAAATTATTCTAATTGTCATTATGCACTGTTTGCATATCCTTTTCTTTATACATGCTAAGTAGCCGGGTTCGGCTCCCTGGCTCAGGGTCCTAGTCCGGGTTCGCTCCGGGTACCGGTCCTGGTTCGGTCCGTCTGTGGGTTCGACCAGGGTTCGGTATTTGGAGTCCCGGTTCGCCGGTGAAGAACCCGGGCGAACCCGAGAAGAACCCGGGCGAACCCAAGGCGAACCCAACAAGAACCCACGTGTTTGGACGCATAAAAGCGTTTTTTTTTTGCATTTTTTAATATTTTTCTGCAGTTTGACTTTGACCCACGCCCAAGGGAACCCTAAAAGTGACCTCTAAAACACTTTAAACACCTAAAATGCATCATTTTTATTCATTTGTTTTGCAAACAAGCATTTTCATTCCAAGAGGCTGAGTTCTTATTTTAAAATTTTTGCTTGCTGGGTTGACAAAAGGAGTTGAAGATTGATCAGTGAAGCTTCTACAAACGATTGCATTGCCATTCCTACAGATTTGCAAGTGTTTATTGGCTGCCACAAAGATTGTTGAGGGATATTTTTGCAAAGAGGTAAGCTTTTCTCACATTTTTTTGAGTTTTTTCATCCATTTTTTTGTTTTACATTTTACAAACCAGAAACTTTGTTTTGATTCATTTTATGATTTATATATGTTTTTCCTTTCCATTCTTCTATGAATGTATGCAAGATTCAAAAGAGCTAGGTTTTATAAATCAATATTTTCTCTTCATTCAAATTTTGAATGTGTTGTTTGCAAACAAATTGCCATAGGAATCACAATGTCAATGGGTTCTACCTCCGGCTCCGTAGCTAAACCAAACTCGAAGTTCAAAACAAATCCTAATTCTCCTCTATGGCAGTATGTTGAGATGATAAAACAGGTTCCAGGTGGTGGTGGTTATCTTTGGAAATGCAATGGGTGTGGCGTTACATATACTAGTTCATACCATAGGGTGAAAGCACATTTGTGTGGCATGAGTGGAAAAGGCATCACTCCTTGCCCTGGAAAAAAAGATGCACCAATTCCACCTGAGACAGTTGCAAAATACATTATGGAGCAAGATGCAGCAGATCAACGGGAAGCCCAAAAAGGAAATCACCCTTTGTTAAAAAAAAAATCAAAGGGAATGCAACCCCCATCCAATCCCAATATTGTGGTAGAAGACCACCCATTTATTGTCATTCCGGATCTTCAAGCTCGAAGTGCACAACCTATTGCAAACAAGAGATCAAAGGGGCCTTTGGAACTTGCATTTCAAAATGAGAGTAGAGCCCTTGCCGACCAATGTGTAGCAAGATGCCTATATGCCAATGGATTAGCTTTTAATGTTGTTCGTTCTCCATATTGGAAAGAGATGTTGAGAACGGTTAATGAAGCTCCAAAAGGGTACAAGGGCCCGGGTTATGAGAAGGTGCGTAGCACTTTATTGGAAAAGGAGGTTGAGTTGGTTGAAGATGCATTGAAGCCTATAAGAGATTCATGGGTTGAGACAGGTGTGTCCATTGTTTCAGATGGTTGGAAGGACTCAAAAAATCGGCCTTTGATCAATGTCATAGCGGTGTGCCCTAAAGGGGCAATGTTTTTGAAAGCCGTGGATTGTGAGGGCCAAGTAAAAGATGGAGAATTTATTGCTAGTATTCTCATTGCAGCCATTGAGCAAGTGGGAGCCCGCAATGTTGTTCAAGTTGTAACGGACAACGCTAAGAATTGTAGAGCAGCAGGGTTGTTGGTTGAGGAAAGATATTCACATATCTTTTGGACACCTTGTGCGGTCCATTCACTCAATCTTATGATGCAAAAGATTGGGAATCAAATTGCATGGATCAAAGAATTGTATGCTGAGGCTGAGGACATTCAGATGTTCGTCACCAACCACCACTTGTCTCAAAGCATCTTTAGATCATTTTCAAAATTGGAGCTATTGAAGGTAAGTGAAGTAATATTTACATTTGTCATTTTCTGATTTTCATAATTTGATTGTGCATTCTAATTTAAATTCTTCTTTAAAGTTTATTTAAATTCTAATTATTTTTTTTAATTTGCAATAGGTTGCAGAGACCCGCTTTGCCTCTAATACTATCGTCTTGAGACGACTTGTGAAAGTTAAAGAGGCACTTGCTAGCATGGTGATTAGCAACAATTGGTCTATATGGAGGCAAAGCGGCACTGAAAGAGCAACAAAAATTAAGAGCATGATATTAGATGACTCATGGTGGGATCGTGCGGAGTATCTCCTTAGCTTCACCGAGCCCATTTTGAGTATGATTCGCTATACTGACATGGACAAGCCATGCATTGGAGAAATATATGATGGTATAGACTCAATGCTTGAGAAGATCAAGTGCACCATAAATGCAAGAGAGCAAGACCCTGAAGAGACTTTCTTCAAACAAGTGCAAACAATTGTTGAAGAAAGATGGAACAAAATGACAACTCCATTACACCTTCTTGCCTTTGCATTGACTCCAAAATACTACAGTAGTCAGCTTCTTTCACAGCCAGGAAGGCTTCCTCCATATAGAGATTTAGAAGTGGCTGAAGGGTACAAGGCAGCATTTATGAGACTCTTCCCTGACCAAGATTTGCGATCTGTAATCACGAGTGAGTTCACTGATTTTGTGCACTCAAATCATCTAGATGCTGATGCTTCTCGTGACAGGTTCTTAAAGGATGCTCATAGTTGGTGGTACTTCCATGGACAATACTTCCAAAATTTGCAGCCCCTTGCAATCAAAGTTTTATCACAAGTAAGTTTAATAAATTTTCATATTTTAGTTTTACTTTTAAAATTTAAAAGTTTCATAATTTCATTTATAATTTTAAATTTTTTAATTGTTTACTTTGTCTTCATAGGTTGCTAGTTCATCCGCATCTGAGAGGAATTGGAGCACATATTCTTTCATCCACTCAGTAAAGCGCAATAAATTGCTCTCAAAAAGAGCGGAGAACTTAGTATATGTGCATTCCAACTTGCGTCTCCTTTCACACAAACAACGTGACTACAAGGAAGGGGAGACGAAGTTGTGGGATATAGGGCCAGAGGATACTGACTTGGATGCTTCCACTTCCCACCATGTTGCATATGAGGAGTCCGATATCCAACAGGAGCATGGGCACAATACTAGTGCTAGTGACAGTGCCATTGGCACTACTTGTGATTCATCTAGTCTTCCTACTTCATCTAATGTCAATGTTGACAATGACTTTGATATAGATGATTTAGAGGATCCATTTGATGATTAAAACTTTAATAGTGTTGTAATATTGAACTTGAAGTTTGAAGTTTGAACGATGAATATTTATAATTTTATATTTATCATGCATGTTATCATTCAAGTTTATGGTGGTTTTGTTGTTTATATGATGTTATGTGATGTTCTAATCCTAATTCATGCTTCTAGGCTGCATATATATATATTTTTTTATTTTTACATGTTTTTCAGTTTTTGTACTAACGAACCCAAAACGAACCGAACCCACCCCCCAAAAAATTTAGCCGAACCGGCGAACCGAACCCCCGAACCCGAACCCGAACCCGAACCCGAACCGGCTACTTAGTATACATGTTATTCTCTGTAACAACCACCCCTGGATTTTTTTTTTGTGTTTGCTTGCAAATAAGAAGGTGAGGCAAGATGCAAATGTTTCATATTCCATTCATCATTTGTTTGCATATATTGGCAACATCAAATATACAAGAAACATCTTGATATAACATATAATCATGAACAACTTACTACACAAGTCAAGACCAATGATTGACAACTGAAAATAGGAAGTTAAGAAATTGGTTTCAGACCTGATAACAGTCCAATACAATGCCCTTTTCAGTCATATATGAGCAGCAATTCAATCCAGACTTGCACAACAAGATGGCTACAATAGGAGCTAACAAACCATAGTACTTTCTCATCAAAGAGCAGCTACACAGAACCCGGAAAAGGCAGATTTCAGACCCTTTCAACAGCAGAACCCACTGAACACCAACTCCAAAATGGCACAGCTCCCTAGGAGGGCCGATTTGCCTTTAAAAATCAATACTCCACCAAATGCTGCATATGACACATCAAAATGAGACGCCCAGCTGCAAGAAATTCATTGGTTCATTACGTAGAACAGTCAACTTCACACACACAGAGTTCCGAACAGATTTGTACTTCCAGCTACTCAAAAAAACAGTGATTTCCAGAACTAAGAAAAAGCATATCAGACCTCTGAAAATGAGCTCAAACACCTCCAAACACACTCCAAAAGAATGCAAATCATTCATCAAACCAAAACCTCAGATCCCACATCAAAATACGGAGAATGTCTTCATTCTAACACCACCAAAATGAAGAATATCATAAACTCTATGAATGCAAAGGTGATCCCTGAAGTAGAATCACTCCTTCCAGCTAGGGTGGGTCTCTCACCACTGAAAACAACAAATAGAAATGAGGGTTTTCATCCTCAACCAGCTGAAAAGGAAACCTGGAGACAATCCAGCAACATCACATTATGTTGCCAAAATAGAGATAGTGAAATGAGAGCCCAAAAGGTGTATATATAGAAGAGGAGGGGAAATTAGGGCAGCACACTTTCAAATTTCACTTTTCCTCCAAGAATGCTATGCCCCCCTTCATGAGCCTTTTGATTTATTTTTAATTTCCCTTATGCCTCCCTCAATCTTGGCATCCACTTTTGGAGGCTAATATTTTGCTTTTAAAAACAACTTAAATCACCTTTTGATTTTGCTTTTATGAACACATGACCCTCACTTAAGTTATAAAGTAACTTTATAATAGAATTGAAGTGACGAAAATATAAATATTAATTTAATCACCCTTAGAACTCACCAGCACCATAACAGGAAATATTGCACTGCTGGAGAAACAAAGGCCAAGACCAACTGCTAAAAATAACACTTACTAAAAATAGTAAGTGTGCCCAAACACCAAACTGGCACAATCTGAGATGCACTGAAACTTACTATAAATAGTAAGTGTTAAAAATGGCCACTGCTATAAATAGTAAGCCTTGCTGGAAAACCACCACAAAGTCTAACATAAGCCCTGAGTCCCCT
Organism: Sequoiadendron giganteum; assembly: GCA_007115665.2. Lineage (NCBI taxonomy): Eukaryota > Viridiplantae > Streptophyta > Pinopsida > Cupressales > Cupressaceae > Sequoiadendron > Sequoiadendron giganteum. Next base: position 896,597,643 of record CM021100.1, on the reverse strand, counting down.
AACCAACTCCACTTAGCCTACAGGAACCCCTGGAATAGGCTAATGGAAAGCTCAAACTAATCAGGTGCAAGAAGGGGACATTACATTCTCTGATTTTTTAATCCCAATAAAAGAAGTGTTTAAGCAATATCCTGCAGCAGTTAGAAACATTGTTGAAGATGTCCTGAGCATTGATTTTGGTTTGCCATGATCCACTATTTCTGAAGGTTCATTGCTAGTCATAGTTTTTTCTTTCTCATTGGAGGAAGATGGTACTCACATAGGATTCCCTCGTGTATTTTGGAATATTGTGTTGGCCTTTTTTGGAGTGAAGCCAGTGTCTGATTCATGTACCTCCGATGCGCAAGCTTCCATTCTCATTGGAGGAAGATGGTAGTCACATGGGATTCCCTCGTGTATTTTGGAATATTGTGTTGGCCTTTTTTGGAGTGAAGCCAGTGTCTAATTCATGTACCTCTGATGTGCAAGCTTCCTGAAAAATGGCCTGAGCTTTCTTTATGCATGAGGGAAGCAATGTCACTGGCTTCTTAGAAGTAGTTTGAAACATTAATGGGGCCTTTTTTATTGTTTGTGACTTAGGTCTTGTATGTAATTTGGAAACTCTAAAGAAAGTATCTACCTCCAAAACATTTTCTGCTCTCTTGATGGACAAAGAGGAAATGGCCACAGGATTTTCCGCAGCAGTTTCAAAATTTAATGTGGACTGACTGACAGAAGATGACACTGTCATGTGAATCTCTGAGGCAGCATCACATATTTTTCCGTCCTCATTCACTGTTTGATGCACAAACTTGTCATGTGATTCAAATAACTCAGTAGAAGGATGTTCACAAATAATAGACTGCACTCTCTTGATAGAAGATGACAGAACTGCCACTGAATCTCCTTCCATAGTTTGAGATATTGTTCGCATCTCATTCTTAGTGTAGGGCACTAGCATACCATGGGATTCCAATACTCCCAATGCAAGGTTTTCATAACAAAAAGACTGTGCTTTCTTAGAGGAGGTTGAAATAGCTAGATGATTTCTAGCAGCAAGCCCCACCCTTTCACTACTCTGTTGAGGGCCAGCACTTCCAAGATCAATTAGGTTTAAACTAAGATCTTCACCGGAAACAGATCTTGCTCTTTTCAAGGACGCAGATGATATAACAGAAGATTTCCCTGAAGGCTTCTTAAATGTTGCCACAAATTCACCAGCTCCTTAAGCACACTTCAAACCATCTGCACTAGCACTTCCAGTAGGCCTAGCTTTCTCCAATGTCTCAAATTTTGAGCAATTGTTAAAACTGGGTTCTTTTTTTCTAAAAGATGGCTTGAACACTGGCCGTTTACTGCTATATTTCTGGCACACCATCCCTCTTTTGCACTTTTAATAGTTGTAGGCAAGCTTCTAGCAGATGCCTCAGGATCACTTAAACTGCAGTTTGGATCCTCCTCTGAACCTAGTTTTCTTGTAAAATTTCGTCCAAACTCTGTGTCATGTATATTGGCAGGGAACTCCAAACAATGGAGTTTTAATTGTGGCCTATCAGAAGAATTTGAGGTCATCTGTGGGGCAATCGTTTTTCTATGGAAGTCCATAATATCCAGTTTCCTTCAAAGATGTTTGAAAGCCTATTATATTTATATGAACAGAAATGTCTTTGTGAGTTGAAGTTGCAATCCCTAAAACCTTGTGGCATCTAAAAACTATGCGAAAATGTGTTGGACAGGTAAAAAATCAAATCTATATAAAAATCAGAAAAAGTATGACTTCAATTTTTTATGCAAAAGTTAAACTAACAAATGCTTTGAGACTTCCGCAGGTAGGAGTTTTGATAAACACACACTGGAATGACTGTTAATTATCCTCCTTTACGCATTATAACATACTTGGTATAAACTCTTCTAAATCCGGGGCATAGTATATCGGAGTTGATATTTTACTGTTATTGACATTTTTGTTGTACTCCGCGTCCTTTAGTTATCAAGAGCATTATGTGCAAAACTTAACTAATAGCCCTGAGAATTTTTTAAATCTAGAGAATCTGCCAAACGTCGTGCAATTTTTTTAATAATACAGCTCATTAACATTGAAATAACATTTTCGGTTTGCAACTTTTGAATAATCTGGAAACCCTAAAACATATGGATTCGGCAACCATAAAAGAACTTATAATAACAGCAAATAAGATAAAGAAATGTTAAGGAAATGAAAGACTAAGAAGGTAAATTGCCCAAGCTTCTGTCGTACACACATGCATAAACAAAGGTGAAAAGGTTCTTGTCTGCAGATTTTGATTATCTGGCAAAGCTGAACCCTAAAGACTCGGCATAACTTTAAAAACATTGTATAACAAATTCCTAAATATACCTTTAGCGATTAATTCAGAGAGGGAAGGCATGCTGTTCTGGTCTTCGTCTGGAATAGCGCCGCCATTTTTAGACACAAAATTATCTCCTCTCACGAGCTTCCACTTTCCACTCTCCCCTTCTACAGGGATCACGCGCCACGTTGGCACTTGCTTAGCTCCTCTCATCCTAGTACTGAATGCTAGTTAGGCCTTCTCCTGCGAAATAGGGCATATTTTGCCCTTAGAATAGATCTTTCGATGTTTGGTGAATTGTTTTCGCAGACTAGCTCGGCCTCCCTGTGCGTGGGCAGGCGGAGGTTTAGTTTTGAAAAATGAAAAATGTACCGCAGCACTGGCGGGAGTCTGCCAGAGAATGACTTCACATTTCGAATTATGATCGGCTGTGGTTGCTTTATTTGAAAAAATAAATGATGTTTTTTTTATTGGTAAGCCTCGGGATTGACCACTGTGGGACCCCACTCTTTCAATGTTCATCAAGAACATAATATTCAAAAACAGTTTTTAAAAAGTTAGAAACTAAGTTTAGGGTGAAAGACTGCTTAATTTTGGATTGATGTAAAAAATCAGTGAGTTTAATTAAGACAAAGCAAATTTTTATATGGATTGTGGAAATTTTATGTCTTTGATTAAGTTTATGGTATTATTAGGAGACATTTTCCTAGTTCTTTAGTTAATTAAGAGATCATTTTTCTAGTGAACATTGCATATTGTACATTTTAAATTTATTTTTTTGGGTTTATTTTGATTATGTTGTATTTAGTGCAATGATTATTATATAAGTGGCATGTTTATTTGTAAAAGTTGGCAAGAAATTCAATCGCATTTTCATGTATTTCAAGATTTTGGACTTAATCTATATTTTACATTTTTTCTTATGTAGATCAAATCTACAAACACGAAAATGAACTTGATTCAAATATACAACATGGAAATGACCCATGAGCTTTTAAATTTAGATCTAATTGTGGGCACAAGTCAACCCCTTCCTAACTAGCCATTACTTGTCCACTTGAGTGTGAAATATCTAAATTTATGTTAAGATATTGTGTAAAAGAATAAATCCTAATTCATTATTACATCGTCTATAATATAGGATATCATAAGTGGAGCTTTGTTAAATATTGCATTATCTTCATAGCATATCATCAAGATACACATGTATTAGGGATATTACATAATTGCTTGGCATGTCTTCAATCTTTGTTACAAACCCATTAAATTAGATCCAAGGTTTTGACATAAGATCTTTGATTAGCAAACTCTTAAAGGTGTTTATAAACAACAAGGAGAACAAATCCTTTATCTTGAGTTGATTTGGCCCCTTCCATCACCCCTTACCTAGGGAGATTTGGAACCAGGTCCCCCCCATCATATGTTGGTGCTTATGGAAAGAGAGGAACAATCAAATATTCAAGAATATTGAGATGAGTCCTAAGGGGATTTTTGGTATAGGGCTAAGGCTAATTTCTAAAAATATCTTGATTTTCAATGGGAAAACCCCAAAAAAATCTCCTACTGATTGGGAGATTAAAATTGCTAAAGCTTAGAACTAGATTCTTGAGGTCAACTCCTTTGACAGCTCTCGGTCTCAGGCTAGACGAGACACTATCTAGAAACCCCCGGATCATGGATGGCATAAGCTCAATTTTGATGGTGCTGCTAAAGGAAACCCAAGCAGGGCAAGCATAAAGGATATTATCAAGGACTACAGGGGCAACTTTGTGGCTAGTTACTCGGGGGTATAAGGATTCAAACCTCCATGACTACAAAAGCAAGGGCGTTGCTAAAGGGCATCTAGTTAGTTGTAACTATGGGATTAAAGAAATTGCACATAGAAGGGGATTCTAAGTCTGTGGTTGACTCTATAAATTTGGATAGATTATTAGGAAGGAGTACCAGGGATATCTTGTTTGACATTAGTCACTTGGTGTCGATGTTGGATATGAAGATTGTGACTCATATTTATAGGGAGGGTAATCAAGTTGTTGATGCCTTGGCAAATCTCAACTCCCATTGTAGAGATTCTAAGTGTTGGAGGAATATGGGGAACCTACTGCTGGGAATACAAGGTATCATCCTCAAGGAGCAGGGCACATTTGTTTATCATAATGATATATAATCTTGCATTTGTCATGGCTTTTGGGTGATGTGGACAAAGATTAATGTTGAGGTGTCAAATTTGTGGCAAAATTTGAATAATGGGGTGGAGATGGAGATTATAGAGCTAATTATGAGGAGTAATGGGAATTACAATGAGGTAACGACCAAGTTGGGTCAAGCCTTACACAATCTTTATTTATGGTCTTGTCTCAACCTCTATATATGCTTATGGATTTTCAAATTCTAATTCGGTGTGACTAATAATTATGGCGTGAATCTCTTGATTTGTCTTATCAACTCCGCTAAAAAATTTCTAATGATAAAAGACAGATATTTAAGGAAGTCTAAATTTGGCTTCACGACCAACCATCATCGGTACTTGTGCAATGGCAATGTGGAAGGCAAACCTTCCAATGTCATTATTTTTCATAAACCTAGTCACAGTTATTTAAAGATTTTCTTTAATGGGCTTGTGAAGATTGCCTTTTAGGGATTTAACTCCTGAAGTGTGTGTTCTACATACCGTCTTGATTGCCTAGAGCCTTCTTGCTTGGCTTAAAAGAAGAGGTGTTGGTGAGACCTCTCACATTAACAAAAATTATAATCTTTTGCTCTCACAAGTTTTTTGGTTTTGCAAAGTGAAGAGTGGTGAAATGGGTGGTGATAGGGTGAGGATGGAGCCAAACAATTGTGGGGAATTTTGTAAGGACCCGTTGGTTTGGCACATCTATGTTGAAGGAGGGCTAGCGCCTTTAATGGAAAGCTTGGTTGGTCATGATTCGAGGATGTCAACGCAATTTGCGAGCTCCTAGAAAGAAAGAAGGGTTACCGTGGGTGGTATCTCCTTCGAAGTTAATGAGGAGGTGATTGCTTAGGTGATAGGGCTCTTGTGTACTAGGAAGAATTACCCTAAGCATACCAAAACTTAGGATAATGAAAACCTTAATGCCTTCTTTAAAGGAAACAAAAAACTTGTCTGCTCATAGTTTGGCTTTGAAAGAGAAGCTCTCCCACGACCATGGGATCAAGTCTATCTCGCTCTCATGAAGTATGTCACTTTAGAGGGTAAATATAAAAATTTCTATTATTATCATTTACTTATTTTGAATCACCTCCACCATAAAATTTTGTTGAGCTTCCTATTTTTCTTACTCATTGATTTAGAAAGTTTTGTTGAGAAATGCTTAGACTATGTTGCCCACAACCTTGAGGATTCTCCTCCCTTGCCACTCCACCAAGGCCTCATCTTGAGGCTTTATCATTTTCACCTCATGCTATGCCCACCCAAACCCATCTCTATTGTTCGTATTGAGGAAGTCGAACCCCCTGCTCAAACTAATATCTCTTTGGCTAAGTCTAAGGGTCCCAAAAGGAAAACTCCTCTAGGGAATATTGAAACCCCCAAGCCCAAACCATCCGACAAAAAAAAAAAGGGGGAATGTGGGGATTGCCTAGTCGAATGTTGTGGCTAGGCTTTGTGAGCTCAAATTCGCCCCCAAAAATACTGATAACAAGCCTGTAGCTAAGAAAATAGTTAAAGAAGAGGGGAAAGGTCTAGTGGAGTCGTCGACCACTAACAACGGAGGAATGTGGTGGGAAGAGATTCCAAAGGGGATACTATGGTTGTTGCTACGATGGAGACTAGGGTTGAAAATACTAGAATTAGGAGATCTGGTAGGTTGGCATAGAATAGAAAGAAAGTGCAGATTAATGAAATTTCTACTGATGAGGAGTGGTCGGATAGTTAGGGCATTATGAATGAGGAAGACACAGAGGAAGAGGAAGAGGAATTTGTTGAAGGGCCTAGCAACTTTTCTAACCTCAACAAAATGCTAAAGGAGAATTTGACTTCCCAGTCCTCTAACCCTCGAGCTATGGAGCATGAAGACATTGTGAATACTATTGACGAAGGGGATGATCATTGCATTTTGTTGGAGTGAGTGGAGAAGCTCGAGAAGAATTTCATTCGTCTGGCTCAGTTCACTATCAAGATGGTCCACCGTGCGGCTAGCACCCTTTCTACTGTTCTCAAGAATGAAATGGGTAAGAAGGCTATGGAGTAAGGCCCCAACTAGGTTGGGGAGGATGTTGTTTTCATCCTCTCTCATATTTGGGAGAATGTTAGTTAGTTTGTTGCTGCTATGTCTTGTCTTTTGGGTTGTTTTATGTCAGTTGTGTGTTTGTTGTTATCGTGTTTTGTTTAGGTGGTTTTTTGTTATGTTTCTATGGAACTGATATTTTTTGGCCCTTGAGGCTCATTGTGTAAAGGGTACAACACCTTATAAATGTTTCTTATCTTATCTAAAACAAGGAGAACAAGTCAGTCTTGTTAATGGGGTGAGACATAATAAGAAAAATGGACATAATGATAAATGGTTAGCTTCAAGGGAAGAGATGAAACTAAAATTCCATGGAGCCTCCAAAGTAAATCTAGGTGGCATAGAGGCAAGCCTTATGGTTAGATATTATTGAGGTTCTTTTTTGCTCGAGGGTACTAGATTCTTCAACGTTAAATCAAATAATCAAGTAGAGATGAAAACTCTTCATTTGAGTATTTGAGCAAGTTATATGGAAGGGTGTTGAGCAATTGAAGTACAGGGTGATTTGTAGGTATCTATAAAGGAAATGAACATTATCCTAATTGGGAGCTTCAAGAAATTTTGGAAGAAATGTCTCATTAGAATTTTGTTTTCTTTAACTAATGTAAACCATTGCTACAAAGAATAGAATGAAGTTGCAAATTTCTTGAAAAATGCAGGGGTTCATCTCAAGGAGATTACTCATATTAAGCAAGGATAGGAATGAATGGCCTAACCTTTTTATTTGATAGATAATGATCATCCCCCTTAGATTTTGTTTTTATTGAGTGACTGGATCTTTTTGGGGAAGACTTTAGATTATTGGAATATGATATCTTTATTGACAAGATATATGATGTGTACTATTTTTGTGTAATTTTAATTGCATTCGTTCATGTAGATTTCTCCTTAAGCTTGTAGTGTATCATTTTAATGATGCAGTGGAATGGTTTTAAGTTGATCTTGGCTCGAGGTGTTTTATGGAAATTGGTTGAGTTGATGATGTTTTTAGATGGTTTGATTGGTCTCTATGTAGGCATGATTATAATTGTAGGATGTGAAGGTACACATGATCCATATCACCATGGGAAGGAAATTAACCACCATTTGAAAAGGAATTTTTTATTATAATAATGAGGTAAATCTAAATGTTTAATCAAATCCATTATAGGTTCAAAAATGGTAAATTTTGATCCAAGAGCTATGTTATGGATGACTTCCTATACAAAATGAAGGTGGAAATCATGAATAAAGGTGTGACAAAGTTTATTCTATATTTTGGTCAAACCCCCATCAAAGTTGGATGTCCAAGAAGATAGTAATGTAGGTTTTCAAGTTATGCCTCTAGTTGTAGTAAAGAAGGGTAAAGCTCATGTGGAGAACATAGAGGTGGATATAAGAGCCATATATGTGATTATACTAAATTTAATGGTTTGTAAATAAAATCTTGAGAAGGTTTGTCAGGATCTTCATTTTTTAATTAAGTGTATAGTGGCGTCTTGATTTAATAGTCTTATGGAGCTAGTGAGTGGGTATAAAATGCCCCTTGTGGAGACCAATTAGTTGGTGTTGGTTGTACAACAAGTAGAGTTATTTTTTAGTTTTAGTTTCTTTATTCTAGAGGCATTTGTGGGTCTAATTGTGTCCTTTTCCAAGTTAGTTGTGACATCAATAAATGGCATTTACAATAGGTTCCATGATCATTGACTGGTGGTTCCACCTTTGCATGGTATGGTATACTAGGTTGTGTCTCATATGCCCTAGGTTTGGATAACTAGGGTAAGTTTTATTATGGATTATTTTGTTCTAAGTTTTTGTAACAGTCAAACACTATACTCAAGCAACTAGGATCACCTACAAAATAAAGAATGACCTTCCAAAAGAGAGTAGTGAGAAATGAATGTTTGATTATATGATGCAATGATGTAATGAATATATAAAGTATATGAAGAGCCTTGCTAATGTAGGAAAGGTGAAGAGAGAGGATAACATGTGATTATGATAAGTGTCACAACCATATGGCATGAGACATAAAAAAAAAAACCTAAAAGTGTATTAAGTAAACATAACCAACTAAGTGTGAATAGGACCTAGGAGGTAAACCATTAAGTAATATACCTTTTTTCACAACAAAAAAACCCCTTAAGGGTCATTTAAGGATGAACAAATAAATACATAAAAATAAAATTTGGTCCTAGTAACAAGGTCATATTAGGTACCCATGTAGAAAATAGCTCTCACAAACAAAGTACAAGAGAAAAATTCATAGGAAAAACCCCTTTCCAAAAGAGAGAATGCATGAAAAGAACACATGTACAAGTGATGGAAGAAAACAAGATGACCCACCAATGACTATACTCATCATATATACATAATTAGTACTCCCCCCATATGAGATAAAGAGTAAGACTACAAACCCCCCACAAAGAAGTAGCTCATGCACGTCAATGTTAAATGCATGAAGATGAATGTTGAAGAGTTTCCCACATCAAAAATTAAATTTTCCCCCCTTGGGAATAAATAAGTCCAAGGGTGATCCCACAAAATTGGTTTACAATTCAATTAAGGAAAATTACAAAAAATTCCCTCATGAACTAATTTATGGGCTTTAGGGGGTTTGAACGAAGGGGGGTTCAAGAGAACCCAAAATGGGTTCGCTCGAACCCCCCTACGAGAGAACCCTATTCAATGATGGGACACATTTTTCACATTTTCTATAATGGAAACAAAGGAAAATTTTGAAAAAAGGGGGGTTGGCTTGAACCCCCATTTGAGCAAACCCCCATTTGCTCGAAAGGTGAAGGGCAGTTCGCTTGAAGGGGGTTCGAGTGAACCCCCCTTTTTCCCCCTTCTCCCTCTCTTGCACCAATTTTTCGCAAAAAAAATCCCTTCTAAGCTCAGGTTGAGGATGAAAATGGAGGAGACTTCATAGACCCAACTGGATGATGGTAGTCCTCGAAACGAGCTATCCATCGAATATAATTTTACTATTTTTTAGTTTTATTATGTATTTTTTTAGTTTGATTAAACATAGGTTTTTCACCGAAAATCAAGCTCTATGTTCTACACATATGGAAAAATAGCATATTATCAAACAAATATTTTGAAAAATATCAGTGCACTAGATATTGATGTCCTTGATCGAACAAAAAAAAATTGAATTTCAGTACATAAAAAAAAAGGTTATGTTTTAGCTAGTGAATCATTTCTAAATTGTAACTAGTTTGACTTTGAAACTTGATTAAGAAAAAAAATTCAATGAAATGCTATGAAACCAATTCCATGTACTAGATATCATAGTTACGAATCTAAATTTGAAAAAATTAGAATTTTATCCTTCATAAAAAAAAGTTATGTGTTAGCCAGTAACTTCACTCTTTAAAAATGGTGTTTACTGTTAAAAACTAGTTTTTGAAGGAGATGGAAAAATAAGTGCAATCTAATTCCAATTTTTTTTAAATAAATATTTAGAATCTACAGAAAAAAATTCACAAATCATTAGTTTGCATCATCTTGAAATTCCTCACGGTTTAGCCGCTATAGGTGCTCGCAAGTGAAAATTTAGTTAAAAAATTCAGTTCAAAACTTCAATGTCTAGTTTAGCCAAAAATTGTAAACCAGTATTTTGGGATCACTCCCAATTATGTATGCAAAATAAACTCCAACTCCAAGAAAAGAGACGAGGGAAGAAGTCTCATGATAGATGTCTTTGAAAATTATACAAGTGTCTAGATGTTGGAATCAAAGAATGTCTCAACGAAAGTAGTGAAACTAATAAAAACCTATGAAAACTCATTAAGAACAATATTCCAAAACAAAGATGATGAGATAACAATTATGTTTGAGTGTGTCCTCCAAATCTATGACACGAGACATGAAGAAACCTATAATGCATATCAAGTAATTATGCCACAAAGCTAAATCTGAAATACTAGAATACTCATGTTGAATTGAAGTACTAAAAACCATGGAAATGCTAATCTTCAAAAAAGAAATAGATGGTAAAGATAGAAACTCAACACAAATATCAAGAACACAGGTTCAAGTGACCAAACTTCTCCTTAGAAATATAATTAATACTAGGTACTGTTGAATCTCTCTCGTGATAATTTGTCCTTGATGACAATATATGTTACTCTAGCATCTTAATGGTTACTCACTCAGTTGATCTGCTTTTCTGATTGGCATATTTACTTCACTTTTGTTACTATATATGGTGGTACTGATAACTTGACTTCATGCGCAGATCTCGGTTGAGGTATTCCGGTTATAGGTTCTTTGTTCCTTTGATCAGGTGACATGTTTCTGATTTGATACTATGTGCTTTAGTGATTCACTTGATTACATGTTTTTTGGCATGTTCAGTTTCTCTATAGGTTGATAATTTATGGCTTGATCAGTTACAAGCATCATGAAATTGAAAATGTTCTTGATATTCTTCAAAGGTGTATTTCTCTATTCTCAGTCAATGGAATTGGTTTAAGGAATATTTGTTAATGTTTTGAGCTCTCGATATTCAGATTTTGGCATATTATAGGGCTTTGATCATTATTGTGCTTATGGGCTTTGAGATACACTTTGTTCATTCTTTTTCATTTCGTGTATGGTAATTGGCATGGGAGTATGGCTTTGAGAACTTAACTTGTTTTAGCCCTTATCACTTCTCAAGGCATTGGCCATTATCCTTGGCACACTATATGGCATTGGAGTTTAATGTGATGCAAAATCAACTTTGGTTAAAGGTATAAAGTTTGATCACTCATTAGCATTTGTATTGGGTCTATTGTTTGACATTTATTTGGGCCTAAAGGCCGACAATAGGTAAAGGCATTGGTTAATATTTTAATGTCACATTGGATGTGACCTAGCCTTGATCATTTGGAAATCAGCATTTGTTGAGTGATGTGGTCATATAAATATTCTTCAAAGGTTATCTTGGTCGATGATTCCACATTGTCTAAAACTGCCAAATGCTATAATGCCTATCGACATGCAAGTCATTGTTCTACCCACAAATTTGAAAAGGCATTATGAGTTTTTTAATTAGTATGTATGTCCTTTCGGACTCCAAATGCTATCATACTTTGCAAAGGATTACAATTTGTTTTTGTTGGAAGTTTAGGTCAAAACTTTTTTTCTCTCATTCGAAAGGTCTGGAACCCTACACTGGCTGCCGCCATGGAATCTTGCTCTCAGTCGTTTCATTGTTTTCACTGGATTTTTGACCTTGGACAACGAATGGAAAATGTTAGAGGACCATTACTATGGTTGATTTGCGTGTCTGCTTCCTATCGACGGGTGATGGGCCAAGATAGGAAGGTGCCTTGGTCATTTCTTTTCTCTGCAGAATTGGTAAACTCTTTCGTGATAGCGTCTCCATCATTATTCTCAGGTACTCCTTCTTATGACTATTGTGCAGAAGCATTACCTCTACTGGCAAGGTTGTTGGGAGATATATATTTTTCTTCTATTTGGAAAATGGAAAAATGAAAAAAATCAAATGGGTTCAATGGTTTATGAGCAAATTTGGTGCATGTCATTTTTACTTCTCATAAATGCATATATATTTAATGTATCATTTTAAATTTGTTGTTGCACTTAAGGGATAGTGATTTCAGTTCGTGGGTAATCATAGAATCTTCGGTAAGTGCTCTTGAAAGCATGATTATATGATTTCGATTATTGAGCATTGTTGTTTCAGTTACTTAAAAAGGTGCAACTGTTGTAATAAGTATTATTCATGGAATATCTATTCATCTTCTCACCTAAGGTCGTGGGTAACTGCTTTTGGGTACATTCTTTATGAGGTTTCAATTTCTCAAAATAAACTTTTAGTTACTTCTTATGTAGTTGTTTTCAGTGGTTATTATTCATGCACACATGCATGTCTTGATATTGTTTGGTTAAGCTCTGCCCTTGCAGGCTGCTCGACAAGATAGGGTTTTGTCACTTCTATTTTTTACATACTGCTTTTTTCTTGTCAAGACTGGAGGAAAGATTCTACAAAATTGAAATCTGTATTACCTGAACAGTAACTTGTCAAAGATGTAAAAAACATTAAAAAGGTCACCTCTTCCTTTGCCTTGTAAAAATAGTTTCATCTATAACTAAAAGTTGCTAATTATGATGTAATATGTAAAATGATGAAAACAAAGAGATTAGGGCTTAATCATCTCTGATAAACCTAAAAAAAGTAAAAAGGGCAGTTCTATTAAGTGTAGAGACAGGGTAATTTACAGTACGCTGAAAATTTTGGAAAACACAATGTGTTATCTGTTTTTGTAATTGTATCATGAAAATTTGAAAAACGAAGTGTGAGAAAAAGAAAGAAACAACACACCACTGTAATACAGTTTGATGAGAAGTTGTATTGAGAATATAACTATATTTTCCTCAAGCGGTCTTAAGGCTTGATATCAGGTGGAACTCTAAAGAGTCATTCTTGACTTTTGAGAATTCTACACATTGTCTGTGAAGAGGCACTTGACAGAAATCAAGGAAATAGAGAGATCCTCTGTATCATTGTATGTTCTATTATTAAACAAAAAATGGGTTGGTTCTCCTTGAGATCGGTGTCTCTAAACAAAGGGGTTGGTGCTCAGAAATCAGCCTTTGAGGCATTGTCAAAATAATTATTGAAATGGAAACCTGAAAAAGGCGGCAGGTTCAGGAATGGTTTTTCTACCTTTGGAGGGTTTTCCACTTTACATATCTTGTGTCTATTTGAGTATTTGTGGTTCATTTGCTTCAATGCTTTAATGCTTTAAAGTGTTATGGTTTACTATTCGCATATCAGTTTATGTGATTACATTCAATACATGAATGAGTTTATCATTGATAAATGAGAAGCATACATCTGGTTTATTTCAGTTTCAGTTAAATCTAGTAAAGAAGTTAATAACACTGATTCACCCCCCCCCCCTCTCAGTGTCTTTTCACTCCAACAGGTACATGAGTGTGAGTATTAATCAAAGTAACTACAACATCATAAGGGGGGAAATGTGAAAAAGGTGTACAAGTGAGATGTATGATTAACCATCCCAATAAAATGGTCTCTCTACTCTCTAAGTCTTTGATAAGCACAAATTTGTTAAGAAAACCATGTAGGTTGATGAAACCATTTCCTACATAATCCCATGAGAAAAATCATGCATAAAAATTAAATAATAATCATATGCTAAGATCAAAGACATACCACAATATAACACAAGATATACCCTTGGAAAAACCTAGCCTCCAAAAGTATCCAAATTCAATGTATTATTGTAAAGACCCTAGTAGATTTGGCCTTTAATTTTTTGATTTTGGTGTTGTGGAATTTCGTCAAATGGTTTGCTTGCAAACTCCTTAATGCTGGTAAATAATTTTTGTCTTGTATTTCTATTTTGGATTGATGCTATGATGCATGAACTGTCTCTAAGGAATTAATCTAAGCATGCAAGTGAAAAATATATGCAAATCAAGATATTTTTATGGTTTTTCTCAAGCTATGCATAAATCAAATATTCAAATACAACAAGAAGCATTTTAAAAAATATTTGACATGTTGTCTTCAAACTCCTTTATGACTAATTATTAATCTTTGATAATGCAGTTATAAGTAAATACAACCGATTTTTCATTTATACTTGTACATATGGCATACAATCTTTATATTGCAACTTATTAAATGCTAATCAATTCTAATGTTGATTGCCCAAATATGGTGAAGGGAATACAATGCACTAGGCAAGATGTTTCAAACCTTCTCAATATTATAATGACAACAATGTCTATGATACTAATGCATACTTGGTGATGAGATACAATGATATAGATGTTGCTAATAGTCCAGTAACAAAATTTGATGAAGAAAACTATAGAAGAACCTAATAATGACAGCCTGAAGGTTGATGCCAACCAAGCCAAATGTAATCGACTATTTTCATAAATGCTTGTTTGGTCACCACACGACTATGACAAGTTTGTTGGGAATAAAGCAACCTCTCTTACTAAACCCGACCTTGAATGGTGTTTAGAACTTCACTTCAAGATTTATCAAAATGTTGTACCAATTACCATGAAGTCATCTTCCAAATAATATATATATTTAACCTCTAGAGATGGTATCGAACCAAATAAATAACTACTTTGTCTTATTCTAAAAGGCTTGATAATATAATTTATCTTCTTTGAAAATAAGCCTCCTTTAGAGTCGTTGACTACCTCTAAATACCATACAATTTATAATTGCTTGTCTTATTTAAATATCGACTTCCTATATACAACGCCTTTACCAATTTTGTCTATAGCAGTAGCTTACCACATCAATCTCAATTTGTCTTATTTAAAGCAGCTTCCTTATACTGTTTGATGACTATAATTTTCCCAACTAAATGATAAATATTATTTATCTTCTATTTTTGACTGTTGTCACGTTTGTCCTATTTGATTTCCAACAATAAGACGACTTGAAGACTAAATTCGATGAGCCAAATACAAATCGATCTCCAAAGTGAGAAATGTTGCGCATAAACTCCCTTGATCAAATGTGATTTTTATCTCATAAAGAAATTCCTCCAAATGATATTATTTCCAAAAATTTGTATTTTACTCCTAATTGATTTGCTCACAAGCTAGATTGACTGTAATCTTATTTTCACAAAATTTGCAAATAACATATACCAATAATCGATTCTCTTTTCCTTCACAAATTTGGTCATGAGACAACTAAATTTGTGACTAATCGAATCTACAAATTGTAACCTCCTTCTGAATGAAGATGCAACAATACATCAGCTATTGCTCTCCAAAGAAACTCTGATTGCAATAATACCTCAACTACTAAAAATTAATTCCTCCTCAAGTGTGATTGCAATAATAAATCAACTGCTACAATGATGAAATGTGATAATAAACCAGCTATCACACCAATTCAGCTAAGGCAATAATACAACTATTACACTTGTCAAATCTCTCCAATTAAGCACCTATAGAAACCTTGGATGGATTTCTCAACAATTATAGCTAGGGTTGATCTTTCACAACCGAACATGGTACTCTAGATTCTTCAAACCCTTGAGCAAGCAAACCATTCAACTTCTTACCAAACTGGTAATGAAAAATGAGATTTAAGTCAAGCATGCCTAAATGCTAAGCCAACAACTCCTTATATAGATTTCTAATTGACTTCTCAAGAAGCTTCTAGAAATAATATTATTTTATTTTTTAAGTGAATTTTATAATTTATTATCATTGGGAACTCAGACCAATCATCACACAGAGGCGAAGGCTGCATTCATGTGTTAAATATGCTATCAACAAAGCATACTCCAAATAATGGGTGGAAGGAGACTCTGTGAACATTATAAACTATTTGTGTGGCACTCATACTCCTAGTTGGAATTTTGACCAACTCATTAAGGATACGATAATTATGTTACAATGTTGTGAAGAGATTCACGTCTCTCATGTTTATCGAGAAGGAAACTCGTTGGCAGATTTTTTTTCCAATGAGGTTGTTAGTTTAAAATAATTTCGTTCATGGGAGGAGGGATTGATCCTTTCCAAGGAAGATAGGAGTTTATTGAGGAATAATGGCATGGGCTAAGGTGTTGCGGCATTTATGGTCTAGTACCTTCCTCCATTTCACATGCTTTGTGGGTGTCTTGTTGCTTTATGACCTTCAGTTGTGTGGTTTTTGCAAGGGTTTTGTGAGTCGTGTGTTAGTAGCCATGGGTGGTGATAGGAGAAGAATCGAGCCACATTCTTGTGGGGACATTTTGCGAAAGAAGAAACTCTAGAATATTCTATGCCATGGTAATTTCACTCCATTTTTTAAGAGACTGCATGAGCATGACCCTAATGCCTCGACACAATTTGTTTCTTTCTGGCACAATTAGAAGCTCAAGGTTAAAGGTCTGGAATTCGAGGTTAATGAGGATTTGGTTGCCACGATTACTGGGATGCCAACAATTGGCCAGAAGTTCTTCAAGGATAAAAAGAGCAACGAAGAGGCGATGACTCAGTTTTTCAAAGATGATGAGAGGAAGAAATTAATCAAATTGGAGAGCTGGGATATGAGAGAACTTCCTTCGAGAAATTTTGGGCGAGCGTTATTGAGGATCTAATGCATTATGTGACTCTAGAAGGGAGGTTAAGGGCTATTCTTGGTCACCATTTTACTCTCCTCAACCATTTCAGACATGGTTTGTTCATTTCTTTTCCTCTCTTTTTGTTATCATCTTTGGAGGTTTCGGTGTATGTGCATCTAAAGAATAGGAAGGGCCCCATCCTCAATGAAGGGTTTATTTTACTGATCATGGAACATGTCAAGACTCTCCTCCCTTCTCCTCCCATCAAGTGTAAGGAAAATAATTTAAGTGATGAGTCTGGGTCATCGGGGTCAGAGTCCTCTTCAGATGAGGAGGAGGAATGGAATGAAGAATAGGACGATCTTTCTCCTGCGACTGTGGCTACATCTTCGAAGAAAAGGAAGGTGGTTGGTGCTAAGAGTAATAGGCCAACTAAGCATCTTGCCCTTTCTAGGAGTGAAGACACAGAGGTGGGGTTAGATGATCCCTCTCCCAAGTCTGCAGAGGTGGTTGTTGGCAGAGATGTTGTTGGTGGTGGCTATGAGGTGGGGACATGGGACAAAGCTATGGGTGTGGTCAAGAAATTGAGGAGGTTGTCGACGCGTATTGCTAACTTGAAGAACAATGCCTTGGAGTTTCTGACCAAGGACCCCAATGAGGCTAGTGAGGACAAAAAAATTGGTGACAAGACGGTGACCATTGTGGATTCTCCTCAATAGGACTTGCCCAAGGAGGAGGAGCACAAGGAGAATAAGAATCAAGAGGAGGACGATTCAGAAAATAAAGAAGCTAAACATGAGCCTTTGAAGGTAGATCCTCTTTCTGAGGACTTTTATTATCTTGATGATGATGCTATCTCTATGTATAATTTTCTAGATATGGCTAGATTTGGAGCCACTGGTACCATTAAATTAGCTAAGTGGACTCTGTAGGAGTTTAATAAAATTAATATTAAAATTAGAGGTTTATAGGGGAATCTGAAGAATGTTAAAAAAGGGTCAGTGTCAGACATTCTTATTGACAAAATGGTGGACCTTGAAGGTTCCTAACATGACTTTAAATCTCTTTGTGATGAAAGATTGGCTACTCTGGAAGCTAGGGTTTTAGGTATAAATGTGGATATCAAAAAAATTTTGCAGGCGTGTCATATCTCTATAAAGAATAGCGCAAACTCTTTGGAAGTCCTTTTCAGAAAAAATTAGTGGATCATGTTTATTTCTCCGAGCTTATGGAGAAAGAGTGTGCGGCCAAGGGCAAAGGTAAGAAAGCAACTAAGGATGATGAAAAAGGACCTATTGTTAGAGGGTCGACTGATTGGAAGAAATCATTTGATGCTTAAAAGAAGGAGTTGTAGGATATGGTTGAAAAGTATAGGAACCAGCAGATGGAGGTGCCCAATACTTTGAGTGGCCTGAACTAGTCTTTTTCTTTGTTGCTTTTTTGTTTCCTGCTGGTGTTTTTTTAGACTATCCTTTCATGCAACATTTTGTATCTATTGT
This sequence comes from Sequoiadendron giganteum, assembly GCA_007115665.2. Lineage (NCBI taxonomy): Eukaryota > Viridiplantae > Streptophyta > Pinopsida > Cupressales > Cupressaceae > Sequoiadendron > Sequoiadendron giganteum. Next base: position 896,579,536 of record CM021100.1, on the reverse strand, counting down.
TGTAGAGGGTTTTGAGGCCCCTTCAAAACCCGTGTTTCCCCTTTTAATCAAGACTTTTATAATTTATTATTTTATTTAAGTCACTTTATTAAATTAATTAAATATAAACTTATTCCTTTTGATATATTAATTTATTGGAATAACTTAATAAATAAATAATTTAATATTTCCTCCAATTCAAGGATATGACAGTCCTCCCTTCCCAAATATTTATTTCCCTCAAGCAATCTGCAACTACCAATCCAATCAACTGCCACAACACTTGGAACCAAGATGAAAAACCAATTGCACTTGTCCACCAACCACTCGAATCCCAAATGATCCTGCAACATCTGCTAATCCATAACCTCTATAAGTAGTTGGAACCCAAGATACTGTTAAACTTTGTCAACCAATAAATCCAATCATCCAATAATGAAATTCCTAGATCCCAACTTTGTAAATCATTCCCATCATGCCAACTCCAACTATTATGCAAATACACCTTAGATAACATACCTGGATCCCATGGATAAACTAGAAGTCCTCCAAACTCAACAACAACTGACTTCCATTGCACCACTTTGATAACCCCTAGAGTCCAATCGTACCAAATCCCAAACTCCCACATTTGTAGGCAACCAACTAGAGAGAATGAAGTGAGAGACTTACCAAACTTGGAATCATCCTCTGTGATCAGAAATATATCATACCAGAGTGAACCTGAACTCCTCTTATTCAACCCACCTCCCTGTGTCATCAAATCTTGTGTCTGTGGGCTAAAATTAAACTAATGAGCAGACCTCATAATGCAATCAAGGTGAAATTCCCCTAACTATGCCAATGGAAAACCCGAATAGTCAAGTGTACATTTTGTACTGTAATCATTAGAAGAAGACTCGCAACTCAAAACAGGATCAATTGGTCTTGCAACAACGTCATCAAGTCCTCTCTCAAAAAACAACTGCAAGTGTCCTAACTCACTTTTAGGAGTAAGAAGAATGTCATCATGAATGCCATATAGTACCTGGAAAGAGGCTAGAAAGACACCAAATTCTAGCGTGCAAGACCTAGAAGAAACCATCTTCTTCTGAAAAAGATTGACCAATGTCAATCTCAAAAGTATCGATGTAGAGCCTGGTGCTCAAATCTGTAATGACGCTTAATTTTGCAGTTGATCTTTCCATATCATGAATGTCATCATGAATGCCATATAGTACCTGGAAAGAGGCTAGAAAGACACCAAATTCTAGCGTGCAAGACCTAGAAGAAACCATCTTCTTCTGAAAAAGATTGACCAATGTCAATCTCAAAAGTATCGATGTAGAGCCTGGTGCTCAAATCTGTAATGATGCTTAATTTTGCAGTTGATCTTTCCATATCACCAATAATCCATTCTACACCAAGTGATCTCCTGTGGATGTGAAAAATACCAAACATAGGTGCATAGAAGTGCATGCTCATCTCTAACAAGCTACTGTTATGAATCAAAACAACACCACGCATCCTATGAGTCATATCCATGATGAAGAAAAGTGTACTATAACTAACAAAGGATGATAAAAACTCATCATCAATTTGTTCTCTAACACCTAAGTAGCAATCCCAATCTCTCCTATCCATACCAAAAATTGTTGGCCTCAAAGTATAACCTAACATAAGTCTAACCAACAAGGTAGGACATCCCTCAATCAATGAAGTAGGAGGTAAAACCCATGAGGATGGTGTTGCGATACTACTGCCAACATGTTTATCTCCAAACCACAGACTAAACTCAATCAAAAACTCAAGCATACACCTTCAGGGATCAAGAGTGATGCATCCATCACCCACTGACTCCTCATGCCTAACCAACCCAAGAGACACTACACTTGAATCTTGAGTGTGCATGCTACTATTGTCAACATGTGTCTCGACTGCCATAGATGACTAAGTCTTTATTGTACATGATGAATCTTGAGACAGACATAATTCTAAGCAAAGATCATCAATATGGATCTTAGATTCTTGAAGGGCGATATGATTCATCCTCAAGGAATCGTTGGTGATCTGAAGCTTGTGAGAGAGATCATCAACTTCCTCTTCTTTCCTCATCAGAGCATTTGAATAGATCTCAATGAGGTTGAGAAGTTGGCCACGATTTGAAAGAAGGTGTAAATAATTTGTCTTTATTGTTCCCATACCTTAATTGACTTCTTACGAGCTATCATGAGAAGACTCTACTTCATCTCCCTTTTTTCTTCTCTCCAATTGAACTGTCCAAAGGTGATTTTCAATAAAATTGTGCATTTTTTCATGATGGGATAAGGCTGCCACAATTTCTCATCCTCATTCACCTTCAACTGGTTCCTCCAACTATGTAAACTATGGGGTGTATGATTAGCTTCTTCTTCACATGAATAAGCATTTGATTGTTCATGAAGTGCTTGAGTCACCCAACTATCCTCTTCCACCAAGTCTTGCATACATTCATTTTGATTTAGAATTAGGTCAACACTAATTCCACCTATAAAATCATCATCAACGCCCTTATCAGGTGTCTCAAAATAAGAGGGCTCAAGTTGTTCTATGATCTCATTCTTCAACTCAACCGCTCCACTAGATGATGGGTTATTTTATTCAAGTAGAGAAGATGGAACTGGTAGGTCAAATGAGATTATCTCCTATGCATTTAGTTATTCCTTAAACAACTAAATTTTTTGCGCAACCAACTTTTTGTGAGATCATATGTTGTAGTTGAAACATGCTGGTCTTTTCTCCAAATGACTAACAAATCAGATTGTAGTTGCTTGCAAATATCGTCATCTTCATCAAGGATCACAAACAAGATAGTGAACATACATATCTTCAAGTTTTTTGAATGTTGTTTCCTGATTCTTGGTATGAAGCAATCGAATAATTGGATGATAAGATTGTCATTATAAAACATGATAACACATGACCATAACCTTGCCATTATTTCTAGAATCTTAACCTTATTATTGAAGGTGGTGCTTTTGATGTCACATATCCCCTGAAAGCTTTCAACCATCAACTACATAACCTGTCTCATTTTGTCACTTTTATAAGGTTCTTGTGGAGATATAATCCTCATTATTTCACTAATACAAGTGACAACTGCAAGTCTAACCTCCTCATCTTGACATTGACATTTTTTTGGCTTACCCAAAGAGTGTACCAAAGGCAACATAGGCTTACGTGTTGCTTGAGAAGGTGACTGTCCTATCGTACACAAACAAATTTTAGCCTCTTCCAAAATATTAAGAAGAGATACTTTGACCTATGGTAAGAGTTTCAACTTTTCACCAATAAACTTCAACCTCTCATGGAAAATATTGATGGCCTCTTGTTCTTTGTTCCACTTTTCCAAATTTTCCAATCCTTTTTCCTATTATTTATTCCATAACTCCATTCTTTTCCTTGTTTTATTTTGATGTTGAATCACTGCTTCCATCAAAGCTTCCTTTAAATTGCTAGAAGTAGCAATGAGACCCAACTAAATTTATGATCTATTTTGATTAGTTGAAACAAAGCTCCACTACCCGATAAGTTGGCAGGAATCTTAGCTCTGACACCATTGTAAAGAACCTTGTAGATTTTTCCTTTAATTTTATGATTTTGGTGTTGTGGAATGTCATCAAACTATTTGCTTGCAAACTCCTTAATGCTGGTAAATAATTTTTCTCTTGTATTTTTGTTTTGGATTGATGTTATGATGCATAAAATGTCTCTAAGGACTTAATCTAAGTATGCAAGTGAAAACTATATGCAAAGCAAGATATTTTTATGGCTTTTCTCAAGCTATGTATAAATTGATATTTAGATATAACAAGAAACATTTTAACGAACATTTGGCATGTTGTCTTCAAACTCCTTTATGACTAATTATTAATCTTTGAAAATACAGCTATGAGTAATTACATCCAATTGTTCATTTCTACAACATATGGCATACAATCTTTATATCACAACTTATTCAATGTTAATCAATTATAATGTTGATTGACCAAATATGATGGACATACAATGCACTAGGCAAGATGTTTTAGACCTTCTTGGTATTACAATGACAACAATGTCTGTGATACTAATGCAAACTCAGTGATGAGATACAATGATATAGATGTTGCTAAAATTCTAGTAACAAAACGTAATAAAGACAACTATAGAAAAAATTGATTATGACAATCTGAAGGTTGATGCTCTCCAATCCAAATGCAATCAACTTCTTTCAGAAATTCCTGTTTGGTCACCACATGACTATGACAAGTTTGTCAAGAATAAAGCAACCTCCCTTACCAAACCTGACCTTGAATGGTGTTTAGAACTTCACTTTAGGATTTATCAGAATGTTGTGTCAATTACCATTTCCTCACAATATCTATTTTGACCTCCAAAGATGGTATCAAACCAAATAAATAACTACTTGGTCTTATTTTGAAAGGTCCGATAATATAATCTATCTTCTTTAAAAATATGCCTACTCTAGAGTTGTCGACTACCTCCAAATACCATATGATTATAATTTCTTGTTTTATTTAAATATCGACTTCCTATATGCAACGCCTTTACCAATTTTGTCTGTAGCGGAAACTTGCCACATCAATCTCAATTTGTCTTCTTTCAAGCAGCTTCCTTATACTGTTTGATGATTATAATTCTCCTAGCTAAATGACAAATATTATTTGTCTTTTATTTTTGATTGACGCCACTTTTGTCCTATTTGATTTCCAACAATAAGATGCCTTGAAGACTAAATTTGATGAGCCAAATACAAATTGATCTCCAAAGTGAGAAATGTTGTGCATAAACTCCCTTGATCAAATGCATTTTTTATCTCACAAAGAAATTCCTCCAAATGAGATTATTTCCAAATATCTGTATTTTACTCCTAATTGATTTTCTCTCAACCTAGATTGACTGTAATTTTATTTTCACAAAATCTGCAAATAACATATACTAATAATCGATTCTCTTTTCCTTCACAATTTTTTCACAAGAACATTAAATTTATGACTAATCGAATCTGCAAACTATAACCTCCTTTTGAATGAAGATGCAACAATACATCAGTTGTTGCTCTCCAAAGAAACTCTGATTGCAACAATACCTCAGGTGTTACAAATTAATTCCTCCTCAAGTGTGATTGCAATAATAAATCAACTGTTGCAATGGTGAGATGTGATAATAAACCAGCTATCACACCAATTTAGCTCGGGAAATAATACAACTATTGCTCTTGTCAAATCTCTCCAATTAAGCACTTGTAGAAAATCTAGATGGATTTCTCAATAATTCTAGCTAGGGTTGATCTTTCACAACTAAACCTAGTACTCTAGAGTCTTCAAACACTCGAGCAAGCACTAGTAGAATTTGGAAAATAAATGACTGGGTGACTATAAAATTTAGTCACGACAACTAAAAATGAATAAATTCTACTCATTTTTTGCAAATCATCTATAAATGAGTAAATAAATGACTAATTTGTTCGTTGACTAAAAAATTGTTTAGTCATAGAAATAAAAATGACTAGATAGCTAGTTTTCAAATCCAAAGTAGACAATTTAAAAAAAAAAAAATTGGCCAATTATTGGCATGATGTATTCATGTGCGCAATGTATTGGCGCAATTATTCACATTCGTTGTAGATTCATTTGTCTCGCTTGAACTCACTTCATTTGTTTATTGCAGACCTTTGTTCATTATTTAGCCTAGCATGAGGCATTTTGATAAGTTATAGTAGCTACTTGCATGGGCGATAAGGATTCAAAGAGGACCTGGAGACTTTTGAAAAGGCGGGAAAGGGCAAGGAATTTGGAGTTTGCTACAATGAATTTGAATCCGTTGAGGACCTCTATAGAAAAATAGGATTTGGGGACGCCCTTTGTAGTGAATTCAGAGGTAATTCAAAACCCTAATTACATTAAACACAAATTCTAAACACTCATTACAATCTACCGCTCTTAATAATGTTGTTTTACAATCTTGGCACTATTCTACTTCATAATGTGCTTGAGCTAAATATAATAAAATTTGGGTGTCGGTGCCAAATTAGAATTTGCTCAAACAATTTTGATACATTTTCACTACAAGCGTAAATTATCCTTTTGCAAAGTAAACACGTGCTAGATTTACCCACACATCAGGCATTTAAACAAAGATGTTTCTTGTTGCAGCTTCTTGTATCTATGTTAAAATTTCCTTTTCAATATCAAATTGACCCCTTTCACCTAACATAATGGCTGCCTCATTTATAGCATAAAAATTTCTTGGTATCTATGCTGACACTTTACAATAAAGTTCTCTAGCCTTCTCAAGATGTTGTGGTGCCTCCACCTTTGGATCCCTCCTCTCATTGTGAAAAGCTGCAAAATAATTCCAATTTCCAAGTGAAAAGTCAACATAAGAATTCTTTGCATATGATTCACTTTGTGAAGCTTTAATTATTTCTTTGCTTTAAGCCAATCATCTATTTTTAGTTCCATGTTATCAAGCATAGATCAAGAATTTGATGATTTTTTATCCACCTTAAGTGCATCCCCAATCAATTATAGGCTTAGTTGGATCTCATTTTGAGTCTGAGCCATGGATGCAAGATGTAGATATGCATCCACATAATCAAGAAACTCGAACAATATTAGCTTGTATAAAAGATTCTCTTTTTCAGTATCATGTAACTGTTCAAACAACCTAGCAAGATTAATTAATGTTGTGACTTTATCCCATGGTAACTCAAGTGAAACACCACCTTCTTCTAGTTGATGGAAGAATTTCATATCCTTAAAGAGCACAAGAAAAACTATAGAATTAGCATTGGGGCTATTATTTATGAATTCAACCCAAATTCCATTTCCTAATGCCTCCATAAAAGTCTGTTGAGCCAACTCTATTTCATCATGATCAAAAAGAAGAACCCCAATGTTGTTTGAAAATTGAATGGGTACTTATTATTTGCTCTTCTTCAGAAGAGACTTTGGTGTCTTAAGAGAATATAAGGTTGCAATAGGTTCTGATGATATTAATAACTCAACCATCTTGATAAATGCATAGGCATAGGTGGATCTATGCGAGTTTCCTTTCTTAAAATTTCTAATGCCTTCTCTGCCAACCCTTGCTAAGCATATATATGGCCTACAACTTTTAAGCTCTCACAGTTCTTAGGGTGGACCTCCAAAACCTTTTCAAAATTTGAGAGAGAACTCTTAAGATCTCCCAACTTTAATTGAACCTATCCACAAAATCCAGTGGAATTTGGCTTTCCTTGACTGATGTCATGTAGTAGTGGCCAGTGGTGTCATAATCACCTTTACTATGATAAGATCATGCAAGATTATAATACTAATGAGATATCATGAGAGGGTGGTCAGTTGAAACAAGAGTTGTCTCAATCATCTATTCCATAAGAAAATGTTACCCTACAGTGAAGAAAAAATGGTTTGCTAAATGATTCAATGCCATTGTAGAGTATGGGTATAATTCAAAGGCTCTACACATCTTTTCTATTCCTTCGTGAACACTACCTTTTTCACTAACTATGAGAATCCTACAAGTAAAAAAAGCACAAAACTGACCACATAGATTTATGTAGAGGTAGAACATCATTTCATAATTCCTCCATAAAATTTTGTTGATCCAACTCTAGTTCATCATGCTCAAAATGAAGAACCCCAATATTGTTTAACAATTGAATGAGTACTTATTCTTTGCTCTTCTTTAGAAGAGAATTTGGCATCTTAAGAGAATCTAAGGCTGCACTGGGGTCTGATGATATTAATAACTCACCCATCTTGATAAATGCATGGGCATCATGTGGATCTATGCGAGTTGACATTCTTAAAATTTCCAAAGACTTCTCTGCTTTCCCTTGTTGAGTATATATATGGCCTACAAATTTTAAGCTCTCACAATTCTTAGGTTGGACCTCCAAAACCTTTTCAAAATAAGAGAGAAAACTCTTGATATCTCTCAACTTCAATTGAACCTATCCACAAAATCTTGTGGCCTCTAGCTTTCCTTGAATGATGTCATGTAGTAGCAACCAATGGTTTCATAATCACCTTTACTATGATAATATTGTGCAAGAGTATAATATGAATGAAATTTCATGAGAGGGTGGTCAGTTGAAACAAGAGTTATCTTAGTCAACTGTTCCACAAGAAAATGTTGCCTTACAGTGAAGAAAAAATAGTTTGCTAAATGATTCAATGCCATTGTAGAGTACGGGTATAATTCAAAGGCTCTATGCATCTTTTCGATTCCTTCATGAACACTACCTTTTTCATTAATTGTGAGAATCCTACAAGTAAAAAATGTACAAAACTAACCACAGAGCTTTATGTAGAGGTAGAACATCATTTCCTAATGCCTCCATAAAAGTTTGTTGAGCCAAATCTAGTTCATCACGCTCAAAATGAATAACCCCAATGTTGTTTAACAATTGAATGGGTACTTCTTCTCTGCTCTTCTTCAGAAGAAACTTCGGTGTCTTAAGAGAATCTAAGGCTGCACTAGGGTCTAATGATATTAATAAGTCAGCCATCTTGATAAATACATGGGCATCAAGTGGATCTATGCGAGTTTCCTTTCTTAAAATTTCCAAAGCCTTATCTGCCAGCCCCTGTTGAACATATATATGGCCTACAACTTTTAAGCTCTCACAGTTCTCAGGGTGGACCTCCAAAACCTTTTCAAAATTTGAGAGAGAACTCTTAAGATCTCCCAACTTCAATTGAACCTATCCAAAAAATCTTGTGGCCTTTGGCTTTCCTTGACTGATGTCATGTAGTAGCGACCAATGGTGTCATAATCACCTTTACTATGATAAGATTGTGCAAGATTATAATATGAATGGGATTTCATGAGAGGGTGGTTAGTTGAAACAAGAGTTGTCTTAGTCAACTGCTCCACAAGAAATTGTTTCCTTGTAGTAAAGAAAAAATGGTTTGCTAAATGATTCAATTCCATTGCAGAGCATGGGTATAATTCAAAGGCTCTACGCATCTTTTCCATTCCTTCGTGAACACTACCTTTTTCAATAACTGTGAGAATCCTACAAGTAAAATATGCACAAAATTGACCACATAGATTTATGTAGAGGAAAAACATCATTTCCTAATACCTCCATAAAATTTTGCTAAGCCAACTCTAGTTCATCATGCTCAAAATGAAGAACCTTACTGGTGTAAAAGGGGAATGGATGGAACAATCACAATTCCATGCTCCGGGTCTCACCACAACAATTCCCTTTGGTGGCTCTCTCCACCAACTCAACCTATAGGTCCTAACTCAAATTTAGTTACCCCTGGTTCTATTGGCCATCCCCTCTTCCATCCATGTCACAAAACACAACCAAAACTCAGTGCTTTGCCTCTGCTTCACCCTTGACCCTTAATCAACCCTAAAGGCCAAATACTCACAAAGCTCAACTAGATACTTGTAGGGGTGTAAAGGTGTCTTTTCATGCTTCCAAGTATACCATTAGGTCTCTTGAATAACCACTAGACTCCATCTCTCCATCGCTTCTTTCAAACCCTCACTTAGGTTTTCAAAGCAACAAGCCTAGAGTCTCTTTTTAGCCCTCCTAGCCCGAGAAAAATGGAATTTTCACAAAACTTGCCCAAAGAACCCCAAACCTTCACAAGCTTTGCTTGGTCCTGATACCAACCTCTACAGTATTCCTGAGGTCTCATGCCTTCTCTGGCCGTACACAGGTCGCTTCACCAAATTTAGGAAAGTGTAGGGTTTTGTTGCCATTTCCTAGCCACCCGGTTGGACTGTCAAAGAGTTCACCACCCAAACGGCCTATTGGGACCTCCTCCTTGGTACTAGACCTTCATAAGACCCCCTTCCAACTTTCTACCATGAGGTTTAGCAAGGTGAGGTCGCCCCTGCAAGTTATGTGCTTTTTAGCACTATCCTTCCTAGCCCGGGCAAATTCCTGACCACCCGGTTGGACTGTCAAAGAGTTTGCCTAGCAAATGGACTGTTGGGACCTCCTCCTTGGTACCAGACCACTGTGAGACCGCCTTCCACACTTATACCATGGGGTTTGTCCTGTAGAAGTCGTCCCTTCAAGTTATGTGCTTTTTAGCACTGTCCTTCCTAGCCGGGCATTGCCAAGCTCGCCTAGGAAGTGACTTTCCTCATAGCTACTTGACCCCTAAAGACTCCTAGACCTAACCTATGTATAGGAATGGAGATTAGCCTCATTCAACTTATACTATACACTAGGTATAGTGGAAGATAGAGGTCTAAGAGTCCATGGTTGATAGTTACAAGACTGATCAGCAATGGAAAGAAAACAAAACTTAACTAAGAACAAGCTATGAAACAATGGAAATGATTAACTACTGACCACACAAAGCTTTGAAAAACAATTACATCTCATTCCACATGTATCTAGATACCTTATTACACCATTAATACACTACCAAGAACTCAAACACATAAAGTTAACCAATTACTCCTACTGCTCGTATTTCTCCTTCATGAAATTTTCAAGATTACAAAACTCCAAATGCCTTCCAACCTTTCACATAGGTCGAGGCAATCCTTAAATAGGTTTCCTAGATGGTAACCACCTCCTTGGTCATACATGTTAGTTACAAGGTGGAAAAAGTGCAAAGTGTTCCATTTTGCCACCTTTTGCCAAGTTCCTAGAACTAACAAAGTGAGTAACTAAATTCCTAACCTTTGCCACTCCGGATAGCTTATGAGCACTCCTTATTCCTAACCTTCTAACACAATGCAATGGTCAACATGACCTTATTAAATTCAAACCAAGTTCACAAATATTTTCTATACCTAGTGTTTCCTAGGTGTTCTTCTAGTCTTCTAGGTGCTCCTGCACCATTCTCCCCCTCCCTTCCAAACACTAAGAAGTAGAAGGAGAGAGCAATGACATGTCAATGCCAAGCTTCTGGAGCTGATCCTCTTGTACCCATGTAGCTTTGGATTCATGCTTATGCTTCCACTTGATAAGGTGCTCCATGTACACCTTGTGTCTTGTAGACTTTTGTACCCTGGATTCCAAGATCCTTTCAGCTTGTTGCTTGTCTTGAGAAGGTAGGGGTATGTTGCTGATGTCCTTGAAGATCTCCTTACTGTTCTGATCCACATCATGGACTGATCCTCTGTACTTGATCAAGTTAGCTATATTAAAGACTGGTGAGATTCCTAAGTCAGGAGGTAGCTCAACCTTATATGCATTTTTACCATACTTGGCCAAGATCTTGCATGGTCCTACTCTCTTCATCTGTAGCTTGGTTGACACTCCCTTCTGCAACCTGGATTTATTGAGGTGAACCATGACATACTCACCCACTACAAATTGTACATCCTTCCTTGTCAAATCTACCTTCTCCTTCAACTTTTGTGTAGCTTCGGTGACTGTCTTCTTCACCTGCTCCTGAATCTCTTTCATGGTATGACTGAAGTCTTCAGCATGTCCACTCCTGTTCTCCATGGTTCCTAGATCTCTGAGCTCACAAATGCCTCTTGGGTGCATCCCATACACAACCTCAAAAGGACTCTTCCCTGTAGTTCTGTTGACACTATCATTATAGGCATACTTAGCTTGTGAGATGACCATATCCCAAGTTTGTCCATATTCCTTTGTTAAGCACCTAAGAAGATTACCCAACACCCTGTTAACCACCTCTATTTGACCATCGGTCTAAGGATGGTAAGTTGATCCAAATGACAGGTTGGTACCCAATCTTTGCCATAGAGTCTTCCAAAAATGACTCATGAACTTAACATCCCTGTCAGAAACAATGCTTAAAGGTAGGCCATGAATCATTACAACCTCCTTTAAGAAAAGATGAGCTATGTAGCTAGCATCATGAGTGGTTTTGCAAGGAATAAAGTGACTCATTTTGCTAAATCTGTCCACCACTACATACACACTGTCAAAACCAGACTTGGTCTTAGGGAGTCCTACCACAAAATCCATGCTCACACACTCCCATGGTCTATTAGGAATGGGTAGGGGTTGATAAAGACCAACATTACTAGCTCCTCCCTTAGCTTTCATACACACAATACATTGTTCCACATACTTTCTAACATCTCTTGCCAACTTAGGCCAATAATAAAATCTTTGAACTAGCTCTAATGTCTTATTGATGCCAAAGTGCCCACTAAGACTGCCATTATGCTTTTCTTGAATGAGGTTTTCTCTCATTGATCCTTTTGGAACACACAACTGATTCCCTTTAAACAATAGACCACTTTGCAATGTATACTTAGCATATTGACTATGAAAATGATTCTCAAAATCTAAACATACCTTATAAGCTTCTAAGAAGTCTTCATCTTCACCGTAGAGATCTTTAAAGCTTTCAATCCCTATGCTCTTCAGTTGTATCTCTTAACTGTCAACAACCTCCTGCTCAATGCATCTACTATCTTATTCATCTAAAACTTCTTATTTGGATGCAGTTTCACCATTTGTAAATGATATCATCCGAAGACAATTCTTCTAAAGAAAAAGATTATTTCTCTAAAATGAATGAGCCATCAATTTTTGACCTGATGGTATCCACTCTTGAGATCCAATTTGGTGTAGTATTGAGCTCCTCCTAGACAATCCATTAAGTCTTCAATCCTAGGAATAGGGAACCTATACCGAATGGTGATTCTATTTATTTCTCTAGAATCAGTACATAATCTCAATTTGCCTCCCTTCTTGGTTGCCAAGACTACTGGTACTGCACATGGGTTGATGCTCTTTTGAATCAATCCTTGATCCAACAGCTCTTGCACTTGTCTGGCCACTTCCAAATTTTGATCCGGTGTAAGCTTGTATGTTGCTTTGTTAGGTAATGATGCTCCAAGTATGAAGTCAATTTGATGACTAATAGCTCTTTTAGGAGGTAAAGTTGCAGGTGTGCCATCACTTACTATGTCTTTGTACTTCTCAAGTAAATTCTAGACTGTCTTGGGTATGACTGGTTTTTCAGTCTTGTCTTCCTCCTTGGATTGCAATAGCACTACATATCCTTCTCCACCTTCATGTAGGGTGTTGAGGAACTCTTTCCCACTACTTAGTAGCACACTTGGTGTCTTTGACTGTCCTTCATCCTCCTCCGACAGTGATTGCAATTTAAAAGTCTTTCCATCCTTCTTAAATGAAATTGTATTCTCCTTCCCATCATACATGGCACTCCTATCATATTTCCATGGTCTGCCCAATAGTAGATGACATGCATCAATGGTTAAAACATCACAAAATAACTTGTCCTTGTATCCTCCAATGGAAAACTCCACCGTTACCTGTTCATTTACCAAAACACTTTGCCCTTTGTTAAGCCATGTGACCTTGTAGGGATTAGTGTGGGGTACCTTCTTCAATTTTAGTTTCATTACTACCTCCTCTGAGATTATATTGTTTGTTGAACCTGAGTCTACTATAACCTTGCATACTTTACCAAGTATCTTGCATCTTACTCTAAATAGAGCTCTTCTTTGTTTCGGTTCCTCCTTGACCGGTTGTCCGATCAAAACTCTTCTGAACATCAAACTCTCTCCATTCTCAGATTCAATATGACTAACCTCAGTTGTCTTAGGACTCATGGTGTCCTCTTGTGCATAAGCCACTCTCTTCTCATTGCTTGATGAAGTTGCTTTTTTCGGGCATCTATAGGCTGGGTGTCCAACTTGACCACAATGATAGCATTTCATGGTTGCAAAATAGGAATTACTCTTGCCTGCTCCTCTTCCTCTATTTGATCCTCCTTGAGAACCTCTACCTCTATTATACCCTCCTCTAGAAGGTGCTTCATTTCCATGATCTGTGGTTTTGAACTCTCCTTGGTTTCTTTAGTCATTACCTCTACTTTGGTAGCCACCACGCTGTCCTCTTTGATCTCTATGATCTCTGCCTTTACCTCTGCCCTTAGAAACCTGATCTTGCTTCCTCTTGCTTCTCTCCTCAATCTTGATAGCTAATTGATAGCATTGATGTACTGTCTTTGGACTTAAAAGAGCCATCTCCTCTTGAATGTTCCATTTCAATCCATTAAGATATCTAGGCACCTTGAGGCTTTCATCTTCTGAAACATTAGACCTCATACAAAGTTTTTGGAACTCCTTTGTGTAGGTATTCACATCTAGGTCTTTCTGCCTTAAGCTTTGTCTCTTCTTGTGTAGTTCAATCTCATAGTCATCAGGCATGTAGGCTTCTCTCACCTTTGCAACCATACCTTTCCAAGTTGAGATGGGTTTCTTTCCTTCCTTCTCCCTCTCTGTTTGGATGAATTTCCACCATGTCAACGTTGATCCTCTCAATCTGGATTTAGCCACCTTCACCTTCTATGCCTCTGTGACCCCATCACACTTAAAATGATTCTCCATAGCTTCTATCCAATCCATGACTAGATCGACTTCCATCTTCCCACTGAACATTGGTATGCCTTCAAGTGCCTTCCCACTCATAGCTTTCAATGCCTTCAAGAAAGGATCCTCTTGTAGAATAGGGTTAGGTTCAGGGATCTTTTCTTCCTCTGCAACCTCTTCTTTCTATGGTACCCTATTACTGTCCTCACCGTCCTTGTTTAATACAGTGCTCAATGTCTCCTCCAATTGTGCTAGTCTTTCCCTCAGTCTTCTATTATCTTCTTCTTGGTATTCAACCTTCTTTGCCAACTCAACATTTGTCACCATGATTATGGAACCACTTGATTCAACCTCTGACATACAAGTTACTATCCCAAACCTTTAACTTGCTCTGATACCAATCCGGTGTAAAAGGGGAATGGATGGAAAATCACAATTCCATGCTCCAGGTCTCACCTCAACAATTCCCTTTGGTGGCTCTCTCCACCAACTCAACCTATAGGTCCTGAATCAAATGCAGTTATCCCTGGTTCTACTAGCCATCCCCTCTTCCATCCATGTCACACAACACAACCAAAACTCAGTGCTTTGCCTCTGCTTCACCCTTGACCCTTAATCAACCCTAAAGGCCAAATACTCACAAAGCTCAACTAGATACTTGTAGGGGTGTAAAGGTGTCTTGTCATGCTTCCAAGTATACCATTAGGTCTCTTGAATAACCACTAGACTCCATCTCTCCATCGCTTCTTTCAAACCCTCACTTAGGTTTTCAAAGCAACAAGCCTAGAGTCTCTTTTTAGCCCTCCTAGCTCGAGAAAAATGGAATTTTCACAAAACTTTCCCAAAGAACCCCAAACCTTCACAGGATTTGCTTGGCCCTGATACCAACCTCTACAAGATTCCTAAGGTCTCATGCCTTATCTGGCCGTACACAGGTCGCTTCACCAAATTTAGGAAAATGTAGGGTTTTGTTGCCATTTCCTGGCCACCCGGTTGGACTATCAAAGAGTTCACCACCCAGACGGCCTGTTGGGACCTCCTCCTTGGTACTAGACCTTCATAAGACCCCCTTCCAACTTTATACCATGGGGTTTAGCAAGGTGAGGTCACCCCTACAAGTTATGTGCTTTTTAGCACTGTCCTTCCTAGCCCAGGCAAATTCTTGACCACCCGGTTGGATTGTCAAAGAGTTTTCCTAGCAAAGGGACTGTTGGGACCTCCTCCTTGGTACCGGACCACTTTGAGACCTCCTTCCACACTTCTACCATGGGGTTTGTCCTGGAGAAGTCGTCCCTTCAAGTTATGTGCTTTTTAGCACTGTCCTTCCTAGCCGGGCATTGCCAAGCTCGCCTAGGAAGTGACTTTCCTCATAGCTACTCGACCCCTAAAGACTCCTAGACCTAACCTATGTATAGGAATGGAGCTTAGCCTCATTCCCCTTAGACTATACACTAGGTATAGTGGAAGATAGAGGTCTAAGACTCCATGGTTGATAGTTACCAGACTGATCAACAATGGAAAGAAAACAAAACTTAACTAAGAACAAGCTATGAAGCAATGGAAATGCTTAACTATTGACCACACAAAGCTTTGAAAAACAATTACATCTCATTCCACATGTATCTAGATACCTTATTAAACCATTAATATACTACCAAGAACTCAAACACAGAAAGTTAACCAATTACTCCTACTGCTCTTATTTCTCCTTCATGAAATTTTCAAGATTACAAAACTCCAAATGCCTTCCAACCTTTCACACAGGTCGAGGCAATCCTTAAATAGGTTTCCTAGATGGTAACCACCTCCTTGGTCATACATGTTAGTTATAAGGTGGAAAAAGTGCAAAGTGTTCCATTTTGCCACCTTTTGCCAAGTTCCTAGAACTAACAAAGTGAGTAACTAAACTCCTAACCTTTGCCACTCCGGATAGCTTATGAGCACTCCTTATTCCTAACCTTCTAACACAATGCAATGGTCAACATGACCTTATTAAATTCAAACCAAGTTCACAAAACTTTTCTATACCTAGTGTTTCCCAGGTGTTCTTCTAGTCTTCTAGGTGCTCCTGCACCACTTACATTGTTTAACAATTGAATGGGTAATTCTTCTCTGCTCTTATTCATAAGTGACTTTAGCATCTTAAGAGAATCTAAGGCTGCACTAGGAACTGATGATATGAATAACTCACTCATCTTGATAAATGCATGGGCATCATGTGGATGTTTGCGAGTTGCCTTTCTTAAAATTTCCAAAGCCTTATTTATTTGCCTTTGTTGAGCATATATATGGCCTAAAAATTTTAAGCTCTCACAATTCTCAAGGTGGACTTGCAAAACCTTTTCAAAATTTGAGAGAGAACTCTTAAGATCTTGCAACTAGAATTGAACCTATCCACAAAATCTTGTGGCTTATGGCTTTCCTTGACTAATGCCATATGGTAGTGGCTAGTTATGTCATAATGACCTTTAATATGATAAGGTCACGTAAAATTATAATATAAATAAGATTTCATGAGAGGGTAGTCACTTGAAACAAGAGCTCTCTCAGTCAACTGTTCCACAAGAAAATGTTGCCTTGTGAAGAAAAAATGATTTACTAAATGATTCAATGCCATTGCACAGTACAGGCATAATTGAAAGGATCCATGCATCTTTTCCATTCCTTCAATGACACTACCTTTTTCACTAATTGTGAGAATCCTATAATTAAAAAGTACACAAAACTGACCACAAAGATTTTTCCCCATTTCAAACAACAAAATTTCTAAGAAAATGCATTTAAAACTTGTAAAAAAATGCAAATAAAATCACGTTGATTTTCGTGCCAAAAAAAACCATGAGACCATATCTTGTTGCTTACTATTATGCTTTGATATATTTTTCCGAGCATCCATATCTTTTTTGAAATCACCTGTTTTAGGCTTTTAGCCATAGCAGCAAGATAGTGAACTGTTTAATTAAATGCTTTTGAAGACATGTATGAAAAATGTGGTAGCATAGAAAAGAAAATGAACTTTGGAAAAAAAAACTCAAAGAAATGTGGTTTCATGGTTATAGAATTCCATGGCAAGTGAATTGTTATGGATTGTCAGGGCATTCCATCTCCATGAGACCACATTTCTTTGAGGCATTTTTTCAACCAGTTCACTGCCTTGTCTATGCTATTGCTTACTATTATGATTTGATAGATTTTTTCCAAGCATCCTTAGCTTGTTCAAAAGCACTTGTTTTAGGATTTTAGCCATAGCAACAAGGAAGTGAACTATTTGATAAAATGATTTGGTAGACGTGTATGAAAAATGTGATAGCATAGACAAGGCAGGGAACTTTTTGAAAAAATGCCTCAAAGAAATGTGGTCTCATGGAATGCCATGATAAGAAAATGTGATTGGCAACTACTCCTAGTTATTAGTTATGCAATGAGAAGTAATTTCATAACTGCTTAGGTTGACTTTGTAAAAACTATATTGTAATTGAAATGTTATCATCTATTAGCATATAGGTATTAGTTATGCAATATGAAGTAATGCTTTGAGTTTGAAAGATTTACAATGCAATGCAATCAATAATTTGAATATAAACTAAAAAAATCTATTTTTTACAAGTCATTAGTTAAACTCTATATTTTATTTGCTCTCTATAAATCCATTGCTATAGAAATGCCTTCCAATTAAAAAAAATAGTTTTTGTCTCTTAGTCTACAATTTTTTGTTGCTATGTGTAGAACATTACAGATGGATCAACGTCGAAGGTTGAAATACCATGCATTTGATGATAGAATAGCTAATGAGAGTGAAATGGAAAAATATCCACATCCATTTAATGACTATCTTGGTGGAAAGGTGGAAAAAATAAGTCAGATTTATCAACATATGATAAGATATGGGCATAGTGGTATAAGCCCTTGGAATGTCAATTAATACGAAGATATGATAGAATGATAGAGTGTGAGAGATGGTGAGGCAAAAAACATAGATGAAGAGGTAGCAATGTTAGACAAAGGGTTTGAAGTTGACTGAATGTTGAATGAGGGTCTAAACGATGATTGGGCCAAGTTTATGGAGGATGTTTCAAAGCCTTTGTATGCTAATTGTAAGTTAAGTCATTTGACAACAATCCTTCAAATTCTTAACTTGCAAGTGGTGTTTGGTTGAACAAATGAGATTACAGATTAATTATTGGCATTATTAAGTTTGTCGTTACCACTTGACTCCATATTACCAAGAAAATGAATTCAATGTAGAAAGGAAATCACTAAGTTAGGTTTAGGGTATGTAAACATCCACACGTGTGTGAATGGTTGTGTATTATTTCGTAAAAATATTTCCAAGTGAGAGTGAATGTCTGAAATGTCATGAAGCGAAGTATAGAGAAGGGTTGAAATCAGTTGTGGTTCCTAGAAAGGTTATTCACCACTTTCCAATAATCCCATGATTACTCTAAATGTATAGGTGCAAATACATTGCTAAACTTATGTAATGGCATGCACAAAATAAGAGCACTGATGGAAAACAATGACATGTGCTTGATCGTAAGACATGGATGGAATTTGATAATAGATGACCTAATTTTTCTGAAGATCGTCGTAATATAAGATTGGGTTTGGCTCTAGATGGGGTGAACCCATTATTAGATCAAAGTACTAAATGGTCAACTTGGCCAATGTTTTTATTAAATTATAACTTGCTTCCATGGTTAGCAACTAAAGCATTTTTCTTAAAGCTATCATTGATTATACCAGGAAAGAAAAGTGTGACTTCAAAAATAATTGATGCTTATCTAGAGCCAATATATGATGATATAATGGAATTGTGGAAAGGAATTGAAGCAATTCAATCTTTAAGGGATGATCATTCAATCAAATTTACTTTAAGAGCTTCCTTATTGTTTACGATTCATGATCTTCCTACATATGGCACATTGTCTGGTCTTAGTGTTCATGTCCATTCCATGGATGTCTTGCTTGCAACTTTAAGAATTTTTTGAGGCACTCAAGAACTTTGTGTAAGTTTATTTATTTTGGATTTCATGCTTACCTTAAGATCATCCATATCATCAACCAAAAAACACAGTTCAATGGTCAAGAAGAGAATCGTGAAGCACCATTGCTAATAATAGGTGATTACATTGTTGAGAATGAACAAAAAAAATGTCATTTATTGAAAATGATGGGATTATTGGTAATAAATATGATCCATGTAATGAAAGAGGTGTACAAAGGTTGTGCATATTCTGTAAGTTGCCATACCTTAAGGATATATCCATTAGGCATACTGTTGACTTTATGCATACTGAAAAGAAAATAGCCTATGCTATTATAGAAACTCTTTTTGGTGCTTTTGATACTAAAGATTCATTGAAATCCTTGGGTTGAAAAATATGATGATGAAAAATATAGAAAACCTAGTGCTCCTTATGTTTGGACAAAGGAACAATGTGCACAATTCTTACAATTGATGTCTTAGACTAGCTTTCCCACTGGATATGTAAGTAGAAGTATTAGAAGCCAAACTGACATTAATGGCTTAAGAGGCCTCAAGACCCATAACTATCATGTCATAATGGAGAATATTTTACCTATTGTGGTAAATATATTAAGTCTGGCAAAGGGGCCAAGATTCACAGTTATAAGGTTGGGCCTAATATTAAAGAGAATGAGTTTACATGCATTAGATCCTTCAAACTTTGATAGTTTGAGGGAGGAGGTTGTTGAAGTCCTTTTTATATTGGAACGATAATTTCCACCAACAATATTTAAAATTTCTATGCATATTTTGATACATCTACAATATGAACTAAAGCATTGTGGCCCAATAAGAACAAGATGGATGTATCTTATAAAACGATATATGAAATTTTTGAAAAAAATTGTTCGTACTAGGGAAAAACTGAAAGGAAAAATGTCTGAGTGATATTCAATGCAAGAGGCCATGGGATTTTGCACAAAATATATGAAGGATTTAAAAAAATTCAATTAACATGTATGGGGCGATGATGAAGAAGACACAATTGCAAGTGAATTATTAGAAGGTAATGGATGTCGCTTCAAGCTATCACATCAAGAAAGAAGTGTGATACATGCCTATATTCTTCAAAACACATTTTCATTCGATAAGTGGTGCAAGTAAAAAAAAATTACACAATAATTGATTTACTCAATTGCATTTACACATTTATATTATCAATCTTACTATTTGTACATTAATATTCTATGTAGAAAATATGAAGAAGACAATTGAGCTTGGATGCAACATCGACCTCAAAGACACAAACATCATGTTGATTTGATTGGAGGTGATTCTTTTCCAAAATTTGAAGAATGGATTGCTAATGCAGTTAGTGATGCAAAAGAAGAAGGTCAAGATATAACAATGGAGGAAAGTGAGCTTTCACAATGTCCACATTTATGGGCTACGTGTTTCAGTGGAATGTGGGCCTATGGTAGTCATTTAAGAGTGGAAGAAAAAGAAAAATGAAAGAAAGAATATGATTGTGTTGTTAATGCTAAATTTCTTCATGAAATTGAGAATAAATTTTATGTTGGATTCATCCAACAAATTATTCTAGTGGACTATGGTGAAAATAGTCCTATATTATTAAAATGTAAGTGGATCCGACCATTTGCAGTACAATTTGATGAGTATGGATTTGTATGCGCAAATACAAGACAATTTTTATTAGAGACGAATGAGCCGTATGTTTCTCCTCTTCAAATTAACCAACCAATAATTTCTAATTGATGATGTAAGAAGCACAGGATGGTCATATGCCATTCAAATAAAGTCTTGTTCAAAATAAAAATTCATGGAAGTTGTTGATATAATGCTTGATAGGCAATATGTTAATTTACAAGAAACATTCGAAGAAGTGGATGAAGACGATGATGGAGTGTTTGAAGAAGAAATTTTAATTACCAATGAAGATATTGGGAGAGAGAATGCATTGCATGTCACAAATGAGGATGAGGAAGAAAATCAAGCAGATGCAAACACGAATGATCAGGATTCTGGTCTTGTTGGAAATGCAGATGATTATGATGATGTTTTGTCACTTTAAGCAGCTACCTTGTCACCTAAACTTTGGTTATATGTATGGTGTAATTTATTATTGAATTTAATAAAGATTTGAGTATAGGTATGCTTATTTACTGTTTTTTTACTGATACATTTCTGAATCTAATCATCATTATTCTGTTGCTATATTATATGCAAAACCCGAGATGTTCATTGTTGATTTGAAGTGCATTTAAAGTTAAGTTCAATCATTCTTCTTAGTTTTCTTACTTTGGTTGAAAATTTAAAATTAATTTTGTTTAATTAGAATATAATTTCTTGTATATTCTATATGTTTTCTAGATGCAAACATATGGTGAATATCTATGATTTAATAATACATATAGATATCTTATTAGGTGAAATAAGCCTCCCAATTACAAACAAATAAACGATCTCTTAGGTCTGATTGATATTGAAAACTAAAAAAGAGAGACTGCAAAATTAAAAAATTGTTTAATATTTTCAATAAAATAATATCTAAAATATAACATTCATAATAAAATCCAATACCACACTACTGCAGTAGTCAATAGAGGTATGTGTGGGATGGCGGAACATATAAGTCAATGTACAAATTCTTACCGCAATACTGCAACAACCAAATATGAATACTGCGAGATGGTAGTGAGAACATGTTAACAACTAAAGTAAACTACAACCTCGCAAGGGGTAAACAATGACACTGCAGTATGGCGGTGAACAATCACTCAACCGCTAGAATTAACCTGTTGTCTTATGGGAGTCCAAAGGGGTGTTTGTGGGGTTGCGGTACTTCTACAACTACCCCGCAACAATCTTGATATGACAAAGTAGTATGGCAATGAACAGTCACTCAACCACTAGAATTAACCCATCGTCCCGCAGGAGTCCAAAAGGTGTGCGCGGGGTGGTGATACTGCTAACTCTACCACGCAGTAGTCTTTAAATGACAGAGTGGTACTGTAGTACAAGTTGTCAAAGCATTGAATGATTACATCATTCAATTTTCCAAGATCAAGGACATGCATTCAAACTCAAAATATGGGCATATTCTAAAATATTTTGCATGAATTGACATTAATAGTGAGGTGACCAAGCTCAACAATAAATATTACTCGGGACTCGATGAAATTTTTGCAATCATTCACAAAGCACAGCATACCAAAGGCAAGGGAGTTCAAGCGGGAAAACTCTATAGCTATTATTTCACCGGGTAAGTTCACATAAACCCTTTGTACCAAGTTTATAAGAATTGAATTTGATTCTAGAAGTAGACACTTAAAAAATCAAGTAGGAGTAAATTCTTCATCATGCCACCCAAAAGAAGTCAACTTACAAGTAAAAAGGAAGAGTCCACAATTTGTAACTCAAAGAAGAGGTCCCTGCAACAATCCATTTTAGATGTGTTACCTAAATTTGCAAACAAAGGATCCAAAAAGGTGTTTAAAGATAAATCTCATGGATGTAGAGACCCAATTATCCCTATCTCAGGGTGGGATATGTTTTGGTACTTTTATGAAAAAAGGGATGAGAAGATTCTAGTTTCGAATCCTTGGACCTTTGATTTGGCCAAATTGATAGTCTCCAATGTCTTCATAGATTTTGAGTTTATTAAAGTATTGGCACAACATTATCACCCGACTACCAAGACTATAAGAATCTCAGATGGTTTACCATTAGTGGTGCTAACTAAAGAAGCAATTATATAGTGATTTATGTTAAACAAGTAAGCTATCACTAAGATATACTTGGAGAGAAGTGAGGAGGATTATAGGAGATTGAGAAAAAATGTATAGGAATGTTGAACTTCCTTTACACATGCAAAATGGTGTAAACAATAGGAGGATACCTATCTCCTCCCAAAATGAGTCATTTTCCGTAGAAGACTTCAAAGTATATTTAAAAAGAACTTATTTTTCTTTGTGCCAAGTGCTTGGAATAGACGTTGAAGAGAGGATTCCAACCTATCTCATGATAATAGCAATGAGGATACAAAATATTGAAGTCGACATTAAGTATGACTTTGCTGCTGAAATTGAGAAAGGGCTACATGAGGTATTTTTACAAGTAAGAGAGAACTTAGCTCCCATCATTTTTAAGAAATACTCTCTGTTGTGTTATTTAATATTGTACCAAAACAAAAATAGATGGACTAAAAGAATGTGTTTGGGAATGACTGATGATGAAGGGAATAGGTTGTCTATACAAAACTGGTGTTACATCTGGGATAGTAGATGTAAAAATAGTGATTATGTAATATTTCATGATGATTTCGTATTAAATGTCATGGCCACTCTTGGTCATATTTCGCTAAGATTGCCTAATAAAATCATGCAAGTATTAAGACCTTTAGAACTGAAGCCAGAGTAGGGACACACTCACAAATTCAATGACTGGTTCTTCTTAGCAGACCAAACAATAATAATGGTCTATGGGTGTCCTCAAGCCCTACATGTTTTACCTAAATTTGTTTCTATTTGAATTGAATTTTTAGAATTTATGTGGAAAATGTTATGGATGGAGTAGGATGTTATGAAAAGACAGAAAAGAGGAAATTCCTCCCTGACCTAATTGAATGTGAGGAGCTATTTGTAGGGTTTGACACTCTTGAATAACTGCAGAACTATTTGAAGATGTGGTATTCATTGGATTCATGAGGAGAAAGGGTCTTTGATCCTGAAGGGCATATTAATTTTATAAAGAAGACACTTCTCACTAAAGTTGGGATTACCCATGTAATGGATTACAAAAAAGATGTAATAAGAAATTTCTTTACACCTGATGAAGTTTTTCAGAGGAAGAGGAAGTGGGAAATCATAAAGAGGCTTGAGGAGGAGAGGAAGAAAAGGGACACTAGATTTCAAGGATTCTATGTTGAAGAAAAGGATCCTATCAAAATGATGAATGTAATGATTGACAACTTTGCAAGATTATATGTTGAACCATAAAAGAAACCTAAGGGTCAGTCTTCAAAACCTTCCAAGCTACCCATCAAACCAAGTGGTATTGTAACCACATAGCCCCTACCAAACACTACCACAATACAATCAAAAGCATCCCTTGAGCAACCAAGTCCTAAAATGAAAAAGACACATGGAGTGGCCCTTAGTGGCATATGAAATAAGTGAAGGAGTAGGGGATACTGAAGAGGTAGCCGATGTACTTTTGAATTTTAAAGATGATCAAGTTGATCAACCACCGCCTAAGCTTCCAACTGATTCTCACAAACCAAAAGAAAGAGTGGATGTACATGGGCATAATGATCAAGAATTGCATGATGATGAAAGGGTGATTGTTGTACTTATATTTATTGAAGATGATGAATTTATTCAAACTCTTGAGTTTAAGTATTTTTGGTTTAAGATGAAAATGAAAGAATTTGAGGAGAGACTCCAAATTAATAATATGGGCATTGAGGAGTCACAACATGACCAGATTGTTGCCCAGACTCTTGAAGAACTCTAGATTAATGAAATTACTATTAGCCCCCAAGAAGCAAGAAAATTGGTCTTAGAAAGCAATATAATAATTATTCCTGAGATGGAGTTAAAAAATATATTCTTACTGGATCAAGTAAGAAGCTAAGAAGATCCCCTATTGGTTTTTGAATTCAATTCACATGAGGGAATGAGTGGCACAAGTTACAATCCAAGACATGAAACCTTAGCCTTTTGGATAAAGAAAAAAAGAACAAAAAAACCAAGATTGCTTGATGTTGTAAAAGAAATGAGAGGGATTGCCATGGTAAAGAAACTTCAAGAAACATGAACATTGGAGGCAGCTACTATGACAATGCACTAAACAATATTTACTAGGGACGCGATTAAAGCTTTGTAGCTTAGATTGAAAAAATATGAGAAAGAATAGACCGGTCTAAATGATGAAGTGAATAGGTTATTCATAGAAAATGTGAAATTGAGACAACATTTGAAGGGAGCAGGTCCTTCCCAAAGCATAGAATTAACATTTTACCAACCCTCTACCATCTAGACTGATACAGGTGCAATCAGTATTGAACAAGTTAATGTGCTGAAACAAGAAATTGAGAAGTTGAAAAAGAGTAATGAACAAACAAAGGAAATAGCGAAGAGAGAAACCCTCAGGGTATTAGAATAGATCTTAGAGCATAGGGTTAAACTAATTGTGGAAAAATTGGAAAATGTGTATGAATTTTATGTCTCCTTGTCACAAGAAATTAATTAGATAAAGGCCCATGTACCTATATTGGACCCCTTATTCAAGAAATGGCAACCTGTACATCACACCTTAACGACTTTGTGCAGAATTTTACAAAGGAGTGTTGAGGCCCCCACAACTTTAAAGCCTACTGAGAAAATGGTCTGACGAGTAACAAACTTCTGTATATTGTGAGTGTTGTGGACTTCAACATCTGATAAATTCTCTTCACTTCTCATCTTTCATTGATTTTAAATTTTTATGTAATCCTATTTATTAATGATAATTAAGAATTTTTTATTTATGTTAAAAGTGGGTAGTTGACAAGACACTTTTTGACATGTCAGTCAAGACAAAATTTTGAAACGTATTATAAAATCTTTTTGAAGATCAATAGAATGAAGTTATAATTGGTGTCCAAATTCTGGTTTCAATTGTTTGTTGAGGTGAATTAATGAATGTTATATTTTTGTCTCCATTTTGATCTTTCCTTGTTATTTAAATCAATATATCAAGGGTATATATAGTTTATCAAAACACATTTACTATCAAACAATTCATTTTGTACTACATTTTGGTGTCAAATCTTTGGTAATTATGGTTAATTTCATTACATTCAAATTCTGAATTCTAGGAAATTATATACAGTAAATAGATTGATGGTTGTTTGGATAGTGAAATTAGCTCTCTTAGAAATTAACTGAAATATCTTATCTTGAAATACCTAGAAGGATTATTTTAATTAAAGAGGATTTTGTGGTTATTTTTCTAACAATGATTTAATAGTGCAACTAGCTTGCTATTTTCATTCAAGATACAAGTTGTGATCAAAGTCAAGCACATACCAAGAAGATGGTACTCTACTTAAAAACCTCAACCTCACTTAGTTTAGTCTCCTTACATAGGGATATTAAGGAAGTTGCTAAATAATTAATATATATCATTTGTTGTTTGTGAAGGAGAATCATGTGAGATCCAATATGGTAGTGAGTCAATATCCGGTTTCTTTTTTGCTAATACTAAATGAGTTTAGGGTGCTACAACAACCAAGAGGTTATACTCTAGAACATCAAAGTTTATAGTTATGGCAGTTGATACAAATCCTCCTACCATTCTTGATCCTTTGATTTCATTGTCCAAAGATAAGGTATTTTTTTTTCTCTCTCCTTGTACCATTTTGAATTTTGACATTATTGCAACCTTTTAAGATGTCAGATGTGCATTGCAATATTTTTAGGTTAACTCCATATGCCAGGCAATACCTGAATCATTCCTTAATTTGTGAGAGGCTTTCCTTCAATCACCTATGATACATTTCAACCGTTCACTGACAATATTTATATCATGTAGATGTTGCAAAGGTGAATTGAAGGGATCAAAACCAATAAAATGAGCACATTTTGATTCTTATTGTATAGGAAAGTAATCACATGGGTAAAATGGTGGGATTGAAACTAATGAAATGATGTTTTACATAGTATAAAACCCTTTTAACTGCAAAGTTTTCCCATGATCAAATCCCCTGACCTACCACCCTTTTTTCTATTGTTGATGAATTGTAAGAGAATAAACCTAAATAACTTGCACGGGAACATCAAATTTTTGGACTTATATTGACGATGAGTTTTGAACCATTTGGTGATGTTTTGTGTATTTGTTCAAGTAGTTGTTTCCTTACAAGTTTAATGGATGCCTTAAGTTTTTTTATTAATCATTAGTTTGAAAATTACCATTGCAGAAATTACCTTGTGTGTTTGTGCCTTCAAAATTTGAATTGGGCAATGCTAGTAAAGTGAATGGGGAAGATGATGTCATAGTTGGGAAACTTGTTGTGAAACATTAGGTTAGTAATTTTTGGATATTAAAGATCTTTTCTCGTCAACTTAATTTGGAATTTATGTATAAATAGATTATTTAATGGTGCAGGTCTTTACTGAGACAATACATGAACCAGGTTGACATTTTTGCTGTCCAAGTCTGATAGCATTCTTGGGCTTGGTTTCTAGTAATTTTCTATTGATAATTTTGTTCCAATTTGGTTAGTGTTGATAGCCTTCATTCTATAATATGTCAACTTCATTCTATAATCTGAGTGTATCACTTTTCTTAAATTTTGAACAAGGTTTTGAAATCAAGGGTTCAATATGCATATTTCAGGCCTATATTGAACACTTTGTTAAAGGAATTTGTTGACAAGGCTACAATTTTTTAATTGATTTATCTTTTTGTTGTGTTTGGACTTTATTTTATAAACATGCAATATACAATGCACTTTTATTCTTTCTGAATTGAGACTAACATTAATTTTGTTTTGTTTTATTGAGGCACAAATTCATTCATGGTAGAAAAGGCAACACCCTATTGCTCATATCAGATGGCACATTGCATATAAAGGAGGAAATATTCTAGCTGGGTTATTGTTGATTGCATTGAAGGAGAGAGCTTCATATACAGGACACAATCAACACTCTCCTTGGATTCTACACGTTACATCTTGCTCTAGAAAGATTGCCCACATTATAGAAGTTTTAAGAGATGAAAGGGGCATGTGCTCACATTGAGGGGTTGAAGCATGCATTTCCATTGTTACAGAAGTACTTTGGAGAAGTTTCTTTCTTTCAGTCATTTCTCAGCATATTTTAACTCATATTTTTAGTCTTGTGACTGAAAATAACAATTGTAATACTCTATAAATGTAAGTTGTAACTAGAACACCTTTTGTTTATTAATAAAATTTACTAAGTTTTCTTTCTCAATGGTTGTATAATTGTGTGCAATTGATGATTGATGTTTATTTCTATGTTTTATGCTTAAATCCATAAATATCAGTCAATTAAAATGACCAAATATACTACTAATTGACATCAATTGATAGTTAAGTTGACTAAATATACTACCAATTGACAGAAATTAGTGAACAATGAATAAATATGACTAGATATATGACCAGTGAAATCAATGAATAAAAATGGCTAATTATACTACCAAATTGATCAAAATGATGATTAAAATTAATGACTAAATGCACTACCAATGCATAGAAATCAATGAATAAAAATGACTAAATAAGTGACCAGTTAACAACAATCAATGACTAAATATATCAGTGAATAAATAAATGACTAAATAAGTGATCAAATTACAACAATCAATGACTAAATCAACAACTAAATAAGTGACCAGATTACAATAATCAATGACTAAATCAACAACTAAATATATCAATAGAAAAAGTGACTAAATAAGTGACCAGATCATAGTAATGAATGACTAAATATACTACCAAAATGATCAATCAAAACAACCAATAAATGACTAAAAATGGTTTAGTCATCAATCCGGTTGTGTTATATATGACTGGCAATAAACTACTAATGGTCATGTGACCAACTATAGTCATTTTTAAGCAGTTTTTAATAGTTTATTATTGTTTATGTACTAGTGAAGCAAATCATTCAACTTCTTACCAAACTGGTAATGAGAAATGATATTCAATTCAAGCATGCCCAAATGCTAAGCCAACATCTCCTTATATAGATTTCTCATTGACTTCTCAAGAAGCTTCTAGAAATAATATTATTTTATTTTTAAGTGACTTTTATAATTTTTTATTTTATTTAAGTCACTTTATTAAATTAATTAAATATAAATTCACTCATTTTGATATATTAACATTGGAATAACTTTTAAATAAATAATTAATTTAATATTTCCTCCAATTTGAGGACATGACAATTATTCAATAATAAAAATATTGAAACTCACACTTACATAACCTATGTGAATACTTTTGAAACATCAAGCTACTCTAGTGTGTCCTCAATGTGTTCAAGCATGTATCCACACATCCCATCATGCTTCATGTATGCACTCTTTGGAATGAATTTGAATACATGAAAACCAATCCAAAATAACCAAACAACCAACCTCAACCACTAAATATATGCTTGCTTTTATAGAATCAAGTTCACACAAATACAACCAAGTGGTGAGGTAAACCATGTGCCTCAAAACCATGAGTACACAAAACCATTGACTCCACATTTACTTTTAGGTGCTAAGTTTCCAAACTATTAAATATTTTTCTATGTGTAACCCAAACATAAAATATTTAACCAATGTTACATACAAATTTACAAGTAGACCCAAGTAAATATTTAATTTGGCTAAACACGTCACCTAAGATACACCACAAATAAATATTTAGTTTACATAATTAAAATAATTCATTCTCATGCAAGGTATACAACATCTTATTTCTAGCATTCTCTCACTTGTTGTATACACCACATAAGGGTCAAATGATGAAATGCATCATCATAGCCATCCATGGAGCCACACAAATTTATAACATGGTCTCGTGCTCCAACAAGATACCTACAATAACATCTAAGGTGTCCACCATATCAATCAAAAACTCTTCAGATCATCCAACATGCTAGCTATGGAAGAAACAAAAAAAATCAAGGTGAAGATTTACCAATCCAAAGAACACAAACATTAAATCCAAATGATAACAAAGGATCCAAGCAGTTCTTAAATAAAAAAACCAATGTGATTGGAAATAAAAACCATATAAAATATTAAACCATCCAACTGTAGACATCCAAATTTGATCACTGCCATATGATCAAAATCGTCTATTATATTCATCTATTCCATTAACAATGATTAAATAATTTATTTAATCATTATTTTATTTTTTGCCTAAGATTCCTAAAGTATGTAATTAAACAAATTAAATAATTTACCTTACACGTTGTTCTTCTCTAAATTAAATAAATATGACAAATTATTTAATTTAGTCTTTTAACCCATTTGGATAAAAACAATTTTTAATTCCCCTTTTTCTCTCTCCTTGTCACATTCTCCATAACCCTCTTCTAATCCAGATTAAATTAATTAATTTGTGATTAGAATGTGCACCAGTTAATCTTGATTAAGTGTCACATTCTCCATAATCTCCCACTTGCCTCTAATTTCTCATTAAGTATCTTAATCTTGTGTTTGCACAACGTTAATCAAAATCATTAGCCACATTTAGCTTACCTTTTCTGGTCAACCTTCCCACTTACCCTTTTTAGCCTGGACTCCCTTCCCCATGTGAATTTTTAATTCACATTTATTTAACCAAGGTTCCTCTCTTTCCCATGTGAATTTTTAATTCACATTTATTTAACCAAGGTTCCTCTCTTTCCCATGTGAATTTTTAATTCACATTTTATTCTTCCAAGGTTTACCCCATCCCCATGCAAATGTGACATGTCATTTCACATGTGCCCAAGGCTTCTAGAACGTTGGACTTGTCACATCACCCACATGTGAAAAATCTCCAGCTTTTTGGAGACCCTCTCTTATCCACTAGATTCTTCCAATCATTGTGAATTTTTAATTCACTTTTATTCTTCCAAGGAATCTTCTCATCCCCCAAGATCCACCTCATGTACTTCCCTTCCACCTGATTTCCACATCATTCCACCCTAAGACATCTCAGATTCCACATGTCAAGATGTGAGGGCTTGTGGGTCCTCAACTCACCATAGCCCTTCATCTTGATTTTGTTGGATCAATCTCAACCGTTGAATTCTCTAGATAATTCCAATTAGCTTATAAATACCCCTTCAATTCCCCCATTTGGAGGATCAAGTCTTTTGCAACAAAACTCTTGCAAATTTGTCATTCAAGCTCTCATCTATCATAAGCACTTACATCATCAATTTATCTTGCATCCATTCAACTTCATTGCCATCCAAGGAGCACACAAGACTTCAAAAATCAAGGGCCAACCAAGGAAGCAACAACAAGAAGGTATAAGAAGCATTCCATTTGTTTTATCTTGCTTTCATATTATCTATTTTTTTAGGCTAATCTTATTGAGGTGCACTTTTATCTTGTTACTTCTTCTTATTGCACTATTAGTTTTTATCTAGCATCTCACATTAGGAGTAGCATTTTATTAGGATCACATTTTTGGCACGCCCAGTGGGACCCACAAAGGGGTCTCTTTCTTTTACGTTTTTTATTGTTTAGCTTGTTTGTAGATTCAGGTCGCAAAGGGGCGAACTTGCCCTCTTGAACGCTGCAAAGGGGCGGACACGCCCTTGCTATTCACTATTTTTGACTTTTTTTTGCAGAGGGGCGGACATGCCCTTGCTGTTCACTATTTTTGACTGTTTTTCTGCAAAGGGGCAGACACACCCTTGCTATTCACTGTTTTTGACTATTTTTCTACAGAGGGGCGGACACACCCTTACTGTTCACTATTTTGTTGTTCACTGTTTTTGACTGTTTTTCTGTAGAGGGGCGGACACGCCCTTGCTGTTCACTGTTTTTGACTATTTTTTCTGCAGAAGTGCAAACATGCCCTTGCTGTTCACTATTTTTTACTATTTTTCTGCAGAGGGGCGGACACACCCTTGCTGTTCACTGTTTTTGAGTGTTTTTCTGCAGAGGGGCGGACATGCCCTTGCTATTCACTATTTTTGACTGTTTTTTCTACAGAAGTGCAGACACGCCCTTGCTGTTCACTGTTTTTGACTATTTTTCTGCAAAAGTGCGAACACGCCCTTGTTGTTCACTGTTTTTGATTTTTTTCTGTATAAGTGTGGACACGCCCTTGCTATTCACCGTTTTTGACTATTTTTCTGCAGAAGTACGGACACGCCCTTGCTATTCACTATTTTTTACTGTTTTTCTACAGAAATGCGGACACCCCTTTGCTGTTCACTATTTTTGACTATTTTAATGCAGAAGTGCAGACACGCCCTTGCTGTTCACCGTTTTTGACTATTTTTCTATAGAAGTGCGGACACGCCCTTGCTGTTCACCATTTCTGACTGTTTTCTACAGAAATGCGGACACGCCCCTGCTGTTCAACGTTTCTGACTGTTTTCTGTAGAAGTGCGGACACGCCCTCCTAGTTCAACATTTTCTAACTGTTTGTCGTAGAGGGGCGGACTTGCCCACTCAGTTCAACGTTTTTTACTGCACGTTCGAGAAGGTAAAAAAGTGGCATTTGCCCTTAACAGCACATTCGAGAAGGTAAAAAAGTGGCATTTTAGCTTCGTTTTTGTCTCTTTCTTTTGTTATTTTGTGCTCTAATCCTCTAATCCTGTTTGTTGGTGAGTGAAGTCAGATTTCTTGCTGATATCTTGCATATTTTGCTGCAAATCACAAAGGGAAAAAGATAAACAACTAACATTTGCTTGCAGGGCCTTTGTTTTATTCTTTGAAAATCTTTCCTTACTGTTTTATCTATTTACTTAGCATAAATAGGGGAAAGTAATAATGATTGCTTGATGTGTTTGTTTTATTTGTATTACCCTAAAGGGGCATTAATTCATTTTCATCCTCTCCCTTTGCACTTTTATGCGGATTCGAAAGGGGTATTTAGAAACAGTTAGTGTTTTCTTCTTAGAGGGACCTGCTTGGGGATTTCATCACCCCAAGGGACGATCCCAACCACGCGTACCGGCGGGGTATATAAAGGGGGGAGAGCCAAAGCTATACCCCAATCCAGTTGTGTTGTAATTGGTGAAGCTTTGAAGCTAGGGTGATACCTAGATAGACATGAAGAGTTGGTCTGAGCCTTTCAGTATCTCGTTGGGGTTTCTGACTCATGCGTGTGATAGACTGGTGTTCACGGTTTGTGTCTCACGTACCGAGCGTATATCGAGGATTCTTTAGAAACTTTGTTCATCCTAGAGTAAGACATTTGCTGGCCATACCCCTTAACACTAATCATAGGATTGTGCTTGTTCAAAGTGTCTTCCTGTGAAGAACCAGTAAATTTTGAAAAGTCAAACTGTCATTGAATCATTTTAAGTCCTTTCCAAAATCCCTCGTCCAAACTAAGTTGCATTTTCTACTGCAGAGGGGCGAACTTGCCCCACTGTTTCAGCATTTTCCACTGCAGAGGGGCGAACTTGCCCCTCTGTTTCAACATTTTCTGTAGAGGGGCGAACTTGCCCCCCTGTTTCAACATTTTTCGCAGAGGGGCGAACTTGCCCCCCTGTTTCAACATTCTCCACTGTAGAGGGGCGAACTTGCCCCCCTGTTTCAGCATTTTTTTTCTGTAGAAGTGAGGATACGCCCCGCTAAACGGACGGTTTCATCCATTTGACCATTCCAAACCTCTGTTTAACCACCCCAAGTCTCCGTTTGACAATTTGATCATCCTAAACATTCATCTATCCAAATCTAGCATCATCCAAATCCAATCAAAATCCCATCGTCCAATCAAATCCAATCTAATCCAAATCATCAAATTGATACATCATCAATTGATCCAAAAAAATTCAATCAATTGAATCCTCATCTACATCATCAAGTTGATTCATCCACCAATCCTCATCCAAATCATCAAATTGATACGTCATCAAATCATCCATTTCAATTATCAATTTTGAAGGTTTTGACTTTTATGCAAAAACTTCTGGAGGCCATAACTTTTGACTCGGATGTGGGTTTTGGCTAAAATTTTACGGGTGGTTGTGTTATGAGCTGGCATGTGGATTCCCAACCTATCAAGGATAGGTTGGACCCCTTTTTAGCACATTTTCGAATCCCCAAAGTTTCATCTTGACCCTCAAAATCACAATTTAGTGTTTTTTTCCAGTTAAAAAAAAAACACTTTCGTTAATAACTCCGAATCAATATCTCATATTTTGGATGGGCAATTCATCTTATCTTAGCATTGGGTATTTTTTGGGAAAAACTTGGACTCTCAAACGTATTCCTACGAAGTTTCCTAAAATGGCAAAATTTGACACTTTTTGAAAATTGCCAAATTTGGCAAAAATCTGATTGTCAACACCTTACATCCTCTAGTTGAAACCCATGATCTTGGTTCCAAATCAATCCTATAATATCCTTCAATCCAACCCCAATCTAAGCCCCAATCCAGTTCTAATCTGAGCATTAATCTCATCATCCTAATCTGAGCTTTTATTCAATCCCAATCTGAGCTTTCATCTAATCCCCATATGAGCTTCCAATCCATCTTAGTTCTCTACCACTCATCTATTATTTCCTGCTAATCTGTATCCATCATGAATCTTTATCCCCCTCTCACACAACCAATAATAGTAGTCAAGGGGAATCCTAACTCCGCTGATGACGATAATGAAAATCTTGTTGATCATGAAGATTGTTATATAGATCCTCTTGACGCTATCATTGCTAGCAAGCTCTCTCCAACCGCCTTCCAAAATCCCAATAATTCTTCAAACTATCCCACCATGCTTTCATTCACATCTAATAATGGTTCTTATGCTACCCTTGACAAGGGATATCCAACATCCTCACCATCGACATATTCATCATGTCCTCCCTTTCAACCTCTATCCTATCCAACATCCACGTCCTCTCATCCTCATCATCATCAACAATCCCAATAACTCTACCTTAATCACACATCCCAATCTTCTCATCCTAATCCAACACTCACACATTCCTATCACAATCCCCCATACCAATATTCCTCCTATCCTAATCCACCATCTCAATCCTCTCATCCTAATCTACCATCCATATCCTCCTATGCCAACCCACCATACATGTCTTCCTATGGTGGTCCACCACCTCAATCTTCCCATTCTAATCTAGCATCCACACCTTCCTATCACAATCCCCCATCCAAATATCCTTACATTAATTCCACATCTCCCCATCCTAATCCTTCATCTACATATTCCTACTATCATTCACCATCCCAATCTTCCCAATCTAATCCAACATCCACATCTTCCTACATCACTCCCCCTTTCACCGTATTATATCTTAATCCTCCATTTCCTCCAACAACTCCAAGTCCCCCATCTAGTCCCATCCACTCACCTTATCATAATCCTCCATATCCTCCTAGTTCTACATCTAATCCTCATCCACACATCCACTCATATAATCCTCCAATTCTTAATCCTAATCCTCCATCTCCTCTTAGTCCTCCATCCATTCCCATCCCTTCATCTAATTCTAATCCTCCAATTCCTAATCCTAATCCTCCATCTCCTCCTAGTCCTCCATCCAATCCCATCCCCACATCCAATCTTAATCCATCAATCCCTAATCCTACATCCAATCCCATCCCCACATCCAATCTTAATCCACCAATCCCTAATCCTACATCCAATCCCATCTCCACATCTAATTCTAATCCACCAATTCCTAATCCCAATCCTTCATCTCCTCCTAGTTCTACATCTAATCCTCATCCACACATCCAGTCATATAATACTCCAATTCCTAATCTTAATCCTCCATCCAATCCTAATCCATCAATCCCTAATCCTTCATCCATTCCCATCCCTTCATCTAATCCTAATCCTCCATCTCCTCCTATTCCTCCATCCATTCCCATCCCTTCATCTAATCCTAATCCTCCATCTCCTCCTAGTCCTCCATCCAATCACATCCACCCATCTAATCCTAATCCTCCATATGTTCCCATCACTCTACCTAATCCTACATCCCTTCCAAATGTCACCCAAGGACTCATGCAAGAAGAGACATCATGCCCTCCCACTCTATCATGTACTGTCACTAGTGACGAAGCCCTCCTCCATCCTAGACCTATCCCACCCATCACCATTCCTAACATTGTCCAAATGGTTGAGCCAGTCAAACCCATCGAATCCATTCAATCCCCTTATTCTACTACTAGATCCACCCAATCCATTGAAGACATCCAATCCCCTCCTCCTAGTCCTACTATTCACAAACTCCAATCCCATGAATTTCATGAATCCTCTATCCTCCTATCTCTCACAATTGAGGAGTCCCTCCAACACTCTTCCATCATCATACATCCCACACAAGATGAGTCATGCCAAGAGCTTGATCCAAAGCATACAAGCATATCCCCTCCTCCAAATCAAGATCACTCCATCCCATCTACTCCATCTCAAGAACATAGTCTTCCATCCATTTCATCTCATGATCCATATCCTCAACCAAGTCATGATCCTATCCTCCCATCCACCGCATCTCAAGATCACACTATCTCCTCCACTCCATCCCATGATCCCCTTTGCATTCAAGATCCAATCACTCCATCTCATGAACCCTTATCATCCACTGCCATTAATCTAGATCCCATTGTACTCCCCAATTCCTCTCATGATCCCTTATCACTCATTCCTCCTGATGTTGCTATCCCCTCATCTCCATCGCATGATCCTTCATCGCCATCTAGTCTTACCATCCCAATGCCACTTTTGTATCACCTTGGTAATATTACATGCATCCATGATGGTCTTTTGACAAAAGCAAAACAAAGTCTATGCACCACCTTTCCTCCTCCACCTGCTAACACACTCACATCATGCTTCCAAAGGAATAAGCATCCTACCATAGATCATATGCTTGAGAACATGAACTATCAAGGAAAAGGTTTAGGCCTTCATGAGCAAGGTATTTTAGAACCCATTCAAGTCCAAGAACATCCCAGCACACATGGTCTTGGATATGTCTCCCAAAACTCGCACTCTAAAGATGTTGGTACAACCTTCATACATCCTAAACGATCCTCTTCTAAAGGCACAAGAGGTACTTCCCATCATTCTACCAAGTCATATGCCGCCATCCCCCCTCCTCCATAATATTACCTAAAAAAACCATCCATCTTCCTCCCTCATCCTCTAAATCCATTTTGGGTCCTTATGTCCCTCTATCCATTATTTCTCATCCTCCATCTACTATGGGTTCTTATATCCCTCCATCAACTCCCACACATCCTCCATATACATAGTCTATTTTGGGTCCTTATATCCCAAAATCACGCCCTCCATCTTATTCTATTCATCCTTCCATTCATCCACCCCCTCTCCCTTGTCCACAACATAAAAATCCTACCTTCATAACTCCTAATCAGGATCAACAAAGGCACATACCTACACATTCTCCATCTACACGTAATCCCTATAACCCTACCTCCATTGCTCCACATCATCCATCTCCTCGCATCTATCCCCTTGCTACTAAAAGCACTTTGGATGCCAAAGACAAAATGTATAAATCCAAATATCCACATGAACCTAAAGCTCCTCATGTCCCCTTCAAAAGACATGTTGCAAAATAGAACAAAAATCAAGTCCAAAATAAAAACCAAGTCCAAAATCCACATCAATCCAAAAGGCCACAAAGGCCCACCGAAGCAAAAATAAAAACTATGTGGATCCCAAAGAAAAAAGGTGCCATACCTTCAATTGAAAAGTCCATAATGACATCCAAAGTTGTTATTTCCCCACAAAATCATTCACCTCCTCCATCTCCTAAATCTGTTTTGGGTCCCTACATCCCAAAATTCACTATCCCAATGCCTCCATTATCACCACACTCTCCATCCATTCATCCACCTATATTTTTACATCCACCATCACCTGTGCCAATTTTGAACCTGAACACCTTCCCCCATCACACATACACTCCATCATTCCATCCATACACTTTCCAACATCCCATCCACTATCCCCTCTATCTCCCCCATCAAATCCCTTTACTCCATCCTCTTGCATAATCCATCCATTCTAATAAGGTTGTACCAACATTCGATACACATGGTCTCTTATTACCTCATCTGGAAATTGATGCTTATGTCTTCCGAATCCATATCCTCATCCATCTTCACCCGTATCCTAGTCCAAAAAGTGAAAAAATACAAAAAAAAATAAAAAAAATACGAAAAAAAGAAGTCAAGAGAAAATCATTCATCCAATGGTGAAAACTTGGCAAACAAGCGTCTTGGATTAGTACCATGATGAAAACCTGGAAAACATGCATCATGTGTAAATCCCCCATCTAGTCTCCTTCCATGATTGGGGGAAACATCCACTTACGCATTCCTTTCCTCCATCTCCTACATCTACCTATCTTCCACATCTTACCCACCATCTTTCACATCCTATCCAATCCCTCCATCTTCCTTGTGATCTTGATAAAGACAGGGGAAAACCTATATACATGCGTTGGAAATCTCTTGGCATATATTCCCCTCATCCATACACTATCATATTCCTTCCACACATCTTGCTATCCCTCTTGCCTCATCGTGCATGACACATCTGGAGTGGGGGCATCTCGTTATTTGCAATGAAGTCCTTGGCGACATCGTCCATCCCTCCCTCCAAGTAATCCTTTCCATCTCTCCATCCTGCCCATCCTTACCTCCCCCTCCATTTATCCATCTACCAAATCCTTCTTTTCCTATACTCCCATCCTACTACAATCCATATCAATTCGCTCCTTTATTTCCCCATCCTTCTATCTTCCTCCCCTCTTGCCTCATCACACATGACACATCTAAAGTGGGGGAATATCCTTCTTTGTGTCTTGGTCCTTGAGACATCATCCATCCATTACTCCAGGTAATCCTCTCCATCTCCCCATCTTGCCCATCCTTACCTCCCCATCCATTTATCCATCCAGTAATCTCTGCCATCTCCCAATCCTTATCTTCCTATACTCTCATCCACTAGTCCTTTTCCATCTTTTAATCCTTATCCTCCCATCCATTTATCCATCCAATAATCCATTCCATCCCTCCAATTTTGTATCCCTCTATCCACCTATCCTCGCATCTTTCTATCTCCCCATTTTTATCCATCCATCCCTTTCCCTCTATCTCATCATCCCTTGTCATTGGCATCTAGCTATCAGCTACCCCCATGAAATCCAATGCCATGCTATCTCACTATCATCATTCCTATCTATTTATCACATCTTAACAATATCCTCTCAATCTTCATCTCATCTATCCACCTACCCAAGCATCTGCTTATCCATCCATCCATTTCCCTCTATTATCCCTTATCATTGGTATCTAGCTCTAGGCTACCCACATGCAACCCAATGCCATTCACATAATAATTCATCTCTCCTATCTATTTACCACATCTTTCTCACATCTTCATCACTCCTCTATCCATCGTCTCACCTTTCCAATTCATATTCTAATGATCCGATTACCTATCCCATCCCTGAGCTTCACATCCTACATATTTTACACATATCAACCATCATCCTATCCAATCCTGCAAGTCTATCTTGTCTCATCATATCGAATCCCTCCTTTTTTCCATTTATCCTGGCCATCTCATCATCCATTGTTTATCATCGGTCTCTGTTCGAACTATGTTGCCCCTGCGCTTTCACGTAGGCAAGGTCGATCATTTGATTTGCCCCCGAGGTTTTTTCTTTTATTTTTCTTGTCCTCTTCCATCTACTGTCTTTGGCCTTGTGTCACACTACGTTTCCCATGCGCTTTCACATAGGCATGGTCAATCATTTGGTCCGCCCCCTGGGCATTTTTTCCATCTGGTCTTTCTCATCCATCAAGGTCTTCATTTTCCTCTTTCTACCTTTACCATGGTCTTTTCCTAAACTATGAGGGCTCTGCACTTTCACATAGGCAAGGTTGATCTTTGATCAACCCTCGAGCCCCTAGGTCTTAACTTGTTAACTTGTTGTCATGTCATCTTGTCGTGTCATCAAGTATGTCCCTATCCTAGCTGGTGCTTACAAACAATGGTCATCTGTATCACAAGATCCAATCAGTTTCTGGTATCCTACGTCATATCGATCTTTTCGTTTACTATCCATCATCGGTCTCAACAGGATGTATCCTTCCTAACAGACCTCATCTTGATCCTATGGCAAAGGACATTTAAAATTGATTGTGATCTTTTGATGCTTTTGGCTTTTTTTTTATCATTTGAGCTCCCTATCATCACTTTTCATGGTCGCCTTGATCCCTCATATCACGGTGTGCTTTGACTAGTCAACATAGGAGCATATCTTGCTCATTTATTTGTTTTTATCTTCTTGGTTGTCCCACGTAGTACCCACCAAGATCCTTGAGGTCTTGTGTTACGTTGGGGTATCTTTTTGTGCTTGTGGTTATTCCAATACCTGGCCCGACCAAAGACATCACGACTTTGGGGTGTTGGAATAGCCTTTTGTCTGTTGTGTTTGTTTTATGCATTGGAAACTAATCCATCTTGGTTTACATACCTTGACGTCCGGTGTCTTATGCTATAGCAAAAATCAATGCTCTACGGATGACAAATTGCATTAGGATTGCATTTCATTTTCCATTCCATCATCTTACATATCTCCCCCATCCTCATCCATTCCAATAATCCAATCACACTCTTGGTCTTAGCCTTGCTACAAGCCTTGATCCAATCATCCTCATCCTCATCATCATTATCATTTCTGGGATGTATCCTTCCCTATCCTTGTGTTGTTTTGGGATGTATCCTTCCCTCATCAACAACACTCTCATCGGGATGTATCCTTCCCTATCCTTGTGTTGTTCTGGGATGTATCATTCCCCTCGTCAACAACACTTATCCTCATCCTCATTCAGATCTATCTTTCCCTACCCTTGTGTTGTTTTGGGATGTCTCATTCCCTTGTCAACAACACTCATCCTCATCCTCATCAGGATGTGTCATTCCCCATCCTTGTGTTGTTTTGGCATATATCATGTGCTTATCAAACAATGCTCCATCAACCATCCACCCAACCTAGCTTGTAGCTTGACTGGGGCCATGTCATATTTGTCCTTGAGTCCATTTACCTCCCATCGCTTATCATCATATTCCCTTTCATCATCTCATCCTTAATCATAACTTTCATCTTGTCAAACCTTTCCTGGTTATGAGACTTTCTCTTTCTTCTCTTTTGTTCCCATCTTCTTCTCTCTCTTTCCCCCCTTCCTCCTCCCCCCGGGCTGAGGTGGACCCACCCCTGCAGCAGGGCGGACCCGCCCTTAGCCGGGGCGGCCCCTCCAGCCGAGGCAGTGTCGCTGCCGTTGGCCACCGCTAGCCGCGACGGCGACTATCCACCCTACTGGGGCAGATCCATCCCTGCAGCGGGGCGGACTTGACCCTGCCGCGGGGCGGACCCGCCCAACCCTGGCGCGAGCCCATCTTTTTTTAACATTTATTTTATTTTATTTTTATTTTTTCCTCCAACTAATCTCTCTCCTTCCTGGGGCCGCCATTTGCACCCCGTTTGTCCGGTTGACTTCATTCAAAAGGAAAAATTGCCTAATTTTTTGCCCTCTTTCCAACTATACCATTCGTTTCTTCTTATCGAGATGTTGCCTGGGACCCTTTTTTTTCCCCCGTCACCCTCTTGAGGGGGCATACCCTTCACATTTACCAATTTTCTCTGTCATAATCAACCCTTTCCTAGATTGGGGCATATTCATCCATTACTCCATTAATTTTGTTTTAGATCCTCCTCCCCATGTTGGGGCATCATCTTCCGATTACTTCCTCTATAGAGTCATCTACACTTTCTTTTCTTCGAAGCACGGTTATTCTAATAGTACTTCGAAGAGGGGCAAAATGTAGACATCCAAATTTGATCACTTCCATATGATCAAAATCGTCTATTATATTCATCTATTCCATTAACAGTGATTAAATAATTTATTTAATCATTATTTTATTTTCTACCTAAGGTTCCTAAAGTATGTAATTAAATAAATTAAATACTTTACTTTACACGCTGTTCTTCTCTAAATTAAATAAATATGACAAATTATTTAATTTAGTATTTTAACCCATTTGAATTAAAATCAATTTTTAATTCCCCTTTTTCTCTCTCCTTGTCACATTCTCCATAACCCTCTTCTAATCCGGATTAAATTAATTAATCTGTGATTAGGATGTGCACTAGTTAATCTTGATTAAGTGTCACATCCTCCATAATCTCCCACTTGCCTCTAATCTCTCATTAAGTATCCTAATCCTGTGTTTGCACAACCTTAATCAGAATCATTAACCACATTTAGCTTACCTTTTCTGGTCAACCTTCCCACTTACCCTTTTTAGCCTGGACTCCCTTCCCCATGTGAATTTTTAATTCACATTTTATTCTTCCAAGGTTTACCCCATCCCTATGAAAATGTGACATGTCATTTCACATGTGCCCAAGGCTTCTAAAACCTTGGACTTGTCACATCACCCACATGTGACAAATCTCCAGCTTTTTGGAGACCCTCTCTTATCCACTAGATTCTTCCAATCATTGTGAATTTTTAATTCACTTTTATTCCTCCAAGGAATCTTCTCATCCCCCAAGATCCACCTCATGTACTTCCTTTCCACCTGATTTCCACATCATTCCACCCTAAGACATCTCAGATTCCACATGTCAAGATGTGAGGGCTTGTGGGTCCTCAACTCACCATAACCCTTCATCTTGATCTTTTTGGATCAATCTCAAATGTTGAATTCTTTAGATAATTCCAATTAGCCTATAAATACCCCTTCAATTCCCTTATTTGGAGGATCATGTCTTTTGCAACAAAACTCTTGCAAATTTGTCATTCAAGCTCTCATCTATCA
Organism: Sequoiadendron giganteum; assembly: GCA_007115665.2. NCBI lineage: Eukaryota > Viridiplantae > Streptophyta > Pinopsida > Cupressales > Cupressaceae > Sequoiadendron > Sequoiadendron giganteum. The sequence continues at coordinate 896,536,648 of CM021100.1, read as the reverse complement.
TAAGCACTTACATCATCAATTCATCTTGCATCCATTCAACTTCATTGCCATCCAAGGAGCACACAAGACTTCAAAGATCAAGGGCCAACCAAGGAAGCAACAACATGAAGGTATAAGAAGCATTCCATTTGTTTTATCTTGCTTTCATATTATCTATTTTTTTAGGCTAATCTTATTGAGGTGCACTTTTATCTTGTTACTTCTTCTTATTGCACTATTAGTTTTTATCTAGCATCTCACATTAGGAGTAGCATTTTATTAGGATCACACCAACCATTCATAATTCAAAGGTATCCAAACATCTAAGGAACTCATGCCAACAACATATCCAACCCATAAATTACAATCAAGAGCTTCATGTATAAAACCCATCCATAAAAAATATACATATCCAATAAATCCCACTGCATGGGTAATGTCAAGTCTGAAAAATAGATCATGGCATACTAAGTTCGCTAATCAACACTCATACCAAGGTGTGGCTAATAATCAAACCATGTAGTAATAAAGAACAACCACAATCATCCACACATGCAACTAAAATTGTTGCATAGTATATCACATGTCACCATAACTTTCCCAAGTCCACAACAACAAACCATGTGAATATGAACCTCCAAAAAAGTAGCTATAGAACAAAGGGAGAAAATCTCTAAATCATAATGCATAACATGTCCTTCTGTGAAAAACTCAATGTGCTAAGCTATATCAAGAAATATCTCCTTCACATCCTCAAATTAAAATCCTTAAGTACATCCAACTGTTCAATCTCTAAGATTGAACAAAACATGTGTGTCTCATAAAATTAACATGGATGTAAACCACTCTAAATAAGGAATATCAAACTCAAATCTATTCCCAAAATCAAGAAATCAACCCAATAACATCTCCTAAACTCCTCATCAATGGAATACATCATAAATAAACTCATATGCACAAGGTGATAAACATGCCAAACACTCCTCGAATGAGCCCTCTAGAACTAGAAAGCTCAAGATGTATATCCATAAGAAAAGAAAGTATGAAACATAATGCATTTAAAAATAGGATGGGAAATATGTCTTAGATGGTTATCCATCAAGCAGACCAAGAGTAGGAAGTGATATTGCTTCTCTAGGATACACCAAGCTACAATAACTCCAAGAATAATCTCCTCTATAGGCCCATCATGAAATCATGTCAATATCCAAGTGAAGACTACTCAAACTTCCTAATGAAACTTACAAAGAGTAATCATCTCAACATATACCTCACCCAAGTCTCCAAGTATCCATGAGAACCTCCAATTGATCAATCCATGCTAAGCTCCAAATGTAATATCATACTTGTAAGAACCCCATTGTTCTACTCAAAAAATTACCAATGTTTAAACCACAAGTGAATAATTCACGATGCCATCACATAGCAATAATTTTTTTTTTGTAATTCAAATACTATGTGCACATTTGAAATGATAGATGTTCCAAACTTTCCATTTATATTTATAATTGAATATTAAAATCTCTCCAAGATAGTGACATATATAAAATCTCAAGATAACATCTCTTTCATTACAACTTCCATAGAAATGGATATTAGAAAACATACATAGCTCTTCTAAGCTTCCTTTGAGAATAGATGTACAATGATCCAGGAAGACTCCCTCAAACCTAGGCCACCAACTGTAGAGGGGAAGCATCACTCAAGCGCTTTTTTGCCAACCACAAACTCTTATGCGGTCCCCCACACATTTACCACATATGGTAAGATGGCCCTCCCTTCAATGAAGAATTTGGTTTGATAACCTCACAACTATGGCCTATTTGATCTCAATGTTGTGCCCCACATGACTAGAACTTGTATACATCATATATTGTATGACAATCCTGAACTAGCATGCACAAAAGGAACATAGTGAAATTGACAACGTAACTAATGGAAAATTACACTCCTTTGGCCAAAGTTTCATATAAAAATTCATCCTAGATCACATACACTTCCCTAGCTTGATTTATCTCCAGATCATTTATACACTATGCATAGGTAATTCCTTCATGAGGTAATATTTAACCCCAGGAACAACCTATTCCCCTTTAAACTTACAATGCTACTTCTACCAAGTATTTCCCATACATAAGTTATCCCTTCATTGGATAATCTAATCCTAGGAATATCCTATGAACTCTTAATGACTCTAAATTATGAATAATAAATTCATAATCTAAGTATAGCTATATAAGCTTCATCTTATCACATATATTCACCAATAAATAACTCCATTCAAAAGTTTAGTCTCAATAAAGACTCTATTCAATAGTGTAATCTCATTAGTAAAAGACTATTCAAAAGGTAGATTATCGTCAATAAAATGGCTTCATGTCAAGAGTATAAAACAATCAATCAAGTGACTAATCCAAATCGATAGAATAATACCACCTATGGCTCCAACCAAATAGTAATTCACAAATTTAGGTGATCAACTTAATCACATAGGTTACTCTCAACCTTGGTTTACCCTAATCCCTAGATAAAGTTAATAATCAACAATCAGTTTGATCATGTAGGTTAATCTCAACCTATGTACTTTAAACAAAGATAAGATAAACAACCCAACCATGTAGGTTATTCTCAACCTAGGGTTTCCATCAGTAATCAAGTAAAGCAATGATCAAGTGAACATTCAAATATAGACTAACAATATGGTTTGCATGTCGTCACATTCTATTAATGACGACATGTCTTTTATAACAACATTACCATTATATTTTCTAACCAATGTGGTTTACCTAATATAGTATGCTATCAATAAAAGTTACCTCTTGCATACACTTATGACACATTTATCAAATAAACTCAAGCTATTTCTACATTCCAACTCTTCAACTAAGCATTGCCTATATAAGCTTTATCTTTGATATAGTATTAAATACTTATCATAGATACCTATTCCATAATGTGGAATGTGTTGTAATATCAACAAGAAAATACATTTCCTATCTAGATTCATCATGAATCCATCACATACAACCAAAGAAGGAAAGCATAGATATTCAATCTTTCCAAAAACATTAAAGATAAAAGAATAGAATAAACATGCCTGTTAATGCTAAACTCCAACTGATCAACCGGTTTCCTACCTCAATCCTCTCCAAGATCAATTTTCAACTCCTCTCCAATTCTCCAATCTCACTCACATAATTTCCTCTCAAAGTCTCACACAATCTAGCCTCACAATAAACTCTCAGCTCGGAGTTAAGAATTTATCTCAAGAGAATAATAATAGAATACAAAATAATGTGTGCCGACAATGAGGTAGTGCTCACCTCTATATATACATAAAAATCAACAACTAAATCCTACAAACTGGGCATGACGAATGACACTTCTCAACTCTAATGATTCAACTCAGCAATGGAGAAGAAAGGTGGCAGTTGAATTCGTTGCACAAAGAACACATACGCAATCAGATATTTCCACAATGGACAACAAGAATGATAATTATAAGTGCAAGGATAATGTCTCCTACAGTTCGACCCTACTTGGCCAACTTCACTTTAACTATTTCCATACTTCATATGCTAGAATCGATTTAGCAATAAAATTCTATTTTGGTTTGCACCGTTCATATTTTGGTGCCACCTTCATAGGTGCGACTATGACATTTTCTATAGGTTTCAAAACAACAGTTACTTCCTCCAAAAATGTGCTTTATTTCATGTCTTAGACTTGGTCTATCAAAGTCGCTAAAGGTTGTGCCAAGTGCTAGTTTGACCTATTCTCATTCATAAAATGTGTTGGCTTAGATTCTATATGTGTCGTCCATTATTCACATAATACACTTTGAATTTACTATGCATTTATACAGGCAACTTGGATCATTCATGAAGTCTCTCATTCTTCCATAAGCTGCACCTAAATGCAACCATAATGACCAAGATGAAAAAAATTGGTCAAACCATTAAAGCGACTTGCTTTATTAGCGACACTTACCCATTTGAATTGCCTTCTAATGCATGGTTCAAAAGCTGGTTTATATTCCTTGCATACACACATTCATTAATCATTATATCAAAAACTTATGTGCTATTATGTGCACTTTGTTTTCACTTGCAAGCATTCTAAAAAAAACATTAAATTGTTATATATATAAATGCTAATATATAATATATATACTCATTAAATCATTTCTTGGTAATTAAATGTATTCACAATTATATAGGCATTATATATCCACATGTATACATATATATGATTCATAATTGTATATACATACATACATAGATTACATCTTTCAATATGACGAATATATATATATATATATATATATATATATTTGCACTTATATTTAAGTATATTCATTTACATATGGGACTATTTTTTACTCACATCAACAATATATTATATATATTTATATATATACACGTGTATTATTACACGTAGACATGCAAATATAAGTACCCAAGTACAATCATTCAAATATATATACACATATGTTAAAGTAATCATACATATACATATCATATCATGACACAAATACATTCATATAATTTTCAATAGGTATTGTGAACCCCAATCCTATACTTGCACAAACATGAGAAACAAACACATTATTAGATTGATATGCAAGTGAGAATCAAGATTCCCCATGAAATTCATTAACAATGCTCAATAATAGGAAAATGAAGAACAAAACATGAAAGATAAATGAAATCCTAATTAAACATGAAAATCCTCAATCCCATGGGGGAATTGGTGCCAATTATGTATAGAAATTGGCCCTTTCCCAACTCCTATGATACAATGTTGACGAGTGATCCATTTTGATGCAAATTCAATCAAGCTCCATGATGAAAAACTTACATAACCTAGCTAAGAACTTGATAAAATGGATGAAAGTATATATGCTTGAGGATGAAGTTGAGTATAGTAAGTTTACTCAATTTGTGGATGATAAAATGAGAAGAAGAGTCTCTCATTTATAGATTTCCAAATTGGAAGAAAGAGTGAAATTGAGCAATGTGGGATTATTCAACACCCAATGGCCAAGTGCCACTTGTCAAGATGCAAATGGTTGAATGTTGTGCAATTTTTGATCAAAGTGCCAATAAATGATATTAGATGGAATTTTAATTTAGTGAAATGACTTGTTGGAGAGGGAAGAAAATGGAGTTATGGCCATTTGACTCAAGGCAAAAGGACTTGTAAGGTGAAATAAATGTTCTGTTGGAAGGACCAAATCCACTTGAATTTGAATTCAAATTTGAGGGAATATTCCCTTTTTATGCCATGTGAGGGAAATAGGAGATTTAATAAATCAAAGTAATTGATTTATTGTGGAAGTTGCATTTTCTAGATAATGTGACATAGATTAAGATTAAATTAACCAAAGTTTAATTAATTTAATGAGGAATTTAGGAGATGTGACAATTTAGACTTAAATTTATGAATTGATTTAAATCAAATTGAGAGGAAGGGTTTAATTAAATAAATGTTTTGATTTATTTAACTAAAGGGGACAATGTTAGTTTAAATCAAATAAGATTTAATTTATTCAATTTAATAAGACTTTAGGGATTTAATCAAATAAGATAAATTATTTAATTAAAGAGGGATTTAGGATTAATTAAATAAAATTGATTAATTTAATCAATAGAGGAGAAAGACATAATTAAATAAATAATGATTTATTTAATTAAGAGATGAAAAGTGATGATAAGTTGAGAGTATGATTTAGGATGAAACGATGTTAGTAATCAAGATCAAGTGCGTCGGTCAATTTTCCATGTTTACAGGTATATACATTAAGTGTATATATACACACACATATATATAATCAATTTTCTCATGTATGTATGCTCGTAAGTATTTCTACTCACATTTACACATACACGCTTATGATATCATGCACAAGTCATTATATATATACATATACATCTAATGTACATTTAAATTGATGTAAGGAGAACTATACGAAAAGGAACAATGCCAAAGATTCAAACAATACTCAAATATTCAATCATGATAAATCAGTTGAAAACATTCAAAAGAAATCAAAGACATTTACTCAATCATTTCAATCATCCTTAAAGATTAAGACCCAAAGGTTTCTTACCCGGTTTCATGAATTGACTCAACTCAACTAGACCAACTAGGAAGTGAGTGTGTGAAAGATCAGTAAGGTTCATTAAGGGTTACCAAACCAAATCTTTCTCCTGAGTGATACTTCCCCTCCCTTCCAAAGGTGTGAACTTGTACCTGCATCCAACTTGGCATATTTGCAATAGTATTTAAACGTTCACGTGAAATCCACTTGCATCGTAATTTTTTTTTAATCAAAAAAGCATTAGAACATTCATAACATTCCACCAATTCAAAACATATTCATTATTTTGAAACCATTAACATCTTATTGCATATTCACATATTTCAGCTACCTAACAAACATATTAAAGTCACAATTTACATCTATCAACCTTTTCACTCATAATGGTAAAAGTAACTCGATAACTATGAAATAGGGTGTAACAAAACTCTCATGAAGCTCCCAAAGAAATGACCAATACACTCAATACTAAGAGAGCTAACAAGACCACTGCTGAAGCTCCAAGTACACAGCTACAAAATGAGGAATATTTCATGACATCCCTATTTGATGGTATTATGTCAATAATTTAATATACAATAAAGAGTATATTTGTTGCAAGATGGTGTTTCCCTTGGTATTCCTTTTTCAGCGCGATGCTTGGGTTTGTGACATGGATTAACCAACTCATGTGGATCTTGTATAAATCTAGTGGTTGTATCAAGCATTAACAGGTCGATCTTTTGGTGCAACGACAACCACTAATGTAACAATTGGTATCAGAGCCGAGGTCACAGGTTCAAACCCATCACTTATGTTGGGGGGGATTGTTGCAAGATGGTGTGTCCCTTGGTCTTCCTTGTGCATCGTGATGCTTGGGTTTGTGACATGGCTTAATCACCTCTTGTGGATCTTGTATAAATCTATCGGTTGTATTGGGCATTAATAAGTCAATCTTTTGGTGCAACGACAACCACCAATGTAACAATATCATGAAATGACACCAAAACCATCCTCTCAACCAAGGATCACCTATCATAAGATAACAAGTCATAAAATTAACAACTCAAACAAAGAATCCAAGAGTCCTCTATAGCTAACCTATATGTCAACATCTCCAATCACATGAAGATAACCATCTCTTATTAATGAAAGTGAAAATGTTAAAAAACTAACTACAACATACAACATACAAGATCCAAGAGCCCCTTCATGATGTAGATTTGAACCAAAGAAAAGCATGTGGTTAATTTTCTAGTTTGATATGTACCATCTAATAGAGTACTAAGCATTGAATACCAAGACAAATTAAAAAGTGGCATAGGTCACAAAATATCCTACATTGATTCTTATAACTAAGTACCTTAATTTTCTTTATCAATTTCATTATTTGTTTAAGGAAATGTTTCTATAACACTATAAGTCTCAACTTGACAATGTATGATTTATTATCCATTGTTGTTTAAATAATAAACTTTGGAGTATTTATGGGGGTTATTTTATTTTCATACATAAAATGGTGAAACCAACATTCAAATCCCTATAAGATTTTTCCTATGGTTTGATCTTCTTTGTATTTATGATTTTTAAATTTGATGTTTTTTATTGGTCTACATTTTATTAATTATTTTATCATGCTTTAGATCTACCCTCAATTGTACTTATTGTTCTATATTTATTAGGGTTTATGCCTTCATTATTTGATATATATTTTTATCCTTTCCCTCCTACCCTTATTTTCTTTATGCATTTTTTCCAGATACTTTATCATGGATTCTCACTAACCTTCACCTTTAGCCTACGTGTTGTGCATGTCTCACATAATTTATATGTTCCTATACTTTATTGTATCTAATAATTCATCCTTGATGCTTTCCCATCTTTCTATCTATAAACCAAATTTTAACTTCTTTGGAAAATATTGTGTTTATTTACCTAAGTGCTTTAATTAAACCAACAAGATTATTTAATTTTCCTCTAATAAATGAGAAGCATAAGCATTAATTTAACAAAGCGAATGTTAATATTAAAATTTAGGATTTGAGTTTCACAAAAGGAAATTAGCTAAGGTTATTGAAATGATAAAGAAGTAAGAAGGTACATCCCTGTTGGCGTTTCAATTAACACCTCTGGAGTGCTTATTGGAAATAGATAGCTATGCACAATGCGTAATGAATGCTCTTCAACTTATGGAGGGGAAGCTCCCTCTTTTTGCTGATATTTGCGTAAAAGTAAAATGGACTAATATTCCTATCCTTTTTACTCAGCGACATGACACAAAGGTACATAGACACATTGCATCTCAGCTAAGTTTTTCTCTAGTTTCTGTAGATCTTAACTACAACTAGGCTAACTTTCAATCTATCCTATCTCCTCTAGATAAACAAAGCAAGATAATATAGGAGCGAGAATGGAATGGTTTGATGACTTAGACAAATTGTCTCTTAGAATGCATTCGAAGGCCTTGAAATTCCAGATTTACACCGAAATAGAATCCACACAAGTAATCTTCAAATGATAGACTAGATCTCAAGATTCCCAAGGAGGCCCAGTGCTCTTTCCAAGGTGTAGGATGAAACATAAACTACTAGAAACAACAAAGAGTGATAATCTTACTCTCTAAATTCCAAAGGAGGCACAAAGCTCTTTCCAACGTGTAGATTGAAAGATACATTATTAAGAACAACATATAATGAAAAAACTTGAGACAGTTGGATCAAAGGCAAGGTAGCTCTCTTGATTTATTATCTCAATCTCTGATCAAAGGTTACACTTTGGGACAAAAAAATATGTCAAAGAGACAATCACACATGAAGTGATCAAACCAAGAATAAATGAACATAGATTGAACACGCCTATTTGGATAAAAAGAATGCAAGTTATACTTAGCATTTTTCTATCACAAATACGATTCAAGAACATATACTAAGTGAACAAAGTCGAAGGTTTTTGAGCTCAACGTTTTGCTACCATGAAGTAAAGTTAAAAAATAATGAGAAAAGGCTCTTATTTATAGAAGCTCAAAGGAGTAGGCAACCCTAAAGTCTCCTTGAGTTAACAACGAACTCTTTCCAATCTGCAAGATTTATTCCTATGTGTAAAAGTAGGTAACCTAATAGTTAAATAGGAAGTCTATTTCAGTTAATTGATTCTAAACTAAACATAACTCCAAATGTACAAAGGTGTCTCCAAAATAGACATGCATAATTTGTGGGATAGTGAGTTAACTTGGAAAGAGGCATCAAGTCAACTCCTGTCATCATAAATGCAATTTTGGAGGGGTACGACGTCCTAACTAAGTGTTTACACCACATCACCTTGAGTCAAAAATTCCTCTAGCCATTCGTTGAATTCCTTTGCCTCTGGACAATTGATGCTTCATAGGATGATGATGTGTAGTTGTAGCATCTCTTCACCACTCACAATTTTCTCTTCATATTCAATCTTCTTTACAGCTACGTTATCCAACCTTGTTGACATGACTGCGATCTTACTCAACTTGTAGCCAACAGGGTCATCACAAAAAATGTTATGGATGAGGTCCTCAAACTTCGTTTGCACGTCATCAAGAATCACGTAGTCACCATCTTCACATTTGATACTAGAAAGGAATTGATTAGTGCTTTTGGCGGCTCTATAACTGGAGTGATGAACTTTGTCTCTCCTACAATTTTTTTGCTTCTGACGCTTTTCTTGATTCTTCTTAATGAAAGAGTGTTGTATGATGAAACTGCTAAGTTTGACTGTGAACACTCTAACTGTGAGAAATGCACATGAACTCGCACACACAAAATTCAAATGATATTAATTCTCTAAACTGGCCTTGGAAGGCTATCAGATATACGAGGTGAAACCATATGGAACTTGTGGGATCAAGTGTCTATGCTTGTCAATCTATCCAAATCGACCTCTAGGTGTGCTCGATGCATATCGATGTCAACCGTTTTTAGCAAGTCATGGAATAAGATCGTTTTAGTATTGTATTCGACTTGGGAGAACTGCATTCTACAAACCTTGAAGATTGACTGTGCACATGATGTTGTTCGGGGAACTTTTTCTGTGATTGCTAAAAATAGCCTTGTCAGGGGTAATTTTTATGAAATTTTTTGAGATGTGGGTTTTGTTGAGAATAATTTTCTAAACAAACCCAGATCATCAAAAATTCAAAAAAAATAATTTTTCTATGGCATGCAAGAGCCCTTCAATGGTGGAAGCAATGAGACACCAAAAACTTGTTTTTCTTGAAAAAATCTAACACATGGGTTTTGTTTGTGCTTCAAAGCTAAACAAACCTAGTTTGTCTATTTTTCAAAATTGTGACTTTTTTTGAAAACCTTAAAAAATAAGGGCAGCGAGGCAATTTTTTTTGGAAGAATCTGACACATGGGTTTTGATGAAATTATTGTGCTGATCATACCTAGAAGTTCAGATCCGTGAAAAACCTCCATTTACTTAGACATGCAAGAAGATCTAAGACAAGAATAGAGGGAAAAAGACAAGAAGAAGTTTGGAAGTTATAAATTGCCTCTTTGGATCTTCAAGAAAATCATGCCTGAAGATGAAACCTTTGATAAATTGTCCCTCTGTGCAATTGATTCATGAAAATATGAAGAATGCTGAAAAACCCTCTGTTAGATCTTCAAAAGACGTTGGCGAGGAAAAATATTTGTTCTTGAGCTCCAACCTGCAAAGAGAGATAATGAAGAATGGACGCCTAAGCTTGATACAATTTGGAGTTTCAATCATCAATTGGGTGCCAACATGTTGATTGAGGAATCAATCTGCCTGATCAGGAGTTCACTTGAGCAAATTCTGCCAATTTGGGGACATTTTAGACATGAAAAGGTTTTCAAAATAGACAACTTTAGTCAACTAGTCTTACTTTGACTTTAGGCATCTAAGTTGAGGAGTTGAACATTTTTTATTCTTTTTCTATGACAAAGTGCCTCTATTTGATCCTTGATCCTGGTTGCTCGAATGATCTTGAAGTGCTATTGATAGATCCATTATTGAGATGAAACAACTCTGAAGAAGTGTGCTTGGGAGCTGTAAGGCTCAAAACCTAAGTCTGATGCCTTTGATTCTTGGGTGCCTTTTCCCAAGAAGGTGCATTTTTCACCAGACTTAATCAATTTCTAGAATGTTTTTCAATTCCTCTAGTTTGACCCTCAGTGCTCTGATATGAGATCACCGATGACTAATGAGTTTGACGAACGTGCTAAAACATGGGATGGATTACTAGTTTAGTCCCAGAAAAGATGATTGGCTTCGTAAGTTATGAAAGTTGGTTTAAGGGTCCCAAAAGTATGGACGCCCTTGGCTTGTAGGAGTGCCTTTGACCTTTTGTGATATAATTTTTACTTTGCAATCTTCCACGAACTACCCCAGTTTGATCTATTTGTTGAACTTACTGATGGTGTCATTGCTAGGATTGATCAAAATAGAGAAGGTCATCCTGGAGGTTACTCAGTTTGTAGACTGCATTTGATTACCTAAAAAAGTTGGGCATCTATTTCTAGGAAGGTGCATTTTCCTTAACGCTTGGTCAATTTTTCATGTTTTTCATTTCACCTTTGCTTCAAGCATTTTACACTTGATCTTTGTTTGTGAATGCTTGACAAGTCCCATGAACATGCAACTCAATTGATCGTGAAGCTGAGAGGATGCTGAGTAGATGCCTTGTAGAAAGAAGTTGTTGAAAGGTTCATCTGGTGACCCAAAATGAAGGGTACCCTTGTCAAGCAGGGGTGATTTTGCCTTGATGTAATTGTAGTTCTTTGATGATACGTGCTTTCAACATCTCCTGTCTTCGCTTTTGTTTTCCAGTGATCGATGAATTAGGTGGTCTTGCTTGACGATGCACCAGAAATCCAACAAAAACATGAAGGAGATGACTGCCTTAGTAAACCTTAATGACTGCCTTTGACCTTTTAACTTCATGGGTGCCCCTGGCCAGTAGGGGCACTTTTAGCTAGAGTTTCACCATTTTCCTTTGAAAATATTCATCCCTTCACATTTCACATTCGTCATGCAACGTGACTCATTTGAGCATTATCATCAATGACGCGAACATGTGCATCTTGGAAATCACTTTCACCATGCCACGTGTATGGGTGTTCGAAAAATGATTAAGGCATTTGACTGCATAGCCTCTTCCTTGTAGCGAGGAGTGCATTCTCTAGGCTTAGTCAATTTTCAACATTTTTCACTTTTGAAAATCCCCTTCGTCATAGAACATATTTTTGAGCATCTTTCTCCATGGATACTTTGTTGAAGCTTTTGAGGCTTAGATTTCGACACTTGGTGCTGGCCATTTTGCCATTAATAGTTGCGGAGGTCCTAACTTTCTTCTCGAAAAATGAAAATAGACCCACTAGAGTAAAACAAATTTTTTAATGATTTTGACTTGACCAGTGTGATCATGAAGTCAATTTATCCTATCAAAATCGTTTTCAACTAATTTTAGAAAGGTCCTATTTTTAGGGGTTTTCCTAAAAACAGGGGTTTAAACCCTAATTTTCAATTTGTTTAGAAATTTGCAAGTGTCTTCCTTGACACAAACCCACAAAAATCCTATGTTTTGTTTGACCTAAAACAAAATTTTGATAATAATTTTACATTATTTAGCTCATTTTAAGCAAAATGTCTTGTTGAAGCAAAAAATTATTTTGGGTACAACATTAGGCTTCGTCTGGTGACCATGTCGAATGCTTACGAAATAGGAGAATCGAGAATCTTTAGTTTTTTGTAGACTATTATCTTTATCAGTTGGGCAATGGAGTCAAAACTTATTTCCTAATTCACCTAACAATAGGAGTTTTCTTAATCATCTAAAACACAACAATACTTTACAGAACGAGGACATACATTACTACATAACGTAAACATTACAAAAAAGGGAAACACATTACGAAAAAGAAAGAAAATTATTTACAGAACTTCACTCCACCCCTGAAGAGATGAATTTCTTTGGATCTTGTCTGCTTCAGGGCAGCGAAAAGAGCCTCCCATCGATGTTGCTTCTGTTTGAAAGGATTCACTTCTCTTCTAATGGGAATTGCAGGAGACAATCCCTCTGGGATGAAGATTCTCAGGTATTCATATATCCAAGTGAAAGTACTCTAACAAAAGTTAGAATATGATGCAAATGGGAAACCTGATACCCCTGAGGCATTAGTTCTATTTTCGTCCATCCTTGGGATATCAAACTCTTCAAACCAATTAATCGAGTTCCAAACTCAATTTCTATAATGCCATAGGCGATCTTTGTTGACATGAAAATATCCTTTGACCAGATAATGGATCAAATTTAGATCACCTTTAACACATAGGAGTTTGATTCCCATATCTTCGACATCTTTGAGGCCTAACAAAAGCACCTCTTTCTCAACTTCAGTGAATTCCATTTACATAGATGGGTGCAACTATCCTTTAGGGGAGATGATCGTTTCCCCCACTTCTAAAAATACTAATAAACAACCTCCACCAAACTATGTTGTCCATGAAATTGTATCCTCTTCCAATCTCCTTTCAGAACATGCAATGTTCTGATCTTCAATTTCTATCTCTAGCAGAGTCACATAATTACCGTGACCCATTTCAAGCTTTGCTTCTATTGGAACAAATGACTTGAGCACAACTTGCTTCTACGTAAATTTGAGAATTTGATCTAGATATTCTGGATGATCCTAGAGATATTATAGTTGAGATATTTGTACCTTGCTCTTCATCATAGAAGATACGATGTCAAAATTTGTTGAAGACGGATCTTGAGCAACTGGCACAACGTCCTTTTGTGAAGACCTAGGATTAGAAGTGGAAGTAACCTCTTCACCCTTTTTGTCTAATCTTCATCTTTCTTCCTATTCTTTCTATGCTTTGAAGTGTAGAACACATGTAGACACATGCATTGAAATTTTTTCATGTTTCAACGCAAGAGGATACTGACGGTATGCTTCTTTTTCTTCTTTAATAACGGGTTCAAAGTATCTCATTGTGGAATCACCATCAAAGCTATTCATCTGTTGTAAGACAATGTTCAAAATTGTTGTTGGTACAAAACTAGATCTGGGAGCAACTTTAGCACATCCCATGATTTGGGTCATTCTCAGATTCTCAAGACACATGAATTCGGTATGTGCATCAGTGTCATGGAAACAAAAAAATATTTGACTGTGTGCAACTTCAATCATTGGTCTTGATGGAGGTTTTGGCAACAATGGCTAAAAATTGTCTCTTTGTGGTTGGTACGGTTGTTGAGCTATAGATCTGATAGAATTTGTTTTCATCAAGTCAGAAGTGATCAATTACCCTCCAACTTGATGGGCGTGTTCTTGCACACTCTTCAATTTTGTTTCTTTTTCTGCCTTAAGGAAGAAGGCTATCTCTAATGGAAGAGCATTTATGAAACAACTCATCAATATCTTTGGTGATGGATCAAGTGCAAAAGAAAGTCGTGTAACAAGATGATTAAATCTTGCCAAAAGCTCCCTCATGTGTTCATTGTGTTCCATCTTTGAATTCACAAGCTAGGTGAACAATAAATGACTATCTTCAATGAGCTTGAATCTCACCAAAAACTTCTCGCTCATAGTTTCCCAACTTGTAATAACGCCTGGCTTCAGGTGATTGAACTAGTTTGCAACATTCCCAACAAGAGTCTCCATGAAGAGACGTACCACAATGTCTTCATGTGGCACATGCAAGATGGTTCAAACCATTGTGAATGCAATAAAATGTTCATCTAGGTGTCAACTTCCATCGCTGTGGAATTGGGGAAAGTGCTTCCTTGACCCTTTAGGTAACTCATGATTTACTTGAAAAGCCAAAGGTCCAATGCTATTACCACCCAAGGTAATGAAGGTGGACGTCTCTTGCCAAAATTATTGTTGTTACCATCCACTGCTTCTTGTATGGATCATGCAATAGGATTCCAAAGGATCGTTCTCGTTAAATAAAGTGTTAGCTTTTTCTTGAATTTTTATGTCTTGTTGCCCCACGGTGGGTGCCAAAAAATTGTTGGCATTTCAATTAGCACCTTTGGAGTGCTTATTGGAAACAAATAACTATGCATAATGCGTAATGACTACTCTTCAAATTATGGAGGGGAATCTCCCTCTTTTTGTTGATGTTTGCATAAAAGTAAAATGGACTAATGTTCCCATTTTTTTTACTCAGTGGAAGGATACAAGGTGCATAAACACAATGCATTGCAGCTAAGGTTTTCTTTGGTTTATGCAGATCTTAACTACAACTAGGCTAAATTTTAATCTATCCTATCTCCTCTAGATAAAAAAAGCAAGATAATATAGTAGTGGGAATGGAATGGTTCAATCACTCAGAAGAATTGTCTCCTAAAATGCATCTGAAGGCTCTGAACTTCTAGATTTACACCGAAATAGAATCCATACAAGTAATCTTCAAATGGTAGACTAGATCTCAGGATTCCCAAGGAGGTGCAGTGCTCTTTCTGAGGTGTAGGCTGAAACATAGACTACTAGAAACAATAAAGAACGATAATCTTACTCTCTAAATTCCCAAGGAGGTGCAATACTTTTTTTGAGGTGTAGATCGAAAGATAGATTATTAAGAGCAACATACAATGACAAAACTTGAGACTTTTGGATCAAAGGAAAGGTAGCTCTCCTGATTTATTATCTCAATCTTTGATCAAAGGTTACACTTTGGGATAGCAACGTGTGTCAAAGAGACAATCACACATGAAGTGATCAAACCAAGAATACATGAACATAGATTAAACACAAAAGCCGTACTTAGCATTTTTCTATCACAAATACGATTCAACAACATATACTTAGCGAACAAAGTTGAAGGCTTTTGAGCTCAACATTTTTCTACTGTGAAGTAAAGTTACAAAATAATGAGCAAAGGCTCTTATTTATAGAAGCTCAAAGGAGTAAGCAACCCTAAAGTCTCCTTGAGTTAACAATGAGTTCTTTCCAATATGCAAGATTTATTCCTATGTCTAAAAGTAGGTAACCTAGCAGTTAACTGGGAAGTCTACTTCAATTAACCGATTCTAAACTAAACATAAGTCCAAATGTACAAAGGTGTCTCCAAAATAGACATGCATGATTTGTGGGACAACGAGTTAACTTGGAAAGAGGCATCAAGTCAACTCTTGTCGTCATAAATACTGTTTTGGAGGGGTACAACGTCCTAATTGAGTGTTCACACCACATCACCTTGAGTCAACAATTCCTCTGGCCAGTCATTGACTTCCTTTGCCTCTAGATAATTGATGCTTCGTAGGATGATGATGTGTCATCATAGCATCTCTTCACGACTCACAATCTACTCTTGATATTCAATCTTCTTTGGAGCTGCATCATCCAATCTTGTTGACATGACTGCGATCTTACTTAGCTTGTAGTTAGTAGGGTCACCGCAAAAAATGCTATGGATGAGGCCTTGAAACTTCATATGCACGTCACCGAGACTCACGTAGTCACCATATTCACGTACCGAGACTCATGTAGTCACCATCTTCACGTTTGATACTAGAAAGGAATTGATTGGTACTTTTGGTGGCTCTGTAATTGGAGTGATGACCTCTGTTTCTCCCGTAGCTTTTTGGTTTCTGATGCCTTTCTTGATTCTCCTCAATGAAAGAGTGTTGTATGATGAAATTGCTAAGTTTGAATGCGAACACTCTAGTTGTAAGAAATGCACATGAACCTGCTACACACATAATTCCAATGATATCAATCCTCTAAACTGGCCTTGGAAGGCTATTAGATATACGAGGTGAAACCATATGGAACCTGTGGGCTTGAGTGTCTATGCTTGTTAATTTGTCCAAATCGACCTCTAGGTGTGCCTGATGTAGATCGGTGTCAACTGTTTTTAGGAAGTCATGGAATAAGACCGTCTTGGTCTTGTATTTGACTTGGGAGAACTACATTCTAAAAACCTTGAAGATTGACTGTGCACATGATGTTGTTTGGGAAACTTTTTCTATGACTGCTAAAAATAGCCTTATTGGGGGTAACTTTTACGAAAAATTATGAGATGTGGGTTTTATTGAGAATAATTTTCTAAACAAACCTAGATCGTTAAAATTTTTTAAAAATGATTTTTTCTATAGCATGTAAGAGCCCTTCGGTGGCAGAGGTAGCGAGACACCATAAACTTATTTTTCTTAGAAAAATCTAACACATGGGTTTTGTTCATGCTTCAAAGCTAAACAAACCCAATTTGTCTATTTTTCAAAATTGTGATGTTTTTTGGAAACCCTAAAAAATAGGGGTAGCGAGGCAACTTTTTTTGTAAGAATCTGACACGTGGGATTTGATGAAACTGCTGTGCTGCTCATACTCTAAAGGTGAGATTTGTAAAAAACCTCTGTTTACTTGGACATGTAAGAAGATCTAAGACAATAATAAAGGGAAAATATAAGAAGAAGTTTGGAAGTTATAAACTACCTCTCTGGATCTTCAAGAAAATCACACCTGAAGATGCAACCTCTGATAAATTGTCTCTCTGTGCAACTGATTCATGAAAATATGAAGAATGCTGTAAAACCTTTTGTCAAATCTTCAAAAGATGTTGGAGAGGAAAATATTCATTCTTGAGCTCCAACCTGCAAAGAGGGATAATGAAGAATGGATGCCTAATCTTGATACATATTGATTTGGAGTTGCAAGCATCAATTAGGTGCTGATTGAGGAGTGAATCTGCCTGATCAAGAGATCACTTGAGAAAATTCCACCAATTTGAGGACGTTTTAGACATGAAAAGGCTTTCAAAATATACAACTTCAGTCAACTAGTCTTACAACTTTAGGCATCTAAGTTGAGGATTTGAACATTTTTTGTGACGAAGTGCCTCTGTTTGATCCTTGATCCTGGTTACTTGAATGATCTTGAGTGTTGTTGAGAGATCCATTGCTGAGATGAAACAACTTTGAATATGTGTGCTTGGGAGCTATAAAGATCAAAACCCGAGTATGATGCCTCTAATTCTTGGGTTCCTTTTCCCAAGAAGGTGAATTTTTCACCAGACTTAGTCAACTTATGGAGTGTTCTTCAATTCCTCTAGTTTGAAACTTAGTGCTCTAATATGAGATCACCAATGATTGATGAGTTCAACAAACGTGCTAAAACATGGGATGGATAAATAGTTCAATCTTGGAAAGGATGACTGGCTTCGTAAGTTATGAAAGTTGGTTTAAGGGTTCCAAAAGTATGGGCACCCCTAGCTTGCAGGGGTGCCTTTGAATTTTTGTGATATAATTTTTACTTTGCAATCTTCCACGAACTGCCCCAGTTTGATCTCTGTCATCAGATGTTTGATTTATTTGTACTCACTGATGGTGTCATTGCTGAGATTGATGAAAACAAAGAAGGTCATCCTGGAGGTTATTGAGCTTGCAGATAGCATCTGATTGCCCAAAAAGTT
Source organism: Sequoiadendron giganteum (assembly GCA_007115665.2). Classification (NCBI taxonomy): domain Eukaryota; kingdom Viridiplantae; phylum Streptophyta; class Pinopsida; order Cupressales; family Cupressaceae; genus Sequoiadendron; species Sequoiadendron giganteum. The sequence continues at coordinate 896,518,167 of CM021100.1, read as the reverse complement.
GGGCACCTATTTTTAGGAAGGTGTATTTTCCTTAACACTTAGTCAAATTTTCATGTCTTTCATTCTACCTTTGCTTCGAGCATTTTACGCTTGATCTTTGTTTGTTAATGCTTGATAGGTCTTGTGAATGTGCAACTAGATTGATCATGAAGTTGAGAGGATGTTGAGCAGATGCCTTGTAGAAAGTAGTTTTTGAAAGGTTCATCAAGTGACCCAAAATGAAGGGTGCCCTTGTTAAGCAGGGGCACTTTTTCCTTGATGTAACTATAGTTTTTTGATGATATGTGCTTTCAACATCTCCTGTCTCTACTTTTTTTGCCGGTGTGATGAATCAGGTGGCTTTGCTTGATGATGCATCAGGAAGCCAACATAAACACGAAGGAGACGACTACCTTGGTAAACCTTGATGACTGCCTTTGACCTTTCAACTTCATGGGCGCCCTTGGCTAGTAGGGGTGCTTTTAGCTCCAGTTTCATCATTTTCTTTTGAAAATATTCATCCCTTCACGTTTCACATTTTCCATGTAGCGTGATTGATTTGAGCATTGTTGTCAACGACGTGAATGCGTGCATCTTGGCAATCACTTTCACCATGATGCATATATGGGTGTTGGAAAATTGACTAAGGCATTTGACTGCATAGCCTCTTCCTTGTAGCGAGGCGTGCATTCTCCAGACTTAGTCAATTTTCAACATTTTTCACTTTTATAAATCCCCTCCATCATAGAGCATCTTTCACCATGGATTCTTTATTAAAGCTTTTGAGGCTTAGATTTCAACACCTAGTGCTCGCCATTCTGCCATTAATGGTTGTGGAGGTCTTAGCTTTCTTCCTAAAAAATGAAAATAGACCCACCAAAGTAAAACAAAATTTTTGGTGATTTTGACTTGACCAGTGTGATTGCGAAGTCAATTTATCCTATCAAAATCATTTTCAACTAATTTTGAAAAGGTCCTATTTTTAGGAGTTTTCCTAAAAACAGGGGTTTAAAACCCTAATTTTCAAATGTTTAGAAATTTGCAAGTATCTTCCTTGACACAAACCCACAAAAATCCTATGTTTTGTTTGACCTAAAATAGACTTTTGACAACAATTTTACATGATTTAGCTAATTTTAAGTAAAATGTCTTGTTGAAGCAAAACATTATTTTGGGTACAACAATCCCTAAATCAACAATCAAAGTGGAAGATTGGTAGGAGAAGTGGAAGACTAAAACAAAAATGTATAAATGAGTTGGATCAACTTCAGTAAATAATATAGCACAATCAAGTGGAGACTATTACAATGTGATAGTTACCATACTATCACACTAGTGACACAATTCAAGGGTGGAGAAGTGCACATAACAGTAAGATCAATCTCAAGACTTGAAAATAATAATTTATGGTAGCAACTACACTTTTATAAATGACTAGTATAGAAAAATAGTAAATCTTTAATTACAATAAATTAAAATTTGGCACAATATTTTCACCTCAATTTGATAGTAGCCTTGTGAATTATAGATCTAATTCACTTGTAAATTATTATTATTTTAAAATATTTAGAATAGGTGCAAAACTATTATGATTGTTTTTGGAACCTACCTCAATCAAATTGTTGGTGGTGTATTCCGGCCTTAACATGGGGTATATAGAAATTTTGAGTGTGTAAAAACTCAAGTTTAAAGTTTTTGGTAACCAAGAATGCTTAAAATATTATAGATCCTAAAATCCTTCTATAGTGTAAGATGGCACTTGTCTATGGAAAGAGATAAGGGAAATAGAATTCAAAGGTTTTAGAAATGGAGAGGAGTATGAGGTTACATATTTTGGAGTTGGGTAAACAAAGTGAGTTACAATAGCTATGGAGGAAATGTGCATAGAGTTCACGGGTAATGGAAGAATATATCTTCATAAATTTTACAAGAAGAATAACTACTAATTAGAATTCAAATATTAGGGAGGGAATTATAACATTGCTATAGAAGATTGAATTATAATAGACAAATTTTAAGTTATCAAAGATCTCTAATGTGGTTTGAATTAGCACATTTATAATTTTTTCATAATTGTAGCTATTTCAAAAACATAAAAAATATCCCAATTTTTTTTAACAATTTGAAGATGATTCAATTTGTGTGAGTGCTAACAAAATTGTATTAGCATCTAGGTAGACAAACATTTTCATAAAGTTTAAGGAATGATGAAAAATACTATATAAGGCTAGATCCATATGACATCTTGAAAATGGGCTTTTAGTATAAGGTATTAACTAGACAAATGAAGTAAAAAATGTCGAGGGTGTAGAGACTAAAATGACCATGTATTGTAGAGTAAAAATTGCATAGCTAACAATTATGATTCTAAACTATCTTATAAATAGGGATTTTTTCTATAGAGGTGTTATTACGTAGTCTAAGGGGATTTTCCTCCTTCATGGAGTTGGTTATTACTTTTACTTCCCTCTTAATATGCTCACTTCAATTATCTATGAGATTTGTGTTGATTATACTCTTCATATGCCTACTACTACTGATATGTGTATGTAGAGGTTTTACCTTTGAGAAAATTTCCTTTATTGGATAATTATAATGTAACCTTAACTTCTAGTAATACATCTAGGTATAACACTTTTTATGATGAGGCTACACCTGCTTTAGATATTCATGATGTTTTCAAGCCTTACGATGATGTTATTTCTACATCTCATGATAGTCCTATTTCTATACCCTTACTCACTTTTCTTTTACAATACATTTTGTGTGGAGTCCATTGATATTTGTCAATGAGAGTTACCTTCTTTTTATGCATGATGATATCTTTTTTTTTAATCTTATATTTGATTCTATGGACATTCATTGTGATAGTATTGCTCAACTAACAAATACTATCGATAGTCATGGTGAAAACATCTAATGAAATTTTATATCCTACTTATTTTAACACCCACAATATTAGAGATACAAGAATCAAGGGATTTAATGGTTATATAAATTATTATCACAAAGCTGCATATTTACATTTAAAAATAAATACCTTGCCTATTATGCTAATATTAATGATCAAATATTTTCAATATATTTTTTTGACAAACATTAGATGACAAGGCTTTATGTGGTGTGATTAGAATAATGTGTGATTATTGTAATTCATTTAGGTATGTTATTATTTCTTTCATAAAATATTTCAATTTTAGTCCCCATGAGCATATGTAAGATAATAATAATCTTTCATCAAATGGTTATCATGTGGCTCCATATAGTCATCCTACTATACCACCTATACATAACAACATGAGCATGATGTTATTCCACAAAAGGAATTCAAAGGTTGAATATTATTATAATAAGTTTCATCTTGTTTTTTTTTAGGGGAAAAATAGGTTTTGATGGGACCCAAAACCCATTACAATGAGGTTTTGAAGGGACCTATACCCTATCAAGACAAAGAAGCCACTAGAAAAATAAACCGCATACTAGAAGTAGCCCATCAGAAGTAGCCATCCGACGATATTCAAGACAACTCAAGCTACAAAAAATAGGTTTTGAAGGGACCCAAAACTATTTTACAATAGAGGGGCCTTGAATCCTAACAAATCATGAGCATAACTTGAATTAGCCAGACCACAACTAATCCACTGCTTGGAATAACCATAACTGAGCCAATGAGAGTTCACTAACCACAAACACAACTTGAAGATCAACCAGGTTATAACTAACCAACCACTTAGGAAGAACATACCTAAGCCAACATGACCAGAAAAAGTCATCCAACAATGAACAATCCACTCGAAATACCAATTTTTGAAGCAATAAAAAACATTCTTGATGATGTAGACTATCCACATCATTAAACTTGCCTCTCCACCTCTATAGGAGAAGAAACCAAGAACATCATTCTCATAACTCTCTTGTAAATCCCCACTCCACCTCAATAGGAGTGGTCTCCACCTCAAAAGGAGTAGGAAGAGAAAAACCTCAACCATAAAATAATCCCTCACCTTAAAAGGAGAGGTATCCACCTCTAAAGGAGACTTAATGTCTAAGGAAAAGGCATAAAATACTACACAAATGATGAACTTAACATCCATAAGCAACATAAAAACCTAGGTCTTCAAGATGAACTCTAAATTAGCCCAACCATCAGTAGAATACAAGAAACCAGAGCAACCACCACAGTCATCTTCAATAGCGAACCCAAAACCAAACCACGTAGTTACAGATACAAATCAAAAGGAGAGGATTCCACCTCTATAGGAGACAACAACTGCGCAAGAAGGTAAGGAGACAACACTTCTGAAGAAAGGGCGATAAAGGTTGCCATAATAAAAAAAATCATTTGGGATAGTAGAATAAGCTTTGCACACAACCCAACCAACAAAATTCCACCAAAAACAAGGGTAATAACCTCTCCCTTAGGATCCAAGAGAGACAAGGTCTTGAAATGGAACTTTAAACATAGCCCAACCAAACTGAGCCCTCCAATCGAAGAGGTCTCAAACAACTGCACCAAAGCAACCACTAGGAACCAAACAAGATTGTAAAAAAAATTCTACAAAAGACAATAAACTAACCCTTGAATCAATAAAATCCTCACAATCCAACAAGGGTTGAGAACCAAAAATTAAAGCTTGAGCACGAAGGAGTGAAGACTTCCCATCCTATAAAAAAGGAGACCACAAAGCCGAAGCCAAATATCCACTCAAAACCATAGGGGATGCCCAAGAAAACCAATTGGAGGCCATACTCAAAGCACCACATGAGGTAGCTAAACCTCCAACCCAAAAGCAAACACATAGGTGAGTAGAGGAATCTTCTAACCACCACAGGCCCAATCAGAAGTGTAGGAAATAAAACTGCATCCTCACAATCGAGCCAACAACAAAAAACATCCAACAACAATGCAACCACAACCACACCAAGCGACTCACCATACTCAAACTCACAGTCATTCTAGCAGTCAATAAGAGGCACAACCAAAAGCAGAGTTTTTGCAACTACAAGTAGCTCCCCATTCGCGTCCTTTGAATCCCCTTCTCCATCTTCCTCATCCCATGAAGATTTGAAATATGCACCTCCTCTCTCGTTACCGCTCATGTTTGGGTTTGCCATTAGATTTGAGAAGATAATAAGTTCCATCTTGTTAAAATCATGATGATTCCAATATAATTGGGTGAGATATCCTTGTGTTTTAAAATATTATTATTTATTTGTATGTTCATTTTGTTTATTATTCTTAGAATGTAGCTAGTGCAAAGACACCTTTAATGATGTATGTCAACAAAAATGAATAATAACATGTGTTATGCGGTTCTTTGTCACTTAATTATTTTGTGTATGTGTTTACTCTTGTGTTTTCCCTACATAGATTTAGGATGATGTAAAGCATTAAATGCTTGGAAAAAACTCTCATTATATTGACCAAAAACATTGCTTCTTTTATCTTTTCTTTTTACTTTGGATTTTATAATTAACTCATATCTGATAGGCTTATCCTATATTCTATTCTATTATGTCTTTTTTTTTGCTTTGTTCTTCTTGATTTAAGCTTTGCTTATTGAAATTCATCATATTTTTTCATTCTCATTTCATCTTCTATATCATGTCACATGTCTTGTTTCATGTTTTATAATATATTGTGTTATATTTCCCTACTTGGGGGTATCTCTTATCAATGTAGCATTATACTTCAACTAGGATAGTTTATGTCTAGGTGTAGTTTGTACCTATTTTATTAATTTCACAAGATATTTTATTTCTCACCTAGGTAGCTTATAATAGCATGTGTCATCATTGATTCAAGGTCATCACAAGACACCAAGTTACCTCATAAATTATTGAGTGATGAATATGTCGTATTTATCTAATCAATGGCCAACTATATCTCATCTAACTAAGTTATCTCATATCCTATTTAAAAGATAACTCGCAACATTTTAGACATATTTCATCTATACTCACTCATCGAAGAGGCCTGTATATTTATACAATGTTCTTTGAATTGTTGTTTAATCGATAAAGTAGTAAGTATAATATTATAATTCCATCTTTTTGGTTTTGTGACTAATTCATAGGCATTAAGTCCTTAGATTTTTATCACAACATCTAACATTATATTAATGTTGTGGTGTTCTAAGATTAGTCTATTTTCTATTTTATTAGAGCATTAGCGTTAAGAGTGATTTTACATAAGTATATATTTTTTTATGAGTAATATATTCTATTATATTTTATTATTATTCCTAAAAGGGTCAAGATAGTCATGGTAGGATTTCATTTCATTTGGAACAAACATTAAATTGATCATATTAATATTTTTGTATGCATGCTTCATTGTGTTTTCTTATAAGAAGCACACTTTTTTAGGCAATTTGGTATGATTTTGAGCCTACCATTACATTCAAGATGCCCCAAGACCTAGGAATGACTATCCAAAAACCAAAATTCAATAATTTTTCCAAGAGCCCACGGTCATTTTCACCCTACACAAAGTTCAAGTTCATACCATATTATACATCATAGTTTACTATGCACAAACAATATCAAAGGGTTGCTTGTACCAACATCACATACAACACAAAGGTATGCGAAGTTTTAACTTTGTGGTCAAAATCTAATATTTGTCACAAGGTAAGAAAGTACTCCACCTACATCATTCTTAGCTACCCTACTTGAATCATCATAGGACTATACAAGTAGGGGTCAATTTTACCTATTTTCAATTCTATTTCTTGATAATGGTTAGCCCACACTTGTTCATTGATGATTAAAGACCATCAATCTCATTGAAATTCTTTATCATTATTATTATTTTTTCATCATTGAGGAGTTGTATAGCTGTAGCTTAATCAAACATCCACCCATTCTCTACCCTTTCATCATTGGTGCTTTGTTTAAACACCACCATGCCACCATTATCCTACCATTGGCTACAAGAGTGCCATAGGCAATGACATTCCACACATTTGAGGGAATCCCACCCTTCACCATTAGCATTTTTATTTTTGAATGTCAACTTTGTGAAGCCATAAATTTATTGTATAGACTATAATTAGGGTCAAATATTTTGTGATGCCTATTTTTTCATTAGCTATGGAGTGGAATGATCTATTTCTATAATTAATACTCTTATTTTTATTTAAATTGATAATTTCAAATACTTTGTTGTATAATTTTTATTTTGAGAACTCTTAGGGTCCACAACTTGCACATACAAACTTTATTTTAAGTTTCATTTTTAAACATGTATTACTTTGTAGTGGTGCCCTTCATTCATTCTTATTCTTCACAAACTACACTTTTATCATTTTTTCCATTTTTTGAACTATAAAACCATATGAAACTTTAAATAGGCATTGTAAATGCACTAAGTATAAAGTGCTAGTATCATACTTATTTGGGTGTTATGTTAAATAGTTAATGACAATCTTGTAATCAATAACCTTCTAATTCTAGGGGCTTTCATAACATTTTTTAGTTTTTTTTGCTCTTATTTTGTCACATTTGATCATGAGAACTATTTATATGAGAGAAAAGGGATCAAGGATCACAAAATCTAGCAAGATCTATTACACTATCTCATTAGGCTCATTCCTAATCTAAGATATTGAAGGAATTTAATATTAAATTAATAAGGTTTTTTTATGGGTTTGTTTATGTGTGAAAATAATATGGAAACTGGTTTTTCCTAAGATTATCATCCACTAGCCTAACACCAATTAACAATCATTATTTAGCTAGGATTAAGAAATAATAAGAGAGTAGACCAAACCATGCTTAAATAGAGAATTTAAGATGCACAAGTATGAGAATGATATAATGGTTAATAAGTGTATGTAGATGCACTTGTGGAACTTGGTTCACTGATAAGAAAACAATCACATTTAGGTACAAAAGTTGCTTGTAAAATTTGAGAGATATATGGTGAAGGGGGTCAAGAACATCCAAAACCTTATACCTATTATGATAATAAATACCTATTATGATAATAATAACCTTCCTTGATATATAAGACAATAATGACCAAGGTATCAACTTTGTCCTAGAAGATAATGGGGTCCTAAGTCTTAATAGAGAAGCTCCCAACAATGATGCGAGGTTCCTCAGGGATGTACACATATTAGATAAAAAAAAGTCGTGTAATTTGATGAAAATATGTATGGCCTGATGCACATAAAAAATACAAATAATACAAGTTGGGAAGATGGAATTGTGTGGTTGTTTGATATGTATATATCCTGCAATGTCAGTTATAATATCAAACACACCTTCATGAAATGCATTACATAAAAGGAGAGAATTAAAACTACAATTATCCCCTTAAATCATCTCATGGTTCTCTAAACCCAAGGAATCCCGCTAAATCATGCTCTCAAATATTATTGATCTGCACATGAGCTTGCATAAGATTGACAACTTAAGCTACAAGATGCTGAAATAAAAGCCTACATGCCTATGTTTTTTGTATTTCTATATTTGATGCATTTGAGATAAAAAGAATTCTACGATGAGATGGTAATGAGATCTAAATGCTAAGAGGGAGTATGATGATCTAGTATAAATTGCTAAATGAAAAATGACAGAGGAATGAACTAAAATGGATAAAGCATGTAGTGAAAGCAAAAACCGCTTCAGGAGTAGAACTCGCACCACCAAGTATGAGTGATAAAAGCAATCCCCGTTCGAGGAGGATAACCTGTATCACAAAATATGAGTAAAAGAAATCCCTGCTCGAGGAGGAAAACCTGTATCACAAAGTAAGGATGCGAATGATAGGGGATGTGACAAATCCCAAGATGCTCAAAGGTGCAAGGCACAAGGTAGATATCACATGAAAGGCTTAGAAAGCCAAGGAAGGAAACAAAGAAAGCTGCAAGAACCAAGAGTGTTGTAGAGGGTGTTGTAATGGCTTGAGAGTGCTGCTATAACAAGAGAGAAATCCAAGAGTCAAGGCTAGAAGGAAGCTAGAGGGAGAAGAGGCACAAATGGATGGAAAAGATAGCATTTTAGGAAGGAAAAGAAGCTTCTTGAGCTATTTCAGGTCATCTCGGGCCATTACCACCGAAAAATGAGATGACAAGTGGCAAACATGCATGTAAATGGTCGTTTGAATGTTGAAACATCACAAGAAGTTAGCACGGTGTGCGAACGTCCGTGCGATGCGCTAGTGTCCGGACACATCACGCTACTAAATGACGAGAACGAGAAAAGCACAAGGCTTGACGTAAAGCTGACATGTGGAGGTGGCTGCTAAAAAAGGGTGTTGAGCATACTAAGAGGGGACATTTTTTGATGTAGGGGCTAAAATGAGCCTAGACAAGAATCTAAGAGAGTGGCCACTAAAACAGATACAAGAATGTATGTGAAATTGCAAGGGGTGTAATTTTATGACTATACAGATAAAGAGGGTTTAGAGAAATTGCTCGTTAAAGAAGGACACGCCTAGGAGACCCTTGAGTTGGCTTGAGTTATTTTAGGTACCTTTGTGGCTCGATTGGAAAATGCGTCAAGTATCTCTAAATCTTCATATATGTCTCCGTGGCTAATTCTTCCAATAAATACTGTAATTCGTAAGAGTGTATGCATTTGGTTTCACAACATATTAATGGATAAGTGATAGCGTGTGTAAATTATGTTTTTGTTATCGATGTTGCATAGACATTGTTCTTGATAGCTCTGTAGTTACACATTGGACTATATGGTTCTTAGGTAATAGCTCTTTCAATGCCAATAAAGAATGCTTGCTTTTATTGAAGATTTCGTGTATGACTGTTTAGCGATTATGATGTATTGTCCAAGCTTTCACTTAAATGTTATATTTTAGATTGAACAATCCAATCTAATCGGATCATCAAACATTCTTCAGTGATACAATAAATTATCTAAATCTCATTTTCCTTTATATTAGCATTTCTTTATTTATGTAGCAGTTAGTTTCAGGCAGCAAATCTATTCTTTGTTTTATCTCCTGATCTTTCTGGCACCTTAACTACCGGTTATCGTTGAAGTTGGATTTGGTGGGATTTCGGTAACTCGGAGTTTAATCAAGTGCCTTGAGGGTATGCTTAAATAATTCTTCTTCGGCGATGGAAGCAAAATACAAAGTCAATGTCAAACAGTGCCAGAATATGTTGAATGCTAATTGCACACATTTCATTATGCAGATGGTTGAGTCAGATCGGCTATATTCTGTGGTTGTAATTATTTTTAACCATTAATCTAGTGACCTGTAGTTGCTGCCTTGATAATTCTTTGATTGTATATCAATCGTTAACTTATTTATGGTAAAGCAGATTTAATGCATTTGTGGGAATTCTAAAATGTAGCTATGTTGATAACTGATAAGATTTATAAAAGCTACCGTTAACTTAAGTATCATGTCATGAAATAGAAAGCTTATTATTGTTCTTTTGCAACCCACAACATGCAAAATTTAGGGCTCATGTTGTTCACAGTGTTTTGTGTTTAGATCATAACGTGTATCTATGATGGAGAGTTTCTAAGACTTCTAATGTGGTGATCTTACTATTGCAGCCAGGTCACACTTGTTTGTGCCAAGCGTGAAGGATTATTATCTTGACTTCATGTAGCAATTCAGTGCTCCAATGAAAACTCTTCCTTGCTCATAACAAAACATGGCTATCCACTTCTTAATTGGTTTTGTTATAAGATGTTTAGGTAATTTAGAATAAACGAAGTTAAATTTTCTATTTTAAAACTATTGTTGTAAAATGAACAAATAACTATACTTTTTTGTAATGATATTGATTATAGGTTAGTATAATTAGAATAAGCATTGCACTTCTTGAGTTGCAATTGGTTAATGTTACTATTTACTTTATTCTTCTTAATGTTTAATATAAAATTTACTAATGGGATAATTTATTGTCTTTTTCTATGGTTTAGATAATGTTAGCTTATACCCTTGGTAGGGTATATGATTGCTCTTTAAATGTGAAAATTTATTTTGGGAAATTTATATCTTCGACAATTAGCTTAAGGAAAGCTTTGTTAACATGATCATCTCCTTAATTACGACTATAAATCTGATTGTTGTATTAGTAATGGTGAGAAGAAATCTTTTAGGGCAAATCATTGATCAATGGTTCCTACATGATATTTTTGTTTCTTAAATTAAGTAAAGGTAGTTTATTTACATCATTCCATTTAAATTACTCTTTAATTCTGGTTAATCATAATTTTTTAGCCTTTTCTAGATAGGGCATTACATAGGTATCAAAGCCCAGGATTGCGACACTAGGGAGCTTTGGGGAAAAAGGTAGAAAAAGCAATGGGTGTAGACACAAGGCTACGAGGTGAAGATGTTGCACACAAATTGAGTGAATCCTAGAACTAGTAAGCATAATATCAATAGGTATGATTTAAAGGTCTTTGGTTTTGAATGCGTTGAAATTTGGTTGTGATCATAATATTATGTGTGCAAGTGATCTCCCCTTGATTTCATATTGATTGTAATTTATCTGGCTCTAAACTAATTTCCTCAACTAAGTATGGATTTGAAATAGTTTGTTCATCTCTCCTAAGGATTTATTTATTCAAATGTAGCTTGAGCTTCATATAAAGGTGTAGGCATATCAAATTAAATATTTTTCTCTTTTGCTTGATATTCCCTCAGCTTGATCCTTTTCTATGATCATATTTTCTAATATAGAAATAGTGTGTGCTTCATTACTAACATATCGATGGTTTCATTTTCTAGTGGTAATGTCAAAATTGCCCCTTCAAAGCACACTATTGACCTTTCCTTCAAATACAAAATTGAGAAGTAATAATCACTCTTACTAGAGGTAAATCCTAGTAGATGTTTAAATTTATGAAGTGTGAAAAATGATTTAATTATAATTGTTTTTGAGGCTAAGAAAAATTTATTATGCTTTGAGGAATGATGCAGATTTTTATTACTAGTGTTGAAACTGTTTTGTAGTACATTGGATAATATTACTTGTTGCAATAGCCTTAGTCAAGGAATTACTAATTAGTGGTTATCAATTCGATATTGATAAGTCCTTAAATTATTTATCGACCTTATACTCCAGGTTCAACCAATATTATATGAGGAAAAGTAGTAATGTGGTCATTAATGTAAAATGGCTACTATTCATTTGCTCCTTCGTATAAGCAATTTGATCTATAGTGGTAGATATTAGTCTTATATAGATGTAGTATTTGATGTTGACTTATTTCACAACTGGTGACCATAATAAGGTAAATAAGATCTTAGTAAAGTTATCATTTTGTTCTTTAATTAGATAGATCATGTACTATAAACACCTTATAGAAAAGTGATGTTAACTACTAATAGTTTGAATTTTTGTAGGTAAGTCATCTTCAATTAACGATTGGTTGTATGATGTAGTCACAAATAGTTAGATCATTTGGGAAAAACTTAGAGCAGTCTTCTTTTAATCAGGTATGGGTATCTAATTTGGTGTAGTGGTTAAAAGTAAAATTTGAAAAAGGCTTGGATTTTGGTAAGTTAAGGAATCAATAAAACAATGTTGCATGATTTACTAATTCAAGAAAAAAAACACACTTCTAAAAAAAATTAGAGTTGAAGTTAAGAGTTGTATTCGTCTAATCCACTTGTGATTATATGTAAGGTTATGATTGTATAGTGATATCTTTATCCCACCTTCAATTGATCATGATAAGGGAATGCTTATATATTGTCTACATAATTAATCAATAGTATAATGCTGTTATAGTTAAAGTATGGTTATTGTGACTCAGTAGAGAGTAATGTTGTTTGGAGAGTCATGTTGGGGATTGAGAATTATGCGGAATTCATTCTTGGAAATCCAATGTGTTAAGGTGTTGGTAAATGTTTCAAATGTGAACCGGTTCTTGCTTTGATAGTGCTAAGTGGTCTCTATGTTTTTCAAGTGGATAAGTATTGATTATTATAAGTGTGTCTAAAGTTATGAAGGTGCATTATGATATGTTCCATGAGAAACCAGTGAATGTTATGATTGTGAGTCAAGTTTGAGATACTGGGTATCCAACTTGAGATAAGGGTGTGGTAGACATATGGGATGATCTACTTGCTTATACCCTTGTGTTAAATTATGTGTGATGAGGTTGTGTGTTTTTTGTGTGTTTTGGTTCAGTGTGGAGTTTTGTTTGTTTTTTCCTAAGGAGCAGCGCTTGAGGGCTAAGAGCCTCATTTGTTTGGCGTTGAGGGAGTCCCTCGTCCATTGGAAAACATTGATTGTTCTTGAATGAGTCCTTGTGCTAGCTAGTGGATAGGTGTCAGAAATCATGATCCCCCTTGGATTGTTGAGCTGGATCTACCCCCCCTTCGAGGACCACATTGCTAGCCCCTAGTGCAAAACCTTCTTCCTTGAGTGTATCCCATGGGTTGAGGATGGATCTAGTGTGCCAAACTTTGGACGAGCTCCTCTTGGCTAAATATGTTATAGAGATTTGATGTTTATAGGTATGAGTATTAAATGTAGTATTTCAGTGGTATTATTATTGGTCTATTCACATGTAGGTAATTCTGTAACTGGTCATGATCCTAAGTAGTGTTGCAAACAAAGAGAGAAGAATACAATTGTTAAATTCTTGTCATCCAGTAATTGCTGAAAGAATATATATTGACAAAATGTAAGGCTTGTAGAAAGAAAAAAAGATACATATATATATATATATATTACATCATTCTTAAGTTACAAGAATTACAGTGATTATGATAGAACTATAGAGATGAGTACCGAGATATGTGTTGGTGGATGATGTTCCCTTGAGTAAGATTTAGTGTACCAATGACTTATTTTACAGGCTACTCCAGATATATGTATGGATATTTTGTTGGCATGTCCTGCGTTGTGTGGGACTATGCTTGGTTGCTATATGGTTATTTTGTGGTTGAGACCACCATATTCTTATAAGTGGCATGAGACCACTATGTTTTTCTAGTTATGTGGTTTGAGAACCACCTTTCCCCTCCACCCCTTGAGTGGCTTGAAGAATTCACATAGTGCATGTAATGTGCCAATTTTTGTGAAATGTTTATTTTATTTTTTTGTTATTTTTGCCAGTAGTATTATACTTTTGGAAATTTAACTTTGTGCCGTCCTTTTTTCCTCAAGGACTCAATTTGATTTAATCAATTTTTAATTTGGATTAAGATGCTTCTTTTGTACTTGGTTTATTTATTTATCTTCTTCTTCTTTACTCCTTGAGACCTTGTAAATTTTGAAATCTTATTTTTATCTTCTTAAGTTTGAGGCTTCTTCGAACTACTGACATATATGTCACGATGTGAACTGTGTAAACTAGTACATCCAAGAGGGATCCCTAGTAGGTTGTATGGGGGTGCAGATGCACTGTGGAATTTATCTCGTATACAATGATGGCAGTTGTTTCATATCAGTGATATGGTATTGGACACTGTTCCTCCTCATTAATCCCATTCCCTGAACCATGTGATGTGTCAGTCTTGTGTGGGTGGTGTGAGTGTTTTAAACCAATATTTGTGATGCTTATGCATTAATTGTTGGTATTATCATGATAAAAATAAATGAATGATGACTTAAGATGTAAATTCATTACGTTGTGAAAGGAATGACTAATTTGTGAAAGCACTGATGATTGAAATGAACATATATATGTATAGTGTAGCGCTTAATAACCTTATAAGTGATAGATGAATTAAAGTAAATTTGGCATCTACAATATTGTTGTGTAGCGTGGAGGGATCATCTTTTGAAATAGACAGGTAAGTTGTAAAGTTTCCTAATATTTTAGAATGTTTTGGAAGGTAAAATTTGCTATTATCACACTAAGGATATTTTGTATAAAATTTTATTGACAAGTGTAAATGTGTTTACCTTCACTTCTAGGGACTTTTGGGAGGAAGCCCAATCTTAGGGGGGAGAGTGTAAGGCCCCTTCCCTTGTGGCCTTATTGATCTTGTGGGTTACTTATGGTTCATGTTACTTTATGTTAGACAATATACATTGGTGATTATTGTACCTATACATCAAGTTGCTTATATTGCTAACTAAAGTAACGGTTTTTTTTGTGACTTTGTGCGATAGCTGGGTGAGTCCTATTTCTTATTTGCACAAGTATGCAATGATCAAGATGTTTCGTTGTTGGTAATATCATTATTACTTAGAACTCAATTTCAATTGCATGCATAACATAACACTGTAATTTTATTGGATAATGAATTTAATCAAATACATAGAGTTAACTAATATCGTTGCATTCTCATTCCAAAAATAAATGTTGAAGGAAAGTAATCAATTAAAATTTCATATTCAAAGAGATCTATCTATTATTGATATTTAGTTAGCTGTGGTGAAAATTTAATTATAAATTTTAAAATATTAAAATAAATCTTATATTTAAAATGATATTTTAACCCTTAGTGATAGCGTGTGTAAATTATGTTTTTGTTATTGATGCTTCATATACATTATTCCTAATAGCTCTATAGTTACACACTACACTATATGGTTCTCAATTTATAGTTCTTTCAATGCCATTAAATAATTCTTGCTTTGATAGAAGATTTCGTGTATGACTATTTAGCGATTACGATGTATTGTCCAAGCTTTCACTTAAATGTTATATTTTAGATTGAACAATCCAATCTAATTGGATCATCAAACATTCTTTAGTGATACAATAAATTATCCAAATCTCATCTTCCTTTATATTAGTATTTCTTTATTTATGTAGTAGTTAGTTTGGGGCAAAAAATCTATTCTTTAAGTATCATGTCATGAAACATAAAGCTTATTATTGTTTTTTGCAACCTGTAGCATGCAGAAAGATCTAAGACACCTTTATGTTTATAACCTTATAAAAAGGTAGGGCTCATGTTGTTCATAGTGTTTTGTGTTTATCAAAACATGTATCTATGATGGAAAGTTTCTAAAACTTCTAATGTGGTGATCTTACTATTGCAGCCAGGTCACACTCATTTGTGCTAGGTGTGAAGGATTATTATCTTGACTTTATGTAGCAATTCAGTGCTCCAATGAAAACTCTTCCTTGCTCATAAAAAAACATGGCTATCCACTTTTTAATTGGTTTTGTTATAAGATGTGTAGGTAATTTAGAATAAATGATACTAAATTTTCTATTTAAATCATTGTTGTAAAATGAACAAATAACTATACTTTCTTGTAACAATATTGATTATATGTTGGTATAATTACAATAAGCATTATAGTTCTTGAGTTGCAATTGGTTAATGTTACTGTAACGTAGATAAAATAGCACTGCAAGTGAGATGGTTAAATCTAATCCAAACATGCATTAATCTAAATCAAACAACAAAGTATGAAGTAAATAAACTAAACAATAAATATAACAATATGAAACAATCTCACTGAATATTAGTCCACCTCTTTGAATTATCTTGATTGTCCTTCTCCATTTTTCCATGATGGTATTCTTGCCCTCATAATTTTAGTATGTATGCAAGTATAGCCTTAACGTATGTGTTAAAAAAAAAATTGAATATTAACAAGTTCTTCTAAAAGTATATAGATTTTGGGAGGAGGAATAATGGCAAAGATCAACCAATTAATAGAAAGCTGATTTTCAAACAATCGACTCAAATTCAAAAGAGAGATCAACGATCAAGATTGTTGAATGCCATGCGATTGAGATTTGTGCTAGTTAGAACATGAGTTGGGAAATTCTGTAGGATAAAGATTAAATCAGAATAATAATTTAATCTGGTGTTAAGACTGTTCGAAAATAGATTGAATAAGAGATCAATAGTAGATAAATGATTTAATCTTCAGTTGAAAGTCTTCAAAAATAGAAGAATTAGACTTTGAATGAAAAGGATAAAGTTAGAACTCAACTATGATTTGTTCGAATGCACACATGAATTAATTAATTAGATAAACATATTTAATTAATAAATATGTGCACGCATTCGAGTCTTAACTAGTTAATTGACTGGTTATGACAGAAAGTCTCTTCATAGAGACGATTAGATATTAAATCCGAAGATAATTGATGGATTCAAATAGATCTCGAGTCAGATGGTGAGTGCATAATTAGTTAAGTGGGCGATAGAAGATTGTGACATAAACAATTATTTATGAATTAAATGTTAATTTAATTCAACATTCAAAATTGAAATGATTTAATTAAATAAATAATGATTTATTTAATTGACATTTGAAAAGGTTAAATGAATAATTAAATAATTAAATCATTTATTTAATTATACTAAAAAATATGATAAAGAGTAAATTAAATAATAAATTATTTAATTCAGAAAGAGAATTAATTAATTAGAGATGTAACTAAATAAATAAGATTTATTTAATTAATCAAAGCTAAATAAGGGTCATAATGAATTAATCAAATAATTAAAAGGTTATTTAATTAATAGAAGAAAAATGTGTTTATGAAATAATTAAATAATTAAGATTATTTAATTATGACCATGGACATTATAAAATTATGTCGAAAGTGGTACTCATAGGCCTAGACCAATTTTCAGTGTGTACAGTTTGCCCCTCTTTGGGACAATGTTGTTTCGGCGTTGCATTAAAGAAAATCGTTAAAAACATGCCCTAGTCGTGCCTCGATATGAAATAGGTTAGGGTACGCCCCTCAAGAAAATTGATGAATTTTTGAAAAAAATAAGGAAATAATCTCGATAAGTCAATATGATGGCTAGAAATGTTATGGAGTCGACGAAATTGTTAGGAATTTGCAATCATCTGTGTAGTGGTAGTGCTATTTTTTTGCATGTGTCATAAGAATCTATCATTATGCCGGATAGAAGACATGTTAGCATAGATAATTTCAAAATGTTAGTATGAAACAAGAAAGGTCGTTGGAAGGACATATAATCTTCAATATTTTGCCATATTTATACTAAGCTTTGCATTTTATCATTAGTGGGCCGGACTGACACAAATGGATAGTACACACCATGATATGAGATAGACCATAGTGTACAAAGTCATCCACTTGCGAAAAATAGACAGTCACAAACAAGGAGTGTCTTAACTCATACTAAAGGCAAGATTGCCCCAGTCTTTTTGTCCAGATAAACCACAAACCACAAACGAATAAAAGATGGGTCATGAGACGTCATTGCTCCTCTAAATTCTTCATGGGACATCCTTGAGGAAACTAGTAACATGAATCAAAATCCAAAGTTTAAAAGACAGTTGATAGACAATAGTCAAAGAAAAAGAGTCCCGAGACATCCTTGCTTCTCTAAATCCTTCAATGGACATCCTTGAGAAATCTAGTAACCGGACTTAAATATAAATCTATAGAAAGATAAGACAAAATAAGATATAAAGTCATAAAGCCAATAAAAGTATTTACCAAAACTTGATCCTGTGTAATTGTTTGATGTTTGACATAGCTCGATGTGAGGGATGACACATACCTTATAAGACCTTGAGTCAAGTTTTGACTTTGTGAATATCTGTGTAAGGCATGAGAAAGCCTGGTTTCAGAAAGACACGTGTCATATAAGATGTTTGAGTTTGATGCCATTGATGTGACAAGCTACATTAGGCTATGACGATTGAAGATGCTTGTTGACAAGAAAGACATATCTTGCTTAAGATATAAGCTGATTGTTTTGACAATGTGTTTGATTGTGACTTGATGACAATTTTTTCATGTTTGTCTTATTGATGCATGACTTGTTTTGATACCTTGACCATTATGAGTGTGTGTGTGTGTTGAATTATGTGGGCTTGAGATGATGTAACCTAAAGGATTGACCTAGTGCGGCCTCAAGGGCTCATCGATTGATTGCCTTGCCTATGTTGTATACGTAGAGACCTCGTAGCTCGACTTGACTTTGACTGACATGAATGATTGACACATATGAACCTAACTTGATATTTATATGATGTGTGCAATAATGAGTGTGATAAACCCTAATGGACTGACCTAGTGCGGTCTTGGGGGCTCATTGATTGATGGCCTTGCCTACATTGTACATGTAGAGACCTCGCAGTTCAACATGACCAATGAATTTGACATGTACAAAGAATGAGTCATGATTTGATGTGTGTGATACATGAAAAACCTAGAAAGATAGAACTAATGCCTCAGAGGCACATCGATAAATGGCCTTGCCTACGTCTAGTCGCAGAGGCAACATAGTTCGACTATGTATATGACTGACTTGAAACAACTGACTCTGAATCTGTTGTTCATATTTTTGACTGTATTTTTGATTTTTTTTTGTCTTTTTGGAGTTTTTGATGTTTTTGGATTTTTTCTAGGACATTTTATGATGTTTTTGAGATTTTTTCAAGACATTTGATGACGTTGGGATATTATGTACAGGGTCCAAATGATGCAGATCAAGGATTTGCCCCCAGTCAGGAATAAGACATATAGGATGAAGTGGGAAGACGAAGTGGACTTGATGTCAATCGTTCCAAGTAATGGATAAGACAACCATTTATTATGAGTGATAGTGAAAAAGTCTGATTGGAATGATGGTAGATGAAGGACTGAAGTCAACTAAACATAGCGCCTATTTGCCAAGTTTTCACCATGGTACCTATCCATAGTGCCATTGAAGTGGTTTTCACTATTGGAAGAATTATTTCTCTTTACTATTTTATTGATTTTTCAATATTTTTGGTTTTAAAAAGATACCTGTTTTCCAGGTTTTCATCAAGGTAACAATTTTTGTTCCATTTTTTATGATTTTTTATGATTAAGACATGGTTCTCAGAAGCTACGCATAGAATCTCTTCAGATGAAGGCTTTTGATTGGTGACAAAAGTGGTTCTCCTTCAAGGGTATAGAGTTGATACGCTCCTGATCTAAAGGCTTCTGTAACAACATAAGGCCCTAACCAGTTAGGTTCAAACTTGGTTTTTCTCTTTCTGTCTGATTCTTAGGATTTTCCATCAAGACCAGGTCACCAATGTCGATTTGTCAATTCAAAACTTTCCTATTATAGCTGCGACGAAGATAGTTTTGATATGCTTGCAAATGATCTAGAGCCTTTTGTCTTGGTTCATCTAAGAATTATAACTCATGCAATATAGACACACGATACTCTTCATCATCAATATGACCTTTCAAGGATACCCTTAGGGAAGGAATTTCAACCTCAATAGGTAAGATAGCTTTAGAACCGAATACTAGGGAATATGGAGTGGCGCTAGTGGGAGTACAGATGCTTGTGCGATAGGCCCATAAGGCAGGATTAAGATGTAGATGCCAGTCATAACCAACATCATTGATAGTCTTTTTGAGGATTCTCATGATGGTTTTATTAGATGCCTCGGCTTGGCCGTTACCTTGTGGGTAATATGGGGTGGAAAAATGATGTTAGATATGGAATTCTTCACAGAGATGGTGGACTTCCTGGTTTTTGAATGGACAACCATTTCCTATGATGATGGATTGAGGTACACCATACTGATAGATTATGTAGTTTAGGATAAACTTGGATATTTGTGTGCCGGTGATGTAGGTCATGGGAATAGCCTCTATCCATTTGGTGAAGTATTCGATGGTGGTTATAATGAACTTATGGCCATTGCATGATGGAGGGTGTATCTACCTATGATGTCAAGTCCCCATTGGGAAAAGGGCCATGGCGAAGTAATCAGATGAAGCTCTTGTGCTAACGTGCATATTGAATCTCCATGTAGCTAACACTGTCGACATTTCTTAACAAAGATATATGGGTCCTTTTCCATTGTAGGCCAATGATAACCTAATCTAATAATCTTGTGGGCTAGAGTAGGACCGCTAGAATGAGATCCATAGATACCTTCATGTACCACATGTAAGGTTGCTTGTGCTTCTTCAACATCGAGACATATCATTAAGGTGTTATCCAAGGTACGTCTATACAGGGTATCTCCGATGATGGTGTATTTGGTAGACCGACATATAAAATTTCTATACTAGTTGTTTGACAGGTCTAAAGGTAGGATTTGGGCATTTATATAGTCATATATATCCTTGTACCAAGGGGAAGTAGGACCAACAATCGTACACACCATCGTGGAAGGGTGATCCCACAAAGCTGGTTTACAATTTCTAAGAGGAACTGATTTTTCCTAAAATCACATATTTGTAGAAAATATAATGATTTAAGCCTTTAAAAGTTCTATTTTAAGGATTCTAATTGAAGAGGGTTTGATCAAACCACCTTAGATCAAACCCCCTTGGATAGAACCTCGCTAGTTTTAAACCATACCTATAAATGAGTCTCCTTTACACCTATCAAAATGCTGATAAAAAATCACTTTTGATTTACCTTTTGGGGGATCAAATGAATTCATTTAAAATTTATTTGAAATGATTATGTTAGTCCTCTAAATGAGCTATACCACAAATATAATTTTAATATGTTTTGGTTTTATTATGTATGTGTTTTTTTAGTTTTATTAAACATAGATTTTTCACCGAAAATCAAGCTCTTTGTTTTGTACATGTGGAAAAATAGAAAATTATCAAAATATATTTTAAAATTTTTTTTTCATGTTGGGTATTGATGTCCTTGATTCATTAAAAAAAAATATATTGAATTTTGATACATACTGAAAAAGTTATGTTGTATACTATCCGTCTATGTCTGAATTGCAATTGGTTTGACTTCGAAACTCTATTAAGGAAAACATATTCAATAAAAAACTATGAGACCAAATGAAAGTGCTAGATATCATAGTTACAAATATAAATTCAAAAAAATAATAATTTTATCCTTCATACAAAAAATGCTATGTTGTATACGGTGAGCGTCACTTTTTAAAAATGTTGTTTTCTGAAAAAAAACCAGTTTCCGTGGGAGATGGAAAAAGAAGTGCAATATTATTTCAAAAATTTTGAGAAAAATATTTTTAGAATCTACAGACAAAATTTGACGAGACTCTAGTTTACATCATCTTCAAATTCCTCACGGTTTAGCCGCTATAGGTGCTCGAATGTGAAGATTTCGTTAAAAAATAATAATTTCAGAGTCTAGTTTGGCCAAAAATTGTAAACCACTATTGTGGGATCTCCTAGAATCAGGGACATTGTAGGTAGGGACCAAAAGCTGTTCGACCAAAAACTCAAATTTAGGCACGTTGCTAGGAATATCCAATAAGGAACCCACAATTGCCATAGCATCTGCTGACTTGTTCTGAATGTGTGGTATTTTTTGAAAGGTGATGTCATCAAAGTACTACTTGAAATTGTTAGCCATGCACTTGTAGGGGAAAAGTTTCTCATATTTTGTTTCATAATGATCATTGACTTGCCAGATTACCAGCTGAGAATCCCCATAAACATGTAGACTCTTGATCTTCCATTGGGATGCCATTCTTAGTCCTGTTACTAAGGCTTCATATTTCGCTATGTTGTTGGTGCATGGGAAAGCAATCTTGAATGATTTGGGAATAGTATCGCCTTGAAGTGTAACAAATAGTATGCCTGATCCTGAACCTCGATTAGTATGTGACCCGTCAAAGTATAATTTCCATGTGGTTCTAGTGTTAACTTTGAAAATAAACTCATAAGGAAAATTTTCCACTAAAGGATTGTCTACCTTAATTGGTGCATCTGCTAATTGATCTGCAATTACTTGCCCTTTTATAGCTTTCCTTTCCACATATTGAATGTCATACTCACTAAGTACATCATCACCCATTTAGCCAATGGGCCTATTATGCTGCTTTACTTAGGAGATATTTCAGAGGATCAATCTTTGCAACCAACATGGTTTGGCGGTTTAGCATATAGTGCCAAAGTTTTTGAGTAGCAAAGACTACCACGAGAAAGGCACGTTCTATGTTACTATAGTTTAGTTCATATCCCACCAAGGTATGAATGATGTAGTACACTGCCCTTTCATGACATTGATCATCATTTTATGCGAGCAAGGCTCCTAGTGCTGATTGAGTTGTTGAAATGTAAAGTATTAAAGGCTTGTCATCTGTAGGTGGAATCAACACAGGTGGAGCACACAAATAATCCTTGATCTTTTGGAAAGCTTCTTGGAATTTGGGTGTCCATACAAACGGTACTCCCTTCTTGAGCAAGTGTTGAAATGGATGTATTTTGTCTGCTAATTGTACTATGAAGCATCTGATAAATTATAATCTCCCTTGTAGTGTTCTTAGCTGACCGATGTTGGCTGGTGGAGGCATATCTACTATAGATTTTACTTTCACGGGGTCCACTTCAATGCCTCTTCTAGAAATGATATATCTTAGAAGTTTACCTGATTTAACACCAAAGACACACTTTTTTGGATTTAATCTAACTTTGTAATTTTCTAGTCTGTGGAATATCTTGTCTAAGACCTTCAAATGATCTGCTCTCATTAATGATTTGGATATTATGTCATCAAAATAGTATTCCATGAGAGTATGTACAAGGTCATGGGAAATAGTCATCATTACACATTGATATGTAGCTCCAACATTTTTGAGCCCAAAATGCATAACATTCTAGTAGTATGTTCCCCATGGACATGTGAAAGTTGTCTTGTGTTGGTCCTCAACAACAATTTTGATCTGATTATACCCAGAGAAACTATCCATGAGGGATAACATCTAATATCCTGCTGTAAGGTCTACTATCATGTCAATGTTAGGCAAAGGGAAGTCATACTTAGGGCATACTTTATTGATATTTTAAAATTCTGTACAAATGTAAATGCCTCTAGATGGTTTGGTTATTGGGACCAGATTAGAAATCTAGTTTGTATAGTCTATGGACCTGATGAATCAACCATCCGATAGCTTCTTAAGTTCAGATTTGACTAGTAAAGCGATTTGTGGATGCATTTTTCTTAACTTCTATTTGACTGGATTAGCACTTGGTTGTAATGGTAGATGATGCAATATAAGGTCTGGATCCATCCCAGGTATGTTAGCATACAACCATGCAAAGTTTATCTATCTCTTGGTGAAGAAGTCTCAAAACTCTTGTTGCTCTATCTCCGTCAAAGATGCTGCAAAATATATGACCCTAGGGTTTTCTTTTGTGTTTATGTTGATCTCAAAAGACTCTTCTACTAACATTGGTGATATTTCTTGAGCAATTAGGAGAATGTTCAAACCTCCATCCTTGGGTGCCTTAGAGAGGTTTTCGCCCTTAGATTCATCCTTTATTTTTACTATTTCTTCATCTAAAGGTGCCTTTCGCTTTTCACCTAGGGACTTGTTATTTTCCTCATTTTATTTGTTTTTCTTTTTATTTTCACTTTTGCGACTAGAGGTGTGAAAAGACTCCCCAAAATAAGCTTTATCATCCAAGTCTATGGTAAAGCCAACTTTATGATCCCCTCTAGGTATGCCTTCTCGAAGTCCCATGAACTCAACTATCGCTTTGTCGTTCTTGAATATGTCTAAGATGGGTATACCTTGTTGATCCCAATTAATAAGTTGGGGATATATGAGGTGTATGTCATCATTAGAGTTATCAAACGTGGAGGCTGACAAGGTGAATATAGAGTGTTAACATGGTCATAAAAGTTTTGGACTAACTCCTTTTTGTTCTTCTTCCTAGAGATAGGTAAACTTGGTTGAGGTAAAATTGCAAGGGCTAGGTCATTAGAAGATGGTTCGTAAGGTGCCCAGGATTCATGATCAAGGGTTTCCCAATAATAAATTTTAAGACACTCTTCTTTAGACAAATACTTTTTAGGACGGGGGCTAGATGGAGTTGGTGTGGGTTGTAGCATTTTATCAAGTTCGCCAAATAGCCTATCTAGGACCATTATGCTGGTAGAGGAAAAAGAATCCCATTTTTAGTCGCTTGAGTTAGGGGAGTCATCATAAACTGGGTCAAGTGGTTCGTGAGATATCTCGATGTCTTCGAAAGAACTTACGTCCTCTTGTAATGATAATGGAGGACCATGAATACCAATTCTAATCGGTTGAAATCCTAGGCCTAGTCCTTTTGGTCATGGTGAGATAATGATTGGTTCAGTCCTTCCATTCTAATGTAGTCCTAACCCACTATGTCCATCATAGCCTTTGCTTTGCATTATCATGAAGACTTTTCCATGTTGATCCTTAGCTATTTGAATAGACGACAAAGGATTTTCATTGTCTTCTTTATACAACCAGGAGGTGATATCTTCTTGTTCTATGACCTCTTGACTTAACTCTCCCCATTTTGTCAATGTCATTGTAGGAGGTGCATGGAATGTGACAACTCATTTTTTTCTATATGTTGTGGGAAAACCATATGACTTAGGTGGAACCAGCTGACTGGCACAATAAGATGTGTTCATGTGATATTCCCCATAGCCCTTGTCTTGGATCTTGACCTTAGGTGCAGATGATGGTGGTTGTGATGTAATGGACTTGGTAAGAGTTGATGGATCAACGTGTAGGGATAAGGTGGATGATGAGGCCTCTTGATTGACTGACACCCGTCGTTGTAGTATTTCACGTAGGCTTGTGAAATATTGAAAAGGATCCAGATCACCATCAATGGTGACCTCGGTGCCATTATACGAGAATTGAAGACACTAGTGATATGTGGAAGGCACAAATTTCATTCTATGTATCCAAGGTCTACCCAACAAAAGGTTATAGGGAAGGGTGAGATCCAAGACCTGGAAGCTAGTGTCCATAACTGCAGGGCCAATCTTGATGGGGAGTGTAACAACTCCTTTGGATGACCTTTCCTCATCGTCATATGCCTTAATGACTATACTTTTAGTGGTGTCCACACATGCTTCTAAGAATCCTAATGTCTTAACCAATTTTAAGGTACAAAGGTTCAACCCCGATCCTCCATCTACCAAGACTCATCTGACTTTGGTTTGATGGACAAGAACTTCAAGGTGTAGTGGGTCATTATGATTGGTCTTCTCAGTTGAATAATCCTACTGAGAGAATGTAGCATGATGGGAATTGGTTAATTATCCTACCATTTCTTTGAAATGATGGCATCTAAGTTGGTATGGACAATTGTGCTTTGCAAGGCTTTATTGAGAATGGCTCGATGATCAGGTGATAGGGTCAATAGTTCTAAGATGGATATATGTGTTGGGGTCTTCCCCAACTGGTCAAGTAAGTTATACTTAGGCTTGAAAGACTATGGTGGTGGCTCACATGAAGGAACTAGAAGGGTTATCTTGGTTTTGCGTGTATTGACAACACATTTAGGATGTTTCTTTATGGTAATGGTATTGATATTTTCATCAGCAACTCGGATATGATTGATGATAGTACTTGTTTTATAATTGCACTTAGCACTGCTATAATTGGCTGAGGTATTATTCTTAGTTCTTGAACTAGAGGCCTTTCCTTTCCCATGGTCATGTAGTGGATCTGTGAAGACCTTATGATCACTGTTCTTGGTATGTTTTTGCCCATTGACTTTTGTGGTTTCGTCTTCAACAAAATCTTGTATGATGTTTTTCAATTGTTGGTATTGTTGAAGGTTATGTCCCTTTGTTTGATGGTATTCACAATAAGCGTTATCATCCTACCATGAAGGTTTAAACTATCCAAGATCATACTATTTTGGTTCCAGAGGCTTTAGCAGATTATGTTTGATCAGTTCTTTGAAAAATGTCTCAATTGGTTCCCCCAAAGGGGTAAATTCATGTTTGGGAAATCTCCTTTGTGGTCGTTGTTGTTGTGAATTTTGGACAAAGTTGGCAGTTTGATCCGGATTATTAATCATGTCATGATTGGATTTGTAACCTATAAGTGTGATGATAGGTCTCGCATGTAGGGTCTTAGCATCAACAATTCCATCATTTGTTACATTCTTGTTTCTAGACCAAAACTTGTTTCTATCCTTGGGAGCATTTTGATGTTGAACAACTAGGTTCCTGCCTGGTACCTTAATGTATCCTTTGTCAATAAGGCCTTTTTCTAGTATAATGCCCTTTTGTACCAAGTCTAGGAATGAGGTACAACAATGTACCCTTAAATCACTTCTCAGTTTTAGATGACGATTTTCAAGGAATATTGTGACTTTATTTTTCTAGTATCTCAACTGGACATCGACTAGCTAAACTTCTCCATCTCTGAAATAAATTTGTGAAAGTTTTTCCTTATTCTTGCGTGGTGTGACACAAGGTAGCTATCGTTATTTCATTGTCTATGTTGAAGGAAAAGTGTTGGAAAAAATTCTCAGCTAATTCACTCCATGATCTTATGCCATATGGTAGTTTAGAGAACCATTCCAATGCTATCTCAACAAGGGTTTGCAAAAATAATCTCATTAAGTATGTGGGGTCATATGAGATGTCCATGCATGTTGTAGAAAATTCTCTGATGTGTTCTAAAGGATTCCTCCTCCCATTATACTTAGGCAAATTCGGTAAAATGTATCTGTGTGGGAAGGGTGTCATGTATAACGCTTTGTCAAAAGGACATGGACATAAATATTGCACTAAGATAGTTCATTTTCCAGACATAGACATACTATCCATTTTTTGTTGAAGGATTTGCATTTGATTTTGCAGAATAGCTACCTGTGTTAAGGACATGTTACTTGCGTTGTTAGGATCAATGTAAGTGTTTTGAAATGCTATGTTCTATGACAGATTGTGATTTGGCGAGGGTATATATCCTGTTTGAATGTTCTGATTCAGTGTAGAGATATATCCCATCAAAATGTTCTGATTTTGTATAGGAATATTTCCTATCGGAATATTCTGATTTGGTATAAGAATATTTCTTGTTCAAATGTTCTGATTTGGTATAGGAATATATTTCCCATTAGAATGTTTTATGTAACCCCTGTTTGTGAAATGAAATTACTGGTACTGATATGAGGTATAGCTGTGTTCATGCCAACTTTGGCTCGTTTACCAGTGGTGTTTGTGCCAAAGGGGTTTGATGAGGATGCTCGCACAACAAAATGTAAACCTTGTGTTATGTTGAATGGGGCTGTGTTTACAATTGACGAATTTTGAGTAGGTATTCCAATTGGTATTGCTGCAGTAATTTGAGGAATGAAGACACTTGATGTCACGGTTTGTGTTGGTTGTGTAGATTCTATTTTCAAAGTGTGAATGTCAAATCCTAGTGGTAGTGTGGCACCTTCTACTAGAAAATTTTCTAGATATCGTTGGGGATCATTTGCCAAACACTCATCCATAAAGGATGCAAACTCAGGATCTTGTACAACAACGTCTGTCTTAAAAAAAAAATGTTTCCCTGCGCAT
This sequence comes from Sequoiadendron giganteum, assembly GCA_007115665.2. NCBI lineage: Eukaryota > Viridiplantae > Streptophyta > Pinopsida > Cupressales > Cupressaceae > Sequoiadendron > Sequoiadendron giganteum. The sequence continues at coordinate 896,490,050 of CM021100.1, read as the reverse complement.
CTCTAGTGACATGTTTTTCAAGAAAAGTTTTATGTGGTCTCTCTTTCGCTGATGGTTGGTTTTCAAAAGGATTGATGAATTCATTGGGGTCTAACATTTCTCTTTGTTTCTTCTTAGCCCTTGTTTCAACCATGAAAATGTTGCTCAAAAGAGGAAATGCAAAACTATGTCTAAAAATTGATATCATGTCCTATTTCTATATTTTTGGGATTTTCAAAGTATAAAAGATGTTACTAAAAACAAATTTTCCTAAAATGATGTATTCTAGGATGATGTACGCTAGGATAAATTATGTACAATTTTTTTGAGTAGACTATGTCGGTAAATGATTCTAAGCGGGTTTAACCTACCACCTCTGGAATAATCCAAAGCTATGACTTAACTTTACCAAGGAACCTGATGTAGGACAAAGATAATTGATAAGGAAAATTTCCCAAACTAGATTGATGAGCTGGAAGGATCCACTAGTAAGACAATAATGACTAGGTTCAATGATAATGACAAATCAAAGCATGAACGTATCCAATGATGCATAAAGTTGTTCTATTCTATGATATGCAAATTTCTATGGGGTAACTAAGTTTTCGCAACTAAGATGAATATCTCTAAGTTGTAAAGACACCTAAATAATGCAAGGTTTTTTTTTGAGCAATTTTATAGTTTCTATCCAAGATTGACCATAAGAAATAGAAGTGAAAAATAGTTTATTTTTCGGACTCAGTTTTTTAGTTTTTGAGATTTTTGTTGATAATCAATCGCGACTCAGGTTGCAGATGCGTTGATAGATTTGAAAGATGCGGTTCTAGTTTCAGATGTCAGTAACTGATATATTCTAGTCTCGAATGTTGACAGACAGATGCGACCTTTGCAGATAGATGCAGTTTAAGTTATGACAAATGCGGCTCACAAATCATATGCGACTCATAAAGCAGATGTGACACGGTACCTAAACTTTGAAAACTAATTTTTTTGACAAACACATGCGGTTTTTCATTTGACAGTTGCAACTCATGAAGACACATGTGGTTCGAATTTTGACAATTGTGAGTCTGTTTACAATTGCAATTTTTTGATGACAAAGTTATGACTGACTTAGTTTTTTTTTTTGATCAAGTTTTGACGAATAAAGAAAAAACAATCAAAAAATACAAAGTGTTTTTAGTTTGACGTGAATGAATCTGTTAAAATCAAAAGATAATTACATCCTAGGATTTTATAGACAATATTTACTGAGTTCTTACTTGGGTTTCCCCAACTATGCATATTCACAGAAAATGACTAGTAGCTTGACCTCATTGGCTCCCCTCCATGACACTCACTTATATGGGGCAACCAAGCTACTATACCCATGAAAATCCCATGGCATACATTTCATCTCTACACATGAACCATAAGAATGTAAGACAACTTCACAGGTCTGACCTGCTGCACCAGTAAATAGATTAGGATTTTGGAAAAACTACAAAAAAGTTTTTAGTAAAGGCATTCCATTCGTGGGGCACCATCCATGTGGCGAGAGACCATTTATACCCTTCTCGTCAGAATAGTGAGCGTGATTTCTGGGGTTTCCCCCAAAAATCCACTTTTATATATTGACTGAAAGTTGCTGGCGACAAGCGTGTGACCGGTATGAGTCGTCTTGGGGTGAGTAATTTTTCCCACCAAGACAAGCCCAAGTTCTAGAGTTAGTAACCGATTCTCTTGCACCCAGGATCACACGAATGCACAAGGGGAGAGGATACTTCAATATACCAAATCGTAAGGGTAATTACAAAGTGTGCTTTTGCACTAGAAATAGTAAACATTGGTTAATTTTAAGCAAAATGACAATGATCTAACTACCAAACACAAAAGTTCATTTAAAAATTTTAAAGTCTTCGACAAAAAGTCCTGCATGCAACTTGTTAGTAGTTTTGTTGGTCTTCGTCATTTGTCCTGCAAGAAAATGGGTTTTGTTTTCAATATCTTCTACGCTTCGTCTTGCAAAAACTATGTTATCCACCTAAGTCACACGTTGCAAACAAAAGATTAGCGAAAAATAAAATGAAAAAAAGAAAAAAAGAAAAAAAAGAAATGAAAATACAAAAAATTAAAATTTGAAAATGTTACCAGCCAGATGTGCCATTTTAACCCACATAAATGCATTGTGGGGAGTCTTAGATTTGTCTCGTGTAGTCAGATGCATTTCAAAATTTATCAATTATGGTTCGCGAAGTCAGATGCATCGTTTTGTCAATCAGATGCAGTTTTTCATACGATACCTGCAAAATAAAAATTGAAAAAGTAGAATGGATTCACGAAGATTGAAGTGTCTCCACGTCAGGTTCACCAAATGTAACGTAGATAAAATAACACTGCAAGAGAGATGGTTAAATCTAATCCAAACATGTATTAATCTAAATCAAACAACAAAGTACGAAGTAAATAAACTAAACAACAAATAGAGCAATATGAAACAATCTCATCGAATATCGGTCCACCACTTCGAATTATCTTGATTGTCCTTCTCCATTTTTTCGTGATGGTATTCTTGCCCTCAGATTTTTAGTATGTATGCAAGTATAGCCTTGATGCATGTGTTAAAGAAAAATATCAAAGATTAACAATTTCTTCTAAAATTATATATATTTTGGGAGGAGGAATAATGGCAAAGATCAACTAATTTATAAAAAGTTGGTTTTTGAGCGATCGACTCAGATTCAAAAGAAAGATCAATGATCGAGATTATTGAATGCCATGTGATTGAGATTTGTGCCGGTTAGAATGTGAGTTGGAAAATTCTATAGGATAAAGATTAAATTAGAATAATAATTTAATTTGGTGCTAAGACTATTCAAAAATAGATTAAAATAAGAGATCAAGATTAAATAAATGATTTAATCTTTAGTTGAAAGTCTTCAAAAATAGAAGAATTAGACTTTGAATGAAAAAGATAAAGTTAGAACTCGACAACTATCTGTTCAGATGCACACATGAATTAATTAATTAATTAAATAAAGATATTAAATTAATAAATATGTGCATGCATTCGAGTCTTAACTAGTTAATTGATTGGTTATGACATAAAGTCTCTTCGTAGAGACAATCAGCTATTAAATCTGAAGATAACTGATGGATTTAAATAGATCTCGAGTCCGATGATGAATGAATAATTAGTTAAGTGGGCGATAGAAGAATGTGACAAAAACAATTATTTATGAATTAAATGTTAATTTAATTCAACATTCAAAATTGAAATGATTTAATTAAATAAATAATGAACCAATTCAATTGACATTTGAAAAGGTTAAATGAATAATTAAATAATTAAAGCATTTATTTAATTATAGTAAAAAATATGATAAAGAGTAAATTAAATAATAAATTATTTAATTCAAGAAGATAATTAATTAATTAGAGATGTAATTAAATAAATAAGATTTATTTAATTAATCAAAGCTGAATAAGGGTCATAATGAATTAATCAAATAATTAAAAGGTTATTTAATTAATAGAAGAAAGATGTGTTTAGGAAATAATTAAATAATTAAGATTATTTAATTATGACCATGAACATTAAAAAATTATGTCGAAAGTGGTACTCGTAGGCCTAGACCAATTTTCAGTGTCTGTAGTTACTATTTACTTTATTGGATTCTTAACATTTAATATAAGATTTATTAATAGGTAATTTATTGTCTTTTTCTATAGTTTAGATAATGTTAGCTTATATCCTTGGTAGGGTATATATATCTTTGTAGTGAGATACTTCCATATTAACAATTGTGTACTAAGATATTGTTTAAAAATTGTAAGATATAAACATAACAAATACAAATACATATACATATACATATACATATACATATACATATACATAAAGATATACAATTGCTCTTTAAATGTTAAAATTTCTTTTGGGACATTTGTATCTTCAACAGTTAGCTTAAGGAAGGTTTTGTTAACATGATCATTTCCTTAATCACGACTATAAATTTGACTGTTGTATTAGTAATGGTGAGAAGTAATCTTTTAGGGCAAATCATTGATCAATGGTTTAGGTACATGATATTTTGTTCCTTATCATTATAGAATTCTTAATTTAAGTAAAGACAATTTATTTACATCATTCCATTTAAATTACTCTTTAATTCTGGTTATTTAACCATAATTTATTAGCCTTTTTTGGATAGGGCATTACATAATCTACTTAATCATTATATGGTTTACTATTTATCTAGAAAAATATGACTTTCAATTTGTTCGATCTTAGACTTATTATGTTTATTTAATAGAGAGCAAGTTTTAGCTAATTGTAATGAATGTGAAAATCTAAGAGATAGGATATAATATTTGTATATTAGATTTATTGTCAATTTTTTTTAATAGTTAAATTGACTTGTGAAGATAATTATAAATAAATTATTCATTTCGAACAAAAAAATCATGAACATACCTATTTATTCATTTGTAACAAAAAATCATGAACATACCTATTGAACCTATAAATCCAACTGCTAGCTTAATTCCTTGCAAACATTAATATTCAACATCAATATAATAGAACCTACAAACCTCTAATTTATTAGTGAAAGTTGTCATGATTTAATGTGCTCTTTCATTCATAACACACTCTACCAACCCTTCCATTCCAATTTGTTGTATACATCGATAAATTGATTTTTCAACATGGATCAAAGGAGGAACTTTTAAATAAAAAATATTAAAAATATAGTGGTGGCAATATGGTGGCGGTGATGTTTGCCTGACACCATGTCATAAGCCCAAACACATTCAAATAGTGTCATAAATCGCCTTTGAAATAAAAAATGATGTAAGATTCCAACTATTCGTAGTGGTGTCTATTTGATGATGTTGGTCCTTTGCATGAGACCGTGTCATAAGCCCAAGCACATTCAAGCCATGCCATAAATCACTTAAAAGTGAAATCAAGATTGATGCGAGATTCCAACAACTACCCATAGTGGTGGCAATACTGTGGTGATCCTTTGCGTGAGATTGTGTAATAAGCCTAAACACATTCAAGCTGAAATAAAAAATGATGTGGAATACCAACAACTATCCATAGTAGTATTGACAATACGATGGTGGTCCTTCATATGAAATCTTCATAAGCCCGAATGTATTCAAGCCGTGCCATAAATCACCTTAGAAGTGAAATCAAGAATGATGTGAGGTTCCAACGACTACCCATGACGTAAATTTCATTGATGTAAGATTCAACAATTCTCCGTAGTGGTGGCAAAATGGTGGTGGCGATCCTTTGCATGGGACCGTGTTATTCAGGCCCTGCCATAAATCACCCTAGAAGTGAAATAAAAAATGATAGTGAGAGTCCAACTATCTACGGCGCAAATTTCCAAACGCGAGAGGTGCAGATTAAATCCACTGAGCTCGGATTGCATGTACACCGTTCCGTACAGATAGGCCGTGTGTGTTCAGAATTCACCTCCACGAGCATCTTGCTCGAAACAATGAAAGGGGAAAGCAAGCATTCATTTTGTTGTTAAGAAGTCTTGAGAGGACATCTTCAATTAGCACGGCAAAACATTTGAAGATGGAGAGAACAGACGAGGAGTGGATTGTTTCAGTTGAATCAAGCTTAGAGGACGAAAGCAGAGAAGATAAATCCCATGATGATCTCATTCATACCGTTCCAAGCTCTCTATTGAGTATAAATACTGAGGTGTTTTATCATCCTCAAGTCATCTCCTTCGGTCCTTACCATTTCCAAAAAAAAGATGCACAGAGTGATGACATAGAACTTCTTAAGTCAGAAGTAGCAAGAAAGATACACCTTAAAATCATCAGTAAAGATTACTTGATATCATCAGAAAAGGTGGATGGTTTTAATCCGCCCGAGATCCGGGAAGACTTGAAAGAAAGCTGTGCTAAACGTGAAAGAGGCTTAAAATGGGTGATGGAAAAGTTTAAAGAGAAAGAGAAGCAGGATAGAATAAAGAAAAGCTATGCTAAAGAATTTAAACTCAGCAGTGAAGTGTGTGCGTGATAAAAGTGAGAGACGCCTGTTTTGTTCTAGAAGTCCCCGACAAGGTTCCGAGAAGATGAAGATGCAGAGAAAAGCGTGAAGGCTTTCATCGATAGTATTCTTAGCAGGAAACGATATCATCCTCTGTTGACAGAAATTGTGAAAGACATGCTCAAGATGGAAAATCAACTACCATTCTGGGCTTTAGAAGACTTCAGGTTCTGTATTTAGGAATTAGTCACATTAAGTTCGAGAAGAGCGATTCCACATTGTATTTGCCCAAGTTCAGGGTAGATAAAAGATCGGAAGTGATTCTCAGAAACCTGATTGCCCTGGAAATCTGCTCCCAAGAAAAGCAGAAACCCATTACAAGGTACGCCATTCTAATGAATTACCTGGTTAACACCAGTGGAGACGTGGCTATCTTGAGACGAGAGGACATCATCATCAGCAAGCTTGGAAGTGACGATGAGATTGCTCAGCTTTGGAATTCTCTGGTGACATCCACAGAAATGCCCAGGTACGATCCTATTGACGATGCTGCTTCGTCCATCAATCGTTAGCGTAAAAAGTGGTGGAAAGTTCTATGGGCTCAATTTATTATGGTTCGCTGTTCAAAGCCTTGGTTGTTTCTCTCTCTCTTGGCGGGATTTGGAATTTTCGTGTTGATACTAATCCAAGTAATTTGTCTTTTTCAATCCTGTCAACCGAAATAGACACTTCGTTTCTACTCCTATTATAAGACAATTCTCGGTGTTCTAACTATTAATGCTTATGGATTAATGATTAATTCTATTACACAGTGGTAGATTATGGACTAGTGAAGTTCAAGCATATGACTTAATTGTTCTTAATAGTTAATTTTAGTCGATAGGCTATATAGTGTGAGATTTGAGTTTGAAACAAGTCTCACGCCTGCAAATCACTGGTAAGTGAGATTTGGGTCTCAACTGCCGTTTAATGGTAAACTAGCTGTTGTTTAATGGAAAAATCCTCCAAAATATCAGGTAAAAGCCTCCAAAATCTCACTTATCACATAAAAACCAGATAAATATTGATTTGACAGTTGGATGGGAACATTCTATTTCCTTTTACCAAAATATCAAGTAAAAGCCTCCAAAATCTCACTTATCACATAAAAGTCACACAAATATTGATTTGACAACTAGATGGGAACATTCTATTTCCATTTGTAGTGTTTTTTGTCAATTTGCTCACATCTTTCTTTTTTCATTTGCATTGATTTATTTCAATTTGTATGTAAATATTTCATAATCAGATAATACTTAATTTCTTTAAGGAAAAAATCTAAATTTGTCTAAGTTTATTTTATTTCATTATTTGCATTTATTAATTGTTTAATCCAACCACATACAACTAGAATTTGCATGCACAAACACGTACTCTCTAACATATTAACATACATATAGTTTTCTATCGATGTAATCCTTGAACCTCCTTTAGATGCAAGTGCTAGTAGCTAATGAGTTTTTGAAATTTAAGTTAAAATTCATGTTAGTGTGTATTTAGTAATATATCTTTTTTAATATCAAAGAAGTTTGATTTCATTTTACTTACATTTTTAATTTTTTTTAATAAGCTATCAACGTGTAATATAAATGATTGAATTTATATAAGAAAAATATTTTGTAGTGAGAGTAGATTTCAAGAAAATGGATTTTTTAAAATAAAAAAATATAAGTAGAAATGATAGAGTAATTAAGTTATCTTTTTTTTTTGATCGGTATCTCAAGAATTTTTAGTCTAGCTCGAGCCAAGAGGTGGAGATTTTTAGCTTGGCCTTATCCAAGAGAGGCCACAAATGAGGGACCTTCTCCTTGACATGAACACAAGTGAACAGTCCACACTTGCAAGCATGGTAGGACAATAGGGGTGCAAGGTCCATGGGCGCACCAACCCAGTGAGGGATTGGAACAACACAGGCCTGAATGCCTACCACATGGCATAAATGCCATTAACAACCTTGACGTTGCAGTTCAAGCCTAAATGCCTACGATCATAATGGCCTAACAGAAGTTTGAACCCTAGTGGCCACAACAACATCATCACCACTTTACCATCACACTATGAGATGAACCTTAGTAATTAAGCTAATTTATATCAAAAATGAAATTAGTGTTTTCATTTATATTGTTATAAGTTTCTTTTTCTCTCAAAAATATATATAATCAATTATTTTGGTCATATATGAGATTGTGGGTGTAATCTTCCCAAATTTTAAAATTAAAATTTACACTTTCCAAAGCTCATTATATTTTTATATTGTGCATCTAATATTTCATATTAAAAGGCATCATCATAGAAAATCATATAAAATAAGAGATCATGAGAATATAATCAAAGGATCATGTACAAGAGCATATCCTTATATAATAGTTAGTCATTAGTTGTCTCAAACATCAATAACCAATAGATCAATAGCCATTGTCATCCTCACAAAGACACCTATCTACTACAAATTGTATTAGAATCAATATACATCATACATATGCTACACCTAACTTCACCATAATTAATTATTAATAATCAACATTAATTGTCCCACCACTTATCTATTTTTCATCATTGTTAAATTACCCTAAGAGCATAATTCAAGGTTGAGGAAGTTCCATAATTCAACAATCTCATAATAAGACACCAACTATTCTTTTAACACCACATTATTTTGCTCACAAATATTATCTAGGCATTTTTGTGTGTGCATGCATTGAAGATCAATTTATGTGATGAACATAATCATACTAGGTGGACTATATTGTACATGTGATACATTTCTAAACATTCAAAAGATCACATATAATTTACCCTAAGTCTATGATCCTAAATCCAAATCTATCTTTTAGCTTAGGCAATCAAGAAATTGATGGTATATATTCCATCCTAAATGCCTAATCAATATGTGTAATAAAATATGCAAATTGATTGTGTAGAAATTATAATTTTGTTAAATAAATTAATTAGTATATGGATAATAGATAATGTTGTGTCACGTTTTTATAAAAATAAATGATCAATATTGATTTATTTATTTATAACTTAAACCACTAAAAAGTGTCATATATGTTTGAATTTTGAAATGATGTAAAATAATGAAATATAGATACACATTTTAATGTATTTTATATTTAAATTTTTTATAAAAAATAATAAATTTATTTGAAAGTAGTTTTTGTATAATTGACACTATAATTAACTGTTAAAAATAGCTTATGTTGGTGACCACTCTTTATATAGTAAATTTTTTGTTGGTATTTATAACTTAAAACTTTAGTGTATGAAAATTATTTCCCATTTTGATGTTTTTTAATAAATTTTAAAATTTACATGTACTAAAAGTATAATTTCAATGGGATGATTTATTTTTTGTCTTAACTATTTATTCAAAATAAAAAATATTTCATCTTGACATGGAATACCTTTTCTAGTGCATAATATTTATTTATTTAATATTTTTTCTTACAAGATAATCAGTGTTATATTTTGATGCTAATGACATACTTTTATTAAAAAAAAAAAAAAAACTAAATTATTATTATTTTTAATTTTTGAAACTACATTTATAGATCTACAAAAGAAATTTTTTTATATTTCTTATAAAATATTATTTACATGAGTAGAAGTTGTCAAAAATATCAAGTTTTAATTTTTTCTTTTGATAAAGTGGTTTCAAAATGATGCTACATATGTATTTATTAAACGTGCTTCTAGTTGGAAAAGTTTTTGTCCCACATATAATTTATCTAGAATGAATCTAGCTATACCATACGTTTGATCAAAATTGATTTTTAGTTAAAAATATTTAAATTCACTTATGTTGATAAGTTGTCTTTGAACTTTCACCCTCATTTCAAAATTATAGTTAATCCAATAATGGTTTAGACAAGATTTTGTAGGATTTTATAGAGAATATGCTTCCATCCTAATAAAAAATATCTTGAAACCTAATTACACAAGGATGTTTATGCCCCCTTTATAAGGGATACATTTTGAACTTCATAGGGTGATATTCAATTGGTTGTTTACATATAATAAAAGTTGTTTCAAATTTTTTGGGAAAAATTATGTATGGACTAATTGGAAGTTGTAAATATTAATAAATACTAATAATTTTTGGGCTATAAGACACACCACAAGATTATTTATTAGATTTTTTAGTATCTACATACCCGTGATTAGAATAAGTGACATTTTAGTTCTTAATGAAGCCACAAGGTAAATTTATTAACTCTATATGATTTTACATTAAGAAAATTTAATAATTTTTTAATTAAAGCTATACAAGTGGAAGGTCATTTCGCTTGCACTAGGAGCCATGTAGAATGAATCTCCAACTATAATGGAAGGAACTATGCTACTTATAGCATTTATTCATGTTGAAATGACCCTATAAGATAAATCAAGATCAAAAAGAGATTCTAGCTAAAGTATCTAGTCGTTTGAGCCGCTTTAATGAATGCTCATACCTAAATAAGTAGTGTGTGAACCAACATGAAGATTCTACTTCCATGAGAATCTTGCATGGACAAGGAAAGAAATGAGAACACATTTATTTTATTATTAGAGTTCTAATGTTGTGTCTATTGCTTTTTATATGTTTGGACACACGATTCTTACCTTACATTCATATTGTTTGTATTTGTATTTATCTTTATATGTTTGGACACATGATTCTTACCTAATATTCATATTGTTTGTATTTGTATATTTATACATAGTATTATAACCTAAATTTTATAGTGTTTGAATTAGATATTATATTAGTGACGTGTTATTTTTTATTAAAGGGGAAAATTAAGTTTTAGAGGGCTCACTTGAAACACAATTAAATAAGGAAAATTATTAGTGAAATAGAAGCGAACAAAAAAAAGTTATAGTAAAATCATAATAAAAAATAAAGAAAATTTAAGCATAAAATAAAAGCATAGAATTACAATTTCTTCAAAGTTTTAGCTATTTTTTTTTCATGAAGATCCATAAAATCCTACAAATCTTTATTTTCATCATTATAATATTTCTTTTAACCGCTCCTTGTTATAGACCTGAGACTAGCACTAGTGTTTTTACCATCTAGTTGGGTAGTGAGAACCTCAAGGTTAGTAGCAGACTTCTTCAATTTATACACTCATAATTAAGACCAAGGACTACTTTTAATAGTGCACTTGACGACTTCAATGACTCTATTAAGATTATCTTTGATAATTTTCATGTGTATTCTAGCACAATGCATCTTTTGTTATGGCTATTTTGACCCTACATAATTTGTTAGTGTAAAAAGAGTTATTACCAAAATAGTTAACTTTTAGCTTATCTAGGAAGGTCTTGTTCACACTACTCTTAAGATCACTTAAGAGACATCTCACTTTTTGTCTCACCTCATGTGGAATCACAAAGTGTCCCAACACTTGTCTATAGATTCCTACACGTGTTTCATTTTTGGAGGTGTAATCAAAGTTTTACTCCTACCTTCTCACCTCATTACCCTTACATTTATGTGTAGGACTCTTTTGTACATTTTAGATGTTTTTTCAAATGATAGTTGTTTTCACTTTCATATTCTTATTTTAAGAAGAATTTTTTATTTTGCGAGAAATCTTAGCTACTCCAACATAGTATTAGAGCCTCCTTGCAAATCCCTTCCCAAATAAGCTTAAACATGTAAGGGTCATACCATTGAATTTAAAATAGGACTTCGTAGCATGATTTTGATGCTTCCATTACATCCATATTGTCCAAAAAACTTAAGAAAATTTTTGGTTTGCAATTTTTTTTGTTTGTAGTTATTTCTAATTTTTTTTCTAGGTTTATCCTTTACTATAGGAAAACAACCTTTTTGGGAGCACTTTGTTGCTGATCAAAAAGTGCCATTACTTTCAAAGTGGCCAAAAACCCATAAATCAACTATCAAATCATTGAAATTAAAATAATTATAGTGAAGGAATTTTTTTAGGTCATATGATTATACAACCCTATTTTATATTGATATTTATATAGGCAAGCCCAACGCTCAAATATTTTTTCTAAAGAAAATAAAACAAAAAGTTTTGGGGGTCATATGGTAGCCTATACCCTTGTATCCCTTGCCATGGCAAGGAGGTGACAAGGGTGGGGCCCCACACAAACCTCGCCACCTCTTTTAAGAGGGGTGTGGTGGGAGGTGCGACTTGCAACCCCCATTGGGAGCTATGTGGGGGGTTAAATTCTCCCACCAAAATATATATATATATATATATATATTTAATTAAAAAATATATTTTCTTAAAAAGTTTTTAAATAAAATAAAAAATACACCTCATCACCACTCTAACTTCATTCTAGTGCCACCTTAGTTGGCAGACCCACCCAATAGCTGCTAGATCACCACCAGGGGGACAACCACTTCATTATTAGGCAATTCAATTTTTATGCTCAACTTCAAGAGCTCATTTATTGGTCATATGGACATTTTTTAGTGATTTTTTATTTAGGGTATTTTTTGTACTCTATTTGGTGGTGTGATCTATTTTCTAATTTTATGTACATATTTTTTTAAAATCACATATTCTCAGAGGTCACCATGCATAGTTCCGATTTTTGAAACTTCAGAGGGCTCATTTGGGCATGTATGAAATCCTTTTCACATCCTATTTTTTGGAACCTACCTAATTGTTTAAGCACTATGTTGTGATAAAATTAATTTTCCTTTTTTTGTATTCTAGAAATATTATTTTAGAATATACCTCTTTTTTGAGCATTTGTAAATATATGCCATCAAATCCACCTTGTGGAAATTATAAATGCACTATGCATATAAAGTGGGCCACATCACTATAAAATTATTAGGGGAAATTTATGTGTTGAATATAGGGGGTTTAATCATTCTTTTTTAAAGAAAAATGATAAGAATTATAGTAACATATGTTTGTAAATGCACTCATATAAAGTATCAAAATTTGATTTTGTGTTCCTTAGGGGGTAATTTTACACATCTATTATGCCACTTTTATACTTGCATTATGTTAGAAAGTGCCATGGGGGGTTGTCTAGTGCTTCAATTTTTCTATCACATTTTTGTCACGTGAGTGCATCTCCATGAAAATAATGAATCCTAGTGATTCTTGCCTCATGTGTGTGTGCCTTGGTTTTTGTACACCCTATTAATGTTGCTTATGTACATTGTTGGTGATTTGAGTTGTAGGTCCTAAATTCTTAAGGTTGGATAATCTCCCAAGTGATAGGGGTGTCAAACTTGGGAAGAGTACCACAAATCCTATATTTAAGTTGGGAAAATGAGGACCAATTACTAAGGTGGGTAGAAACTCCTTCAATTATGGTTCTGTAATACTAAGGGGGTTTCCCTAAGATACCAATTTATATGATATTACTAGGAATTAATAGCTATATTAATATAAATGATATAACCCCTTGCATGGTGTACCCCTATTATGGTTGTCACAATGTATCTACATGCTTGTTTAGAGATGCAAGACTATGAACCTTTATATAATAGAAAAAAAATATCATATAGAGTGTGTAAATTATAAGTGAGAAAACCCTATTACTATTATGCACTCAAACATGAAAGCACATGAACAAAATAATGCAACATAATTGAAATAAATTGATTATGATTTAATGTGTTTAGGTGATGAGAAGTGGAGTCAATAATAGATTGATGCCAAGACTAGTAGGGTAAGAGATTCATTGATTCATTCAAAACATGTACTAGTTGAAATATTAACTTATGACAACTTAATGAAGGTGCCACTAAAGACTATACCCATTCAAATACACATTAGGTTCTATAAATGCATTCAAAGAAATAATAGTGTTTCCAAAATATTAAATGAATCTACTTAGCAATCCAAAGATATATCCAAAAATTTCCTTTATTATTGTGTTAAGACACCATTCAAAATTTTTGCAAGGTTTTTACAATCATTTGACTGGCCAAATGATCACACATACATCTATAAATAAAATAAAAATTACGTTCGAAGATAATCAATCAAGGTTGATTCCACACTTTAAAATTATTCTTTTGAGATTAAATAAGTTCATTACACATAAATGGTATGTGTAGACACCTGAAAATGTCCAAATTATATCACACATTTTGATTTTTTTCTTATTAACATCATTTCTCTCATAATTCACCTATTTCATCTATTTAATTAAATAATATCTAATTATTTAGTTAAATTCACCTTTTTCTCCTATTAATTGAATAATTAGCTTTATTTAATTAATTCATCACCTTCATGCTAATTTCTCCTCTTTTGATTAAATAATGTCATTATTTAATTAATTTGTTTCCCTCCTTGATTAAATAATTCTCAATTATTTAATTAAAGATCCTAATTCTTCCAACTTGCACAATTAAATAATTTTCTTAAATTGTTTAATTAGTTAATATTCCTCCAATCCTTCAACTCACATAAAGAATATTCTCGTAGAATATTCCCTTTTCAAATTCAAGTTCTTCCCTCCATATGAATAATATCTCCAACATATCTCCTAAAATTAAGGGATATTGTTGAATCCTCATGGATTATGGACCCTTGATTAAATTTTTGATCCACACCTTCATGGATTATTGACCCTTGATCCATCTACACTCACATCCTTAATTCAATTTCCTCCCTTGATTAGCATTTTGAATCCTCACCATTGATTAATATTTCAAAAATCTATAAAAGCCAAGTATTTTACATGAAAAAGGATTCACAACCCTTATGTAAACTTACTCACTTGAATTGACTACCCATCTTTGAGCAATTTGAGAACCTCTCTTTTGTGAATCATCCTCATTCATCAACCAAGATTTTTCAACAACATGGATTGGGAAAATTTGAGCAATCCACATCCATATCACTCTAAATTTTCACTCAATCCACAATGGGATTAGAGGTTTGCTTGCTATTGCATTCAATTATTTAGAATTTAGATTTCTTTCATGCTAATTGAATCATTTTAGCAATTTTTACTAAATTTCATTGAAGTATGGCTTTGAATTTGATCATTTTCTTGTTTAATTTCTTTAATTCTATTCATATTTGATTAGTTGAGCTTACCATATGATATTTTAGCATGCCCAGTGGGATGCACGTCCTTGTCTAATCAAATTTTCTTGAAATTTGTCAGCCATTGTAGGTTATAGAGGTAGTCCAATGTCTTTTCAAGTCAAAGGGAAACACTTTTGCAAAGATTGACACTTATGCAAGTCAAAGGTCAACGCCTTTGCAAATACCTCGATGCTTTTGCTTTGATATTTTTTATTTTGTTGCAAGTATAGTCCAATGCATTTGTAGAAAGGGTGATGCTTATGCAAAGTAGCGATTTCTTTGCAGGTAAATAGTTCAATGCTTCTGCAAGATAGTCTGACGCTTCTGCAAGAAAATCTGGTGCTTCTATTTGATAGTTTGACGCCTTTGAAAAATAGTATGACACTTTTAAAAGGTATAAAATTAACCTAAATTTTTAGGGTTTGATATGATTTTAGTTCTATTTTTGGACCAACCCTAACCATTTGCTATTTTTATGATTGTCCCTACCAAAATTAACTATTTGCAACATGTGGAATTTGTAAAATAATCCACTAACATTTGTTTTGTACAGGTTTTCAAATAATATAGGATTCATATTTAAAATTTAGTGCATAAGGGTGAAGCCACAACAGTGGTTTACAATTCAGGTGAGGAACAAAAACTCACAAAAAATGATCCCAAAGCAAAAAAAGTGATTTTGGGGGTTTGTACAAACCTACTGGTTCGACCGAACCAATAAGGAGTTCACTCGAACCAGGGTTCGAGCGAACCCCTTTAAATCTTGGCCGCCAAAAAAAAAAAAAAAATCATAGGAAAGGGATTTGTACAAACCCCCCTTATCCCTCATCCCCCATCTTAGACACAAAAAAAACCTAAATTTTGGCACTTCGAAGCTCGGGTTGAGGATGAAAATGGAGGAATCTTCACAAACCCAACTGGAATCAAGTAGTCCTCAGAATGAGCTATCCAACAAATATAATTTTAATATGTTTTGGTTTTATTATGTATCTTCTTTTTTAGTTTTATTGAACATAGGTTTTTCATCGAAAGTGAAGGTCTTTGTTCTGCACATGTGGAAAAATATCAGATTATCAAAAAAAAATATTGAAAAATATGAGTGCACCAGATATTGAAGTCCTTGATCGAACAAAAAAATAAAATTAATTTCGATATATACAAAAAAAGTTACGCATTATACGGTCGCGCTATGTCTGAATTGTAATTGGTTTGACTTCAAAACTTGATTAAAGAAAAAATATTCAATAAAAAACTATCTAACCAAGTGGAAGCACTAGATATCAGAGTTAAAAATATAAATTCAAAATAATTAGAATTTTATCCTTCATGGAAAAAAAATTATGCGTTATATGGTGTGCGTCACTTTTTTAAAATGTTGTTTTCTGAAAAAATCTGATTTTCGTGGGAGATGGAAAAAGAAGTGTAATTTGATTCCAAAAATTTTGAAAAAAATATTTTTAGAATCTATAGACAAATAATAATGAGACTCTATTTCGCATCATCTTCAAATTCCTCACGGTTTAGTCGGTATAGGTGCCCGAATGTGAAGATTTAGTTAAAAATAATAATTTCAATGTCTAGTTTGGCCAAAAATTGTAAACCACTATTGTGGGATCACCCATAAAATAAATTCATATTTACTTAAGTGCTCTAAAATTGAACATCACAATCTTCACACTTCAATTTGGTGTTAAAAATTGAGCGAGGAAATCTTCATTTTCCCTTGGTGCATTAAAATTGAAAAAGACAATCTTCATTTTCCCTTGGTACATTAAAATTGAACAAGATAATCTTCATGCTTTCAATTGGTGCTTGAAAATTGAACCAAACATTTCAATCCTTGGTGCAATTAAAATTAAATTATTTACCATGTATTCCATGTCTGGTAGGCTAGAGTGTATGTATCCTCTCCTCTTCCGCTTCGTGCGATCTTGGGTGATGAGAAATACCTCTAGTTTACATTTTTTGGGTTCATCGAAGGAGTTGTCTATGTATCCTCTCCCCTTACACATAGTGTGATCTTGGGTGATGAGAAATATCAACATTAATCCTTCCCTTTTTGTTGGGAGGCCTGTCTATGAATTTCATCACCCTAGGGTTTGAACTCAAGCATGTTTCTTCTAATGGGCTATATAAAGGGGTGAGCGTGAAAGCTGTAGCTCAATATAATCATGCTTTGTCAAGTTCTCCTTTATGGTCTTGAGTGATTTCAGACACAAGGATGTGATATTTAAATATCATATTTGTGCATGCATTGGTGTTTATGAAGTACCTCCATTATGAACCTTGTTATTATAATCCTAAGAGCCATTTCTAGACCATCAACTTAAAGAGGTGCAACGTGATAGCATTGTCACATGAAGTTACTTGCTATGTGTCAACCATTGTTGAGGTGACAAAAACCCTTGCAAGGAAATTTTCCTTCCAAGGTAAGAGGTGTCAAGGTGGTACATGACCTTTGCATAATCTAGTTGTCCATTCAATTGGAAGGTATTTTATTATGTAGGCCCACTTTAAATCGATAATCTCGATCCACCACTACAAATAGGATTGTGTTCTATGGCATGTCTTTTTGTGGAAACCCGTGATACCAATTGGTGCGATCTTGTGGAACAAGAACACATAGAAACCATCTAAACACCAATTGAGTCAGTTTATGTGTTGTTTACTGTATTTTATCATATCAAAAATTTCAAACACCTAGGTCAAATTGCACATCAAATATCCTTTGACAAATTGACACCTTTGTCCAGACAGTGCGATGCCTTTGTGCAAATTGACGCTTCCATTTTTGTTAAAACGACGCTTTTGTTTGCATATCAACTCCTTTGCACATCTTGGTGCATTTTTCAGAGAAACATACATCTATAGATCGACACGTTTGTTGTGATAGTTCGATGCTTTTGTCGAACATCGATGCTTTTACAAATATCATAATTCCTTTATAGTAAATAGTTTGACACATATGCAAAATAATATGACACGTTTGTTTGAAATTGAAAATAGAGACCTTTAAAACATTTATAGAATTTGCATTTTGAGATCAACAAGCATTAGATCACTTAAATTTAATGTAAAAAAGAGTTTTGTTCACTTGTATCAATCAGAATAACAACAAACAAACTTGTGTTCATTATCATTTTGAGCTTGTCAAAACACTTTCTAGGTTATCAGTAGGATGAACTCAACAAACAACAAAATATCCACTTCACCATCAAAACATTTCATCCAAAATAATAACTTAACATTTTGACATAGATCATTTGGACTTAGATCTTCATCCTAGCACCTAGTTTGTCTTTATGCTTGAAGACAATCTCTTTTTAAGTATTTGGCTGAGTTAGTAAATTTCATTATGAGAAAACCTACTTTGGAGTCACGAGTCTACCTCCAAGGTTTGTAAGTTCATCATCATCCTCAAACACACCTAAAGATCTAGTCTAAAATTTATCAAAATTGAAGGTTTCATATCCTCCATCCATGTGGACACATTCACTCAACATTGGTCCTAAACCTACCAAAGTGTCATTACTAGCAAAATTTGAAGCAACCAAAACATTTAAAGAAGGTCAATTAAATCCAAAATCTCCTAGGTTTGATAAGAGTTTTATGGTGACAACAAGGTCTCAACACAAAATGAACATGGAAACAAATCCTAGTGGCCCAAATGTACCTACCACAACAAGCACTAGTGAAAAAAGTCTAGGGATGCCCAGTTATGATCCTAAAGGTTTTACAACTCCAAAGAAAACTCAAGTACCAACTCAACCATCACAAGTTAACATGGTCTACATAGAAGACATTACCAATAAACCTAAAGATTTCCCTCAAAAAGACCTTTAATGCCCTGATTTTTACAAAGGAGTCACTTGATTTCTTATCCTAGCTTGCTAATTGTACATTATTTTACACTTTTGATATGACCTTTATTTTCTCCATAAAATTGGGAACAAACCTCCTAATAAAGTTTATCTTCCCAAGAATGATGCAACTACCTCGACTATTTTGGGTTGAGGGACAAGGTCAATTTATTTGAAACATTCTACATAAATCCCCACTCCCTTCTCATACATGATATGCATCAAAATATTACCTTCTTTCATGCTAAAGATATATTTCTTGGGATTCAATAAAATCCTATATTCTATGAACCTTTGGAAGATCAACTCCAAGTTCTCGAAATGATCATTTATATTCTTGGAGTATGCCATCAGATCATCTTGGTAGACAATCATAATTTTATTTATGAGGCCATCAAAGGTGACATCCATGGCTCTTTAGAATGTGTGTAATACCCCTCCATTTTGCTTCTTGTTCGGATTGCTTTATGCTATGTTTGGTTGCAACTACTTTGATACTGGACACATTTTGTTATGATGTTTTGATCGCTACTATTGAGCGACAACTATTATTGGGTGATGTGTTTATCTGATTTTTATTTCACATGATTTAATGCTTTAATGATGTTAGTAGAGTTAACATGAGATTTTATTATGAGATTATTGATTGTGATGTTAATGTCAGTCTTTGATGAGTGTATTGGTGAGGGAGACGGGTTCGCATCACTCGCTTGCGAGCGCCCTGCGAATCCGTGCTTTTCTTCTTCACAGTGTGTATTATATGTTGGATATACTGTATGATGTTGTTTATTTGGTTTTCAAGTTTCTAGGTACATGACATCGACTCCACCTGGTTTCACAGGTTTGAGTGTGTCGATCCAACGGTTAAGTTGAATGAGAGATAGTAGCTAGGTAACATGTGTCAAGTCTACGCCCTAGCCTTAGTGTGTTGTCAATTTCGTTTGTTGAGTCATAGTATACCGTATTTTAATGTTATTTGTTCTTGTAAGGTGCGTGATTATTAATTTTTTTTTTTTGAACAATTGCATTGGTTAAAAGTGGTGATTATTTTATATTAAATTAAAATTATGCTTAGATGTTATATTTAAAGTTAATAATAAAATAAAATAAAATAAAATAAAATTTATTTAATTAATTAATTTTAATCTCAAAAGGGTTGAGTTTAGTTATTAAATAATTAAAATTAATTAATTAAGTTTTATTTGGATTAAATTAAATAAAAGCTAAAATTGAAAGATATTTGAAATTGCATTTTAAATTTAAAGTTAGTTTTTGAAAATTTGAATTAAGGGGATATTTTAATTTTCAATATTGCATGCAAAATTAGATTTGGTTGTCTAAGATATTTTTGATTTAGGACTCAAGTGCATGTTTAATTAAGGAGAAGAATTGATTGAAAATTCATTGATTCAAGAGGAAGATTTTGGGGAAGGGAAAAGTTTCTTGAAGGCAGAGAAGAATTTTTGGGAAAAATTGCACAGAGAAGGGTTTGAAGAAATTTTTGATTGTAGAATTGATTTGAGGAAAGTCTATTTACATTGGTTGAGCTTTTGGATTGGATTCATTGCATGGTTGAAGAAAATTCAGGAGGTCTCTGGAGGAGGCTTGTATCAGAAAATCATCTTTTCCTGTAGCTTCAAAATCCAGGTTTTGTTTTGTGATATTTGTTCTTGTTACGTTTAAAACAAATATATATATTGTTTAAGAAATCTTTTTGTTGAATTCTCGAGAATTAGAATTATTAATGAAAATTAGGTTCAAATTAATCTGAAATTTGGGGAAGATTGTATAAATATACTATAGGATTTAATTTTGTAATTGGGGAAATTATAGAATTATTGTTAAATTTAAATCTTAGATTGTGCATCAAATGTAGATTGTTGAAGAAATTTTAATTCCTTTAGAAAACAATTAGATCTGGTTTTGAAAACAAATCCTTTGTAGAAAACTTGCAATGGAAAAATCAAGATCCGTTTTAATTTTCTTACTTTTCTATTGTTTGAAAATTAAAGGAATGGTTTTAAAATAATTTAGTTTTAAATCTCTTTGAATTTAGGAAAGATTTTGGAAAATTTTATTCATTTTCTTGTAACTGGTTATTTTTATTTATTCTAC
The DNA here is from genome assembly GCA_007115665.2 of Sequoiadendron giganteum. Classification (NCBI taxonomy): domain Eukaryota; kingdom Viridiplantae; phylum Streptophyta; class Pinopsida; order Cupressales; family Cupressaceae; genus Sequoiadendron; species Sequoiadendron giganteum. The sequence continues at coordinate 896,469,024 of CM021100.1, read as the reverse complement.
CCAATTTTACCAGTCAGAAATTCTATGTAAATATATATATATATATATATATATTTATTATTATATGTATTATATTTTTGGTAAATATGCATACATATAATATATAAATATATATAAGTTTTGTTATGTGGATTATTTATTTTATTTTATTTTTGGGAAAGGGTCGCCGTCGATGATTTTTTTTGTTATATTATGGATATTCCATGCGAATTTATTACACAGGCCATCAATGGCGAAATTTGGGTTTCTGTGTCCTTTAAAAAAATAAAAAAATAAAAAATAAAATAAAAAAAATAAACAAAGTTGTTTTAGTGGACGGTGGTCATGACCCCACCGCCCACACTTCCCCATGGGAAGGACACACTCCCCATGGGGTAGTGCGTCCACCACTTGGGGGGACGCATTGTCCCATGGGGAGTGCAGCCTCCCCAAGTCAACACCGACCATTGTACTAAGTACAGTCGACAGAAACCGATAGGGGGCCGGCCGGTACAAGGTACCACCGACACACTGTCATAAATATTACTTCTTTATTGTATTTTTTAAAGGCACACAATGTCCTTTCTTGTGCGCACCTGTCCGAAAATCGATGGATTTCGGGGTTCGCTCTGTTCAAAGTTCTTTTTGTTAATTTTTATTTATTTTAGGATTTTGAACATGATTCGGTGTTAATATAATTATTATATATATATATATTTTTGTTTGTAGTTTATTAGGTTTATATTTAATTATTATATATATATATATTTAATGAATATATATATTAATATATTAAATACTAATGTAGAAGATTTTAACAATAGTATTTTAATTAATTTGTAATATGATATGTTGATTGAGGAATAATAGGAAATTAAATGAAATAGTGAAATTTAAATGAATTGTAGAAATTAGATGTGTTAGTTGTGTAACTGAAAGAGGCTTTCTTGCATGTATGTAATATGATTTAAATGAAATTGAATATCTTATTTGTTAAATTAGAATTTATCCTTTCTTTGTAAAAGTAAGGGTAATTGTTTTAGTTTATTATTTACCTAATTGAGGTAATTGGCCTTTTACTGAAAATTATTAGTTAGGGAAATGGACTCAATATATCCAAATATAGCATGTTTCCTTGTCATTGCTTGTTTTTATTTTTCCTTATGTTCGTGATTGGGGAAAAAGGGTTATTTGTGTTTCTAAATTGTAATTCTTCCAGAGGTTATGGGTTGATTCTTTGTTAAGTCAATCGTTCGTTTACCATTGGGTAGTGATTTATGTGTTTGTTTCCTCCAAGTATTGGAGTGGGTTTCCTTAATTGTTGCCTCCTAGAATAGGAGAGTTTGTGTTGGTTAAGTTCTGTAAGCACTTGAGTTACCCTTGGAGACTAGTTTTGTGTAGCATGTTATCCATTAGAAGAGTGGATTTTGTTAGGGGCTGGAGCCCAAAGAGGTAAACCGGGTAACCTTCAGAAGTGATTTAAACAAGTGAAAATTAAAGTAATGTACTTAGTTGTTTAGGATGCACTTCACATTAATCAAGATAATATAACCTCACTCATAGACACAAGGGCTTGTTTAGACTTGGATGAGAAGGCCTAGAAGGGCAAGGTCAACTATCTTGTCCATACGAGAGGTAGTTGATTCCATATGAGTGAGTATGAGGGTCGAGATTCAGTTGAGGTCACCAGGATATCTGGAGCCTATGAAGAATGCCCAGAGGAGATCTTATGACAAACCGTGCGATGACACTCTGTCTAGGATAACATTGAGTTGTGTTTTGTGTATGGATTCTTTATCATACTTGATAAATATTATGTCTGGAAGCAATGTGACGATGTTAGTGTTAGACTTATATTGTGCATGTGTTTGGTTGAGTCAGTATGTGTCAGTATGAGTCTGCCTTTGGTTAGAGGTAGTAGATTATTTGTCCATGTTGCGTTGTTACTATCTCCTAGCATGGGGAGTGGGCCTTCGGGTACCACTTGGTTGGGTGGAACGTGCACCATAAACCATTGGGTCCCCCTTGATCTTCAGTATGTGGAGGCAAGACATCCAGTTGGATAGCTCGCGGATCTTGTTTTCGTTTCTAGCACTGTTGTATTTCAAAATGTAATAAGTTGGTTTTACCCCTCTTGTATTTATGAGGTGGATTTATGTAATTGTAACACTTATGTATTTATGACTCATTCTAGAAATGAGTGTTGTAATCAGTTGTTCATGTAATGGATATATGTTATGGATGCTATCTTCTTATCTTGTCATTTATTTATGTTGAATGAATGTTTATTACTTGAATTGTTTAATGCAATGAATTTTTAATGTTGTATGTTAATGGGGATTTTAGTAATCTAGGTTACGTAGCCTTAGGGGATGTTGTCAATTGTAGATGAACATGTATGTTTAATTCACTTTAATAAAATTGTTTTTAGTACGCTTTTATTGTGAATTGAAACTTCCTCTAGGGTTGCATGGCGGGGCATTACAATGTGGCTCTAGCATTCTTCAACCCAAACAACCTTCAAACATAAAAATTTTTCCCATTGCATGATGCATATTGTTTTATGCTTCTATATTATTTTACCATAACTTAATTGTATCTCAAGAAGTGGTCCATCATGGACATAAATATGACCTTATTACTTGCTGCAATAGATGGTCCATACTAGGCAATGGATAATTTTCCTTGAGGGACTTACCATTCACATTTTTAAAATCTATGCAAAGTTTAATAGCTCCATTTACCTTTCTTACCAGAGCAAGGTTAGATAACCATTCTAAGTGTCTAATTGATTTGATTATTCTTCCCTCTTCCAGCTTCATCAATCCTTTCTAGATTTAAGGGGAAATACTGGGGTTGATGGGTCGTTGCTTCTATCTAAAGGGTTTTTTTAATAATATCCAAATAGATGGTATGATAGAATAAATCTTCCTTGTAAGCCTTTAGTTCATCATAAGACTAATTGAAACTTTTTGTATCTTTTTAACAATGTAGTGCAAGCATCTACCTCTATGTTGATTTTAATTTTTACCAATGCAAATCATCCTAGGAGTTGATTCAATTCCTAAGTTCACATATTCTACATCTCCCTCACTGACAAAATTAATCCTTGTTTTGTAACAATCAATATTATCAAATATTATTTCTAAAGCAAGAAGACCTCTTGGAGTAGTATTTACTTTGAGTTGTAAAATTTTATTTCCAAAAGGGGTTTCCTTACCTTCTTCATTTTATTCTACCATGGGCTTCCAATCAATAAGTTGATTCTCAAAATGATCAATACAATTAAGAAACTCATAAATCTATTAGTCATCATTAAAGACCTACTAATTTGAAATGTTGCCAAGAATGCTAGGCTTGGTAAGAATTTTAACACCATACCAACAATGAGAAATGTTAAAGAAGTATCAAATTTTGAAGTTAATACAACAAGGGTATAAAAAATATATTAGTATCTCTCTCAACTTATATTAGTATCTCTCACAAACCATCAAACATATCGATGGTATCCCACACAACATTCCTATACATTATCAATAGTTTTTATTTTACAACATATATGCCCCTAGCTTGAGACACTAAAAATTATGAATCATTGTGTGTACTATAATGTATTTTATTCCACATTTGGAGGCCACATTCAATCCAAGAAACAAACCCTCATATTTAGCCACATTATTAATGTATTCAAATTCAATATGAACATGAACTTATAATTTTTTCCATTAGGCGACACCAACACAACCCCTATACTATTTCCTTATCTTGAATGTGCACCATAAATATGTATGTTCCAAATGCAATCATTTTATACATACCAATGTGGGTGAAATAAATCAGGGTCTACCTACTTTTCAAACTCATCATCGTAATATCTAATGAAATAATTTGGTCTAAAGTCAAATTAAAAAACCTTGTTATTTTCCTCATTAGGATTCTCCATTGTATGCAACATTTTATTTTATCTATATAATTGGACTCCATGCAATCAACTATGATAATGTCCATAGATAACAACATGCCCCATTTATTTGGAAAATCAACTATGATAATGCCCATTGATAATAATTTAGTAGTGTATGCAACAAGCTATAATTCAACATCATTAACTACCATAATTAAATTTAATTCATGATAATATATAACAAAACAAATTCCATAATATTTTGAAAATTATGGGCCTAAATGGTTCATGATTTCTAGATGGATCACATTGCTAGATGCTCCAAAATATAACACACAATTATGTACTAGCCAACCATTTATTAGAAAGGATGTGTAAAATGGGTCAACTAGCTATTTTATACTTGTAGACACAATGCTCAAGTAGATCTATGGTGCCTCTTGAATATTGGATTCATATGCACCATTTTTGGGAATATTTTATGGTTCACTTGGTTGATAAAAAATTATAGGAGCATTGATATAAAGCAATTTCCTTTCTCTATTTTCAAGAATCCTCAAAAAATCCCTAACTGACAATTGAAATTTCAACTAATTCAACACTTGAGCCATGTGAATTGGCTAGCATGCTGACAAGGGTGTGGATAAAAAAATAGTCACAACACTGGTGTTAGGGATGAAAAGCATTACTTGATCATTAGCAACAACTTTCTTTGTGTTGACTATATTTCCAACTTCCTTAGTCACCTTTTGTTTCTCATTTTCTACTTCATTAACTTGCTTATATTTGGAATTATCTCTAATAGCCTTTGAGTTCTCCACATTGATGGTTGGGATATCAAAAATATTCTAATTAGGGACATTTATTTACATGGATGCATCTAGCATATGCATATTCTTTCTAGGAGTTGAATTCCATACAATCCTATTTGCATTGTGCTCTACATTGTTATCCTTTTATTTTCTTTTGCCTATTTGTGCAACTAACACATCTAAAGCAACACCACCTCGATCTTTAATTATGGCACCTACTTGCCTATTTATTAGCTGGTAATCACTTTAAACTTATAATACAACTACTTTGGTAATAGCCTTAATTTCTTCATCATTTTTTTCTCTTTTATACCTCTTTTGTATTTTTTCTTTAAGTTGATTGAAGCCTCTACTTGGTAGCTCATATGCGACATAGTGGATGTCATGGTCATATTGAAATATTTATCCTTCCTCATATGTATCTAGGTAGTCCACACTGCCATCCTCATAACATTTAGGCATACAATCTTATCCTTAGAAACTTTTCCCTTCTACAAGTGTAGCAACAACAACACATTTTGATGGATCATGAGGAAAGTAATATATGTCACACTAGAATGAAGCTTACTGAAGATTCACATGATCCTTGTACTTAAGGGATTAGGGGTGTATCTCTCATGGTATCCTTCATTTTTATTCCTTAGATCCACTTGCTTATCATTTGGTGCAGGTCTTTTAGAGAAATTATCATAATTATAAGGTCTATTATGTAATATTTGAACTTCATTAAGGGTAAGTGCACCAATCTGTGACACAATTTTGGCTCTTAAGATGCCACTTTTTTTCTAAAATCAGGAAAATCTGATTTGCATGAGAAAATGAAGATAGTTACACTCAAAATTTCAAGATGCGGCAAGAACAAAAGTTGAAGTTATCTGAGTCTAGTTTCTAAGCTACTATTGTTTTTTTAAATTAATGAAGATTAAGGGTCTCAAAAAGGGGGGGCCCAAAATAGGTCCTGTTTTTATAAAAAAAAATAGCATAGCGCCTGAGGGCTCCCCCCTTTTTGGTTAAAGTTTTTTTAGAATTTCAAAAATCCCAATGGTGAGAAATTAGCTAACACCATGTAGTTTATCCTCCTTCTTTTGGATAATTTTTTAATGAATATATAATATTTTATGAATTTTCAAAGTGGACACATCCTAAAAAGCTGAAATTTGAGCGTGGTCCCCCCCAAATTTTTTGCAAACTAATCGAAAATTGATTTTTTTTTTTCATCATGTGTAGAATGGAGTCTAGTTTCAAAAAATGTAATTTGTTTCACATTCTGATGAATGTGTAAAAATCTATCCTAAACCTAGCACATGTTGGTTTTTGACCAAAAACGAAGGCATTTACAATAGAAGCCATGGATCAAAACCTTAACTAAATCAAAATGAAAAAAGAATTATATATTTAGATAGCTGAGATAAAGGTTAACGCTATCATGGTTTTTTTTATAAACTTTCATTGAAAGACATGCAAATGAGATGGAGAGCATGGTAAAAAATATGATAAAATTTAGCAAATCCTATTAATTAACACATCTAAAGCAGGCCTTTTGGTGAGCGCCAAATGGCCTGCTTTGCACAAAACTAGATATTCGCTTTCTCTGTCAGGAAAATTATATACATGAAATAAACATTTAAGTATAAGTTGAAATTTACATATGGAAATTTAATTTCTTATACTTTAAGTTATATTTCATGTATATAGGTAGGATGTTTAAGAGTGGTTTCAGATCTCTAAGAGTTATAATGCAAATTCTAATTTTTGGAAGATCTTAAAAATTTTAGACTTAGTCAAATTTCAGTAATTAACATGTCAAATTTCAATAATCAGGAGGTCAAATTTTAGTACTCAGGAGGTCGAATTTCATCTATCTCACTCATTTTCATCTCTTATTCGCTAGACCTCTCTCTCTCTCTCTCTCTCTCTCTCACTATCTCTATCCCTTTATTTGACAATATCTTCCTTGAGCTCAAGAACTATGTCTCTACATGTCCATCTCTCTCTCCTTCCCTCTCCAATATCTATCTCCCTACCTCCTTCCCTCTCTACATTTTTCTATCTCTCATCCCTCTCCTTTAATCTTTATATATCTCTCTCTACTCTCTACACCTACCTATCCCTCCCTCCCTGCCTCTCCTCTCTTTCTCTCTCTCTTTGCTTCCCTCGCTCTCTCCTCCCCTCTTTACTCTCTATCTTGTCACTCTCTCTCTCCTTCCCTCTCTAGTTCTCTCTATTTCACTTCTCTCTCCTTCCCTCCC
>CM021100.1:896340811-896461980 GCA_007115665.2 Sequoiadendron giganteum | reverse complement strand
CCTTAAAAACTCTACCCTCTACCCTCTATCTCTCTCCAGCTCCCTTCCCCTCTCTCTCTCTCTCAAGTCTCTCCCTCCTACCCCCTCTCCCTCTCTCAAGTCTCTCTCTCTCTCTCTCACTCTCTCTATCTATCTCCCCTCCATCCTTAACCCTTAACCATTAAACCCTCTACCCTTTACCCTCTATCTATCTACAATTCCCTCCCTCCCTCTCTCTCTCTCTTAAGTCTCTCCCTCCTACTTCCTCTCCCTCTTTTAGGTCTCTCTCTCAATCATTCAATCCTTCTATATCTCTCCTGTCTACCCTTAACCCTTAACCCTCTACCCTCTACCCTCTACCCTCTAATGTCTAACCTCTACCATTAACTCTTAACCCTCTACTCTCTATCGCTTTTCCACTCCCTCCCTCCCTCTCTCTCTTTCACTAACTCCCTATATCTCTCTCTCCCTTACCCTTAACTCTAAACCATAAACCCTTAAACACTCTATCCTCTACCCTTAAATCTACCCTCTACTTATCTTTATCTCCTCCCACCTCTATCTACCTAGACCTCTCTTTGTTTTTCTCACCTCTCTCTCCATCCCTACATCTCCCTCTATCTTTGCTTTCATATCTACTTATCTCTACCTATTTGTCCCTCTATACCTATTTCTCTCTCCCTCCTTGCCTCCTCTCTCTCAATATCTCTACCTTCTTTCCCTCTCTCTCTCTCTCTCTCTCTCTCTCTCTCTCTCTCTCTCTCTCTCTCTCTCTCTCTCTCTCTCTCTCTCTCTCTCTCTCTCCTCTCTACCCTAAACCCTAAACCGTTAAAACCTCTATCCTATACCCTTAACCATCTACCCTTAACCCTCTACCCTCTATCTCTCTCCCACTCCCTCCATCTCTCTCCCCCTCTCCCTCTCCCAGGTCTCTCTTTCTCACACACTCAACCCTCTACCCTAAACCCTAAACCCTTAACCCTTAAACCCTCTACCCTCTACCATTAACCCTCCCTCCCTCTGTCTCTCTCCCACTCCCTCCCTCTATCTCTCTTTCAAGTCTCTCCATCCTACCCCCTCTCCCTCTCTCAGGTCTCTCTCTCACTCACTCAATCCATCTATATTTGTCCCTCCCTCCTCTTCTCTACTTATCTCTATCTCAATTATCCCTCCATCTCTCCTTCCATACATCCCACCTTCTCTTCCCTAGTCACTCAACCCTATACCCTCAACCCTTAAACCCTAAAACCTTAAACCCTCTACCCTCTACCCTCTCTCTCTCAAGTCTCTCACTCCTACCCCATCTCCCTCTCTCAAGTCTCTCTTTCTCAGTCACTCCCTCTATCTCTCCCCCCTCTACCCTTAACCCTTAAACCCTCTACCCTCTCTCTCTCAACCATATCCCTCCTACACCCTCTCCCTCTCTCAAGTCTCTCTCTCTCACTCACTCACTCCTATGTCTCTTCCATCTACCCTTAGCCCTATACCCTTAAACCATCTACACTCTACCCTCTATCTCTCTCCCACTCCCTCCCTCCCTCTCTCTCCCTCTCCCTCTCTTAGGTCTCTCTCTCACTCACTCCATCTCTCTCTCCCCTCTACCCTTAACCCTAAACCCTAAACCCTTAAACCTTCTACCCTCCCTCCCTCTATCTCTCTCCCACTCCCTCCATCTCTCTCTCTCAACCCTCTCCCTCCTACCCCCTCTCCCTCTCTCAAGTATCTCTCTCTTAGTCACTTCCTTTGTCTCTTCCCTCTACCCTCTACCTGAAAGAGGGAGAGGGGTTAGGAGGGAGATACTTGAGAGAGAGAGGGAGGGAGTGGGAGAGAGATAGAGGGAGGCATGGTTAAGGGTAGAGGGTAGAGGGTAAAAGGGTTTAATGGTTTAGGTTTTAAGGGTTAACCTATAAGGGATTAAGGGTTAAGGGGAGAGGGGAGAAAGATAGAGGAAGTGAGTGAGTGAGAGAGAGAGACCTAAGAGAGGGTGAGGCGGTAGGAGAGAGAGACTTGGGAGAGAGGAAGAGGGTCGGATGGTTAAGGGTAGAGGGTTCAATGTTTAAGGCTTAAGGGTTTAAGGTTTAGGGTTAATGGTAGAGGGGATAGAGATAGAGGGAGTGACTGAGAGAGAGATAGAGAACCCTCTACCCTCCCATCTACTCTTAACCCTCTCTAGCTCTCTCCCCTCTACCCTTAACTCTTAAAACCCTCTACCCTCTACCATTAACCCTCTACCCTCTATCTCTCTCCCACTCCCTCTCTCTCTTTCTCTCTCTTTCTCATGTCTCTCCCTCCTACCCGCTCTCCCTATCTCAAGTCTCTCTCTCTCTCTCACTCACTCCTATATCTCTCCGCTCTACCCTTAGCCCTCTACCCTTGAACCTTAAACCCTTAAACTCTCTACCCTCTATCTCTCTCCTACTCACTCCCTCTCTCTCTCAAGACTCTCCCTCCTATCTGATTCTTCTTACTGATCCAAATGACATTCCCAGATTACTGTAATTGATTGAAGGGAGTTTTAATTCTTCTTTAAAGAATCCAATGAACCAAATCACATAGAAACAACAAATGTGTACTGATAAATCAAATATATACTTGATACTTCAATTTAAACAATCAAGAAACATCAGATTGGAGACAATCAGATAATCACAAGAATTCAACAAACAATTGATGCCAGGATGAAATCACCAAATTAACAGTTTTTCATTATCTTCCTTGAAATTCATACATGCAACATAGCCTCCTCGAATGCCATCATTCTGAAGATATAGTACTTACAACAATCTATCCTATCCTATTTTTTTTTTTTACAATAGATTTTCAAATCATTTATACATTATAATCAAAGAGTCATGCCCCTTCATTTTCTGGTTATGACCGTTTGTATTTTATGGAAAAAATATTTGATTATATTGCCTTTATCGGGAAATCAAATATTTAGACTATAGTTCAAATTTTAATTTTTCAGTTTATTACTTATACCACCGTTAACATTTCTTTTCCCAAGGCTTCCATTGTGTTTACCGCTCTACCATGGGCTTTGACTTTTCTACCCGTGGTATGGCGGTACCCGGCCCCATGTTGACCATCGTAGTCTCCATCGATGCTCACCGTGCTACCGCGGTCTTTGCATTTGCTATCGGCAGTACCGCAGTAACCGTTAGCCACTTCTCCCAACAGTTTACCGCAGGCATCGCGGTCTTCATTTTCACGGTTACGGTACTCCGGTGTGACTGCTAGCCATTTCCTCCTGTTTACTGTGGTCACTGCGGTCTTTAAGATAACCCTCTGCGGTACCACAGTAAGATGTCCTAACTGCCGCATCGTTGAAGACTTACCGTCCACTGCGCTATTGCGGTCTATGGTTTGACCACCAGTGGTACTGTGGTGGGACCTTGACTGCCTTCTTTAATTGCTCGCCACTTCCTTCGTTGGTTGCTAATGGTTTATCGTGCTACCACGGTCAATGAATTGACTGTGCATGGTAGCACGGTAAACACTTCATGCCCGTTTCAAATTGCTACTGCTATACCGCAAGCCCCTTAGTGGGAGGCCATGGTAAAGCGGTAAAGACTTATAGAGTGAAAATGAAAGGGGCGGTAAGGGTTACAAGTTATTTTTTGGCCCTTTTGAATGGCGGTAAAACTAAATTTTTTATGAGAAGGTAATGAAATATAAGAAAATAAATGGGGGCAAAGTGTAGAAGGCAGTTAATGACTTTTATGGGAAAGATAGTGAAAATGTAAGGCATGAATAAATAAAATATCTTAAGGTTTTGATGGATTTTCATGGAAAATAATAGGAAAATCCTAGGAATTCTTGTGGAAAATTTCAGTTCTAACACCCTTAACCCTTAACCCTAAACCCTTAACCCTTAAAACCTAAACCCTCTACCCTATACCCTTAACCCTCCCTCCCTCTATCTCTCTCTCTAGTTCAAAAAATTCATTTAAAAACCTAAGGTTTTCCCGTTTAAATTTAATATTTTTCATCAAAATATTAAATTTTTATTCATTTATACCCTATACTTTCCTTTACTGTCTAGATGGAATTAAATGGGGGGAATATGTGAGGGCGATTAATGAATTTTATGGGAAAGATAGGGAAAATATAGGGCATGAACAAATAAAATATAAGGATAGTGAAAGTGTAGGGGTCAAGGATTAGGATTGAAGGGTTGAGGGTTGAGGGATTAAGAGGGTATGGGGGTTGAGGGATTAGGGTTTAAGGCCCTACCTATTTGTCCCTCTATACCTATTTCTCTCTCCCTCCTTGCTTCCTCTCTCTCAATATCTCTACCTTCTTTCCATCTCTACCTCTCTTTCTCTCTACCCTTAACCCTAAACCCTAAACACTTAAAACCCTCTACCCTCTACTCTTTATTTCTCTCCCACTCCATCTCCCTCCCTCTCTCTCTCAATTCTCTCCTTGCTACCCCCTCTCCCTCTCTCAAGTCTCTCTCAACCCTCACCCCGATAACCTCTACCATCAACCCTATACCCTTAAAACTTAACCCTTAAACCCAAGTAAACTCTATACCCTAATCCCTCAACCCTCAAACCTTAATCCCTTGACCCTTAAACCCTCTACCCTCTACACTCTACCCTCTACCCTCAACCCTCAACCCTCAACCCTCAACCCTCAACCCTCAACCCTCAACCCTCAACCCTCAACGCTTAAACCCTCTACCCTCTACCCTCTACCCTATAAATTAAACCCTCAACCCTCAATTATCAATCCTTGACCCTTAATACCTCAACCCTAGGTAGGTAGGGGAACATAGGTGAGATACAGAGCGATGAAGGGAGAGGTAGGTAAAAAAGGGATAGGGGAGATAAATATAGGTAGAGAGGGTAGGAGATGTAGAGAGAACTAGATAGGGAATCTTAGGTCACTCACTCACTCACTCACTCACTCACTCCCTCTCTCTATCTTAGGTATCTCTTTCTCACACACTCACTCACTCCCTCTATCTCTCTCCCCTCTACCCTAAACCATAAACCCTTAACCCTTAAACCCTAAACCATTAAACCCTCTACCCTCTACCCTTAACCCTCCCTCCCTTTGTCTCTCTCCCACTCCCTCCCTCTCTCTCTCTTTCAAGTCTCTCCATACCACTCCCTCTCCCTCTCTTAGGTCTCTCTCTCACTCACTCAATCCATCTATCTCTCTCCCATCTCCCTTAAACCCTATACATTGGATCCTCAACCCTCATATATCTTTGTCCCTCCCTCCTCTTCTCTCCTTATCTCTATCTTTCTCTGTCTACCTCTCCATATCTCTCAAGTATCTCCATCCCACCCCCTCTCCCTCTCATGCCCTCTATCTCTCTCCCAATCTCTCTCCCTCTCTCTCTCTCAAGTCTCTCCCTCCCACCCACTCTCCCTCCCTCTTTTTCTCTCAAGTATCTCCCTTATATCCCCTCTCCCTCTTTCAATCCTCTCTTTGTCTCTCTCACTCACTCCCTCTATCTCTCTCCCACATCCTCTCTCTCTCCCACTCCCACTCCCTCTCTCTCTCTCTCTCAATTATCTCCCTGCTACCCCCTCTCCCTCTCTCAAGTCTCTCTCTCTCACTCACTCACTCCTTCTATGTCTCTCCCCTCTACCCTTATCCCTCTACCCTCAACCCTTAACCATCTACCCTTAACCCTCTACCCTCTATCTCTCTCCCACTCCCTCCCTCACTCTCTCTATCAAGACTCTCCCTCCTAACCCATCTCCCTCTCTCAGGTCTCTCTCTCTCACTCACTCTCTCACTCCCTCTATCTCTCTCCCCTCTCCCCTAAACCCTAAAACCTTAACCCTTAAACCCTAAACCCTTAAACCCTCTACCCTCTATCCTTAACCGTCTAACCTCTATCTCTCTCCTACTTCATCCTTCTCTCTCAAGACTCTCCCTCCATCCCACATTCTCTTCCCTAATACCTCAACCCTTAAATCCTAAACCTCTAAACCCTCTACCCTCTACCCTCAACCCAATACCCTCAACCCTAACCCCTCAACCCTTAAACCATTAAACCCAATTAAAATCTCTACCCTAATCTCTAAACCCTTAACCCTTCAACCCTCATACCTCAATCCTCTACCTTTAATCCTAAACCCTTAACCCTAAAACCTCAACCCCTATACCTTGTACCCTATATGTTGGACCTTGAACCCTAATCCATCAACCCTATACCCTGAACCATCTACCCTCATCCTTAAAATATTGACCCTCAAACCTTAAACCTTAAACCATTAAACCCTTAACCCTCAATCCTCAACCCTGAACCCTTAATCCCTTAATCCTCAACCCTTAAACCCTAAACCTTGAACCTGTATACCCTCTACCCTATACATTAGACCCTAAATGCTAATCCTTCAACCATATACGCTTAAACCTATACCATAAACCCTCTACCCTCAACCCTAAACCCTTAAACCCTCTACCCTCTACCCTCTACCATCAATCCTATACCATAAATTCTCAACCCTCTATCCTATACATTAGATCCTCAACCCTCATATATCTCTATCCCTTTCTCCTATTCTCTCCTCTCTATCTCACTTCTCCCTCCATCTCTCCCTCCATCTCTCCATCCATCCTTCCCTCCCTCTCTACCCTAATCCCTCAACCTTATACCCTCAACCCTTAAACCCTTAAACCCTTAAACACTCAACCCTCACCCCGATACCCTCTACCCTAAACCCAATACTCTCTACCATCAACCCAATACGCTCAATCCTTAAACCCTTAAACCCAAGTAAACTCTATACCCTTATCCCTCAATCCTCAACCCTTTATCCTTGACCCTTAAACCCTCAACCCTAAACCCTTAGCCCTTAAACCCTTAAACACTCTATCTCTCTCCCATCCCTCTCCCACTCCCTCTCTCTCACTCTCTCCCACTCTGTCTTTCTCCCTCTCTCAGATATCTCTCTCCCACTCTCTCTCTCCCTCTATCTCATGTATCTCCCCCCACCCCCTCCATCTCTCTCGAATCCCTCTATCTTGAGTACTCCCTCTCCCTCCCACCCCCTCTCTATCTCTCAAGTCTCTCTCTCTCTCTCACACTCCTTGTATCTCTCCCATCCCTCTATCTCTCACTCCCTCTCTCTCCTACTCTCTTAGGTATCTCTTTCCCACCCCCTCTCTCCCACTTTGTCTCCCTCTCCTTCTCTCTCAGGTGTCTCCCTCCCACTCCCTCTCCCTCCCTCTCTCTCACTCTCTCTCAGTCTCAGTCTCAATGGATTATGGTTTAAGGGTTGAGGGATTAAGCCTCACTTATGTCACAATCCCTCTCTGTCAGGCCTCACTTACCTCCCACCCTACTTTCTTAGGTCTATCCTTCCCACCCCCTCTCTCCCACTTTGACTCCCTCTCTTTGAAGTCTCTCCTTTTTAGAGGAACATATTTGGCGCTTGCCAAATGGGTTTTACCTTGAAACGATAAAAATAAGGGTTGACCCCGTGATTCAAGCCCACATTCTCCTGTGTTTGTCTGGTTCAATGCTTTATCCGAGTCAGAAACGCCTTTTTTTCTGCAGTTGACTTCATATTGTACCAATCTATGCTTGATCCATCACCTTTTTACCACCAATCTACATGGTAGACAACGAAGAATATATTTTGAAGTTTCTACATCATTTTACATTATCTGAGGTAATATATTCATTTTGGTAAATTGAAATGTTTGTCTTTAGTATATTTGTTTGTTTTTGAAAATATAAACTAAATTTCCTTAATGATTTTATTAATCATAACAATTGGACTTAGAATTCAACATTGAATTAGATGGGATTTGCATAAAAAAGTTCAATTTTTATGAGTTTGAAGAACAAAAAAAATAAAAAACATGACATTTACTTAACATAAATTTACTTATGAATTCTATTTGCATTGCTTATAGTAGCCCATTTCCAGCATGGCTAGTGGAATTCACTGTATTTCATTCTTTTTCCAACTAATCTGGAAAACTTTTATTTTCATCTAATTTGGAAAACCTCATTGCCAAAGAAATAGTGAATAATGATAAGATATAGCATCATAGACCCTTCTTTGAATCCATATTCTTCATGACTTTTTTGACAATCAAAAATTTGGTTTTGAGAAAAATAAACACAAGAGTCTCTAGTTTTCATTTAGGTGGCAACAATTTATACCCTAGGTTTGTGATTCTCATTGATTTGTTGTATTAAATAGTTTCCACCCCTCTCTACATCATTTTTTTTGTAAAATTCATTACTTAATTTTGTTCTATGTGTGTTTGTGGACATGTAGCATTCAAGGTCATGCCAAGGAAATGACCAAAGCCTCTAACACCAGAAGAGCGTGCAGTTAAAAATGCAAGGAGAAGAGAATAAAAAAATGTAGCTTGTGAAGCAAAGGAATTGCAGCGCATACTACCACAAACTTATGTGCAATCTAAGAGAGATGTCAAATTGGAAAAACAAAGGGCACGAATGAGGAAATTTTGTGGAAGGACATGAATGAATATAGAAGTTGGGGGCACATCATCAAACATAGGTGAAGTTCAATGCACATCTCCAATTGAAGACACACCATCAAAAACATTGCATTTTGAAAGTACATCAGCAAACACATCTCTATTTGAAGGAACTCCACAAATGAAATCTCAAGTTGGAGGTACAACATCGCTTACATGTCAATCTCAAGGTACGTCATCAATTGCACCTCCAATTGAAGGTACACGATCTATCCCTGATGTTGTTGACCTTCCCAAGATTGACACAAATTTACATTTGAGAACTCCTCCTAGATTTTTGCATAGAAAACCTACATTTTTGATTGATATTGATTCCAATGTTTTGAAATGGATGCCTAATAAGATTCCAAAACGTACATGTCAAAGATATGCAGAAAGGATATGGAGTTTGTTTTTTGCAAAGCTAAGTGAGGGTGGAAGATGCCAACTATTTGTTGAAATGATGAGGCAACTCAAATTTAGGCCCACCATGAAGGCTCTTGGGCTAAGAGTTTTGAATGACTCAATTGAAAATTCCATTGTAAGGAACTTGATGAGTGCATACAAGAGCGTGGGTTCCACCTCACACACGAAGGATAGTTGTGCCACACGATGTGTGATGACAACAATACTGTTAAGTAGTCAAAAAAGGAACAAGGTGAACCTTACAAAGGCAAGTAAGTCTTTGAAAATAACTAGATAATCTCTAATGAGAGCCAAAGGAAGGCGTGAAAGAGTGGAGGATCCAAATAGCAATGAGTTATGGGCATTTTCGGGTAGAGTGCCACAGAAAGACACAAGAATTGCTCAAGGCTTGAGATCTTTAATTGTGAATTATTGGAAGGATAACACAAGGAACTCTCCTAATCAAAGAGATGTTGTAAGAAGGAGAATTGGTAGTATAAACCATGAGCCACATCCAATGCATTATTTGGATACCACTCAAACCCAATTTTTTGCTGATTTTGTACAAAAGTTTCCTGAAATTAAAATATGTCAAAGGTGTTTTGAAATGCTAAAGCCTTTTTATGTCAAAATAAATCACACATGCACTACTTGTTGTTGTAGGGTTCATATTGAGTTTTCAAACCATTATGATTTTTATCGACCTATATGTGTAGATATTCATACTGACAATGTTTTGCAGGAATGTAACATAATGCCTTCACCTAAATCGTCAAGGAAATTTTTGTCTTCCATTTTATGTGAAAGAGAGGATGGTCAATTTTTTTACAAAAATCATGTTTGGATGGCACATGTGATCATTGTGGTGGCATGCAACATTTTCCAATTTTACAACACATGGCTAGTACACACACAATTGGAGATAAAATTATGGAATTTGGCAAATATACGACAATGGCATACAATCTAAAAGATGGGAAAGAAGCAAAGAAGTGTGAATTGGTTAGTGATAAGATTCCAGTGTATCAGTTTATGGGTATTTTTCATGATCGGGTGGTTTATGATTATGCAATGCATACACACAGAGCACAATGGTTGGACTCATAGTTCAAGTTATGCAAGGACACATTTCCAGTTCATCATATCATTTTAGTTGTCGACTTCATTGAGAACTACACACTACAACCATAGAATGAGGTGCAATCACAGTACTACAACTCTATGAAGGTTTCTATATTTGTACATATAGCATTCATTCATGCAAATGATAGTACAAAGGAAAATAGAAAAGTATTGAGGGAGTATCACTTTTACATCAGTGATGATCGCACACATTCTGCAGAGTTTGTTCAAGGTTGCTTTCATATGTTCTATGCTGATTTGGCTAGCAGGGGCATACCATTTAGTCAACATATCATATGGTCAGATAATTGTACATCACAATTCAAGAATGCCAGAATGTTTTACTGGCTGAGCAGGATGCATAGGATTAGTGGTGTTCAACATATGTGGAACTTCTCAGAGGTCGGGCATGGAAAGGGGGAGCATGATGGAGCAGGTGCATGTATCAAAAGAGGCCTCGCACGAGAAGAGTTAAAGTACACAAATAGTGTAAATTTGACAGATGCAAGATCAATTGTCCAATGGTGCAATGGTTCAATAGGTCCAGGTAGTGAAGGCAATTCTTTAGTTCATAGATTTTTTCATTTAGTAGATGATACTAACATTGCAAAATATGAGGATTGTTGTACACTAACAGGATCGAGCGATCTACACTCTTTTAGAAGCTCCAATGCAGGTACATGGACTATCCATACAAGGAAGATGGCATGGTTTTGTTATGCATGTACACTTCAATCATGGAATGATTGCGAGTCAACAGAGTGGGTTGATGAATGGTCTGTAAGAAGTCTAACCCCACTTGACACATATCAGCTCTCGACAGCTCTACAAATCACGGAGAAGCAATCATCCATTGAATTTGATCATGTATCAAACCTACTAGAACCAGGTAATATATCTTGCTTACAAGTTTTATTATGTTGCTTAGTAAATAAATCTAACAAGATGAACATATCAATGCAGGGCACGTTTATGCGGTAATTGCAGATGAAGACAATGAAGAGGTTATAGATTATTACTTGTGCCATTGTATCAAGGCCAAAAAGAAATTGGAGTCCTCAGTTATAGATAGAGAAAACATAGAATATCCTACAGGTTCGGTGGTTGTTACTGGAACATGGCTTCGAAGGTATCCAGTTAAGAATGTTGCAGTTTGGTTTTTTGAGGACTTTGAAACGCATCAAAAAATTCTTCAGTATTCGAACCTTGTCGTCGCCACCAACGTTCATTTGATCAAATATAAGGGAAAACTTGCGAACAAGAACTTGTGGAAAGTGCGTGAGTCTAACCACGAGGCAATACTCGACACAATAAATACTAGAGCAGACCCAGATGGTTCCCTAGATTGATTTGTAAGTATGTACATTGAATTTGTAAAGCCATGTTATTGATCACTCTTTTGGACCAACACCTTGCAATAAGGATTTTTCACGATTACTGTTTGATGTCATATACATTTACGACTATCATTGATCCTTTTCTGATTGTGACTGTAGGTAATACTGAAGTTTGTCAAAGTATATAAGAAAATAACATCGGTTGCTGGTGCATTTTTTGGTTGTCAATCTTCTCTTTCTTTTCCATCTAGATTTATCGGATTGTTATATGCTACACGTTTTATGTAAAGCCTCTCAGTGATATATTTGAAATTTATACTTAGGGTCATCGAGAGATGATAAAGTAGCGAAGGGGCACATCACCATTGTAGGACCTTCAATCGACCTCCTTATCTAGCATGCATGAAGGTGATAGTAGGTCTCGTCAGCTGTATGACTTACATGATTTAGTTATTGCTCTTTTAATGATTTTTATGTGAGTCTATGTCTAACATTAAGAGGCTTTTGCAGGTTTTTTGTGGACCAAATTCCTATGATACTACACAACCACAAAGAGGCTACTACCCATGTGTTTCATAAGGAGCAGGTGATGTACATGTTTTGAACCATTTTGGAATGCAAATAGTTGGGCCAGCTGAGGTGGAATGGAAAAAAGAAACTGGGAAGCAACTCCTTTTGTCTTTTTCTCAAGTACAATATATTTCATGATTTGTGTTGCCAATGGGAGGATTATTTCCTTGCATGTATTGCTACAAGTATTGAAAAATGGGAGGATTTTCAAGATGTCCTTCCATCACTATTGTAATATTTTTCACTAACTTACTGTATTTTTTGAAGACTCCACATTCATAAGGACCTATTGCTGCATACACAACCATAGCTCTTGGAGTCTTTAGACACTGACTGACATAGACTTGACAGTCATAGGACATTGACTGTGGTGAGTGAATTTGATTGTCAAGCACTTTATAATCATACACTCACTGTACTTAACAACTGATCACTACTCATTTCTAATATGTCCTTTTCATTTTCACATTGCCATGTACAATGACCCTTCATAGTTCCCTTGTGTTCATACATTCATGATGCTTGTCTTAATGAATAACCTTCCTTCAAATCTATTGTCCTTTGATGAAGTGACAAGGTAGGGGCAGCGTATGCCTTAGAGAAATCGATGCAACCTAGGTCATCTCTAACATACCTTAGGGTATGACATTCAACAAAACAACTACTATGGTTCAACCGACTCGATCCCTTAAGGGTGCAAAGTGCAAAAGGGAAAAAATATTTGACAGGGTATTACTCGTAAATCATGGTGATTACAAAATATCTATCTGAACCTACGAGTTCACATTGGGCCTCTCTACAATAACCTTTCTCGGTTTTCGCTATCTCGGAGGCTTTTTCCTATGGTGGCTAATTTTCACTCAAAGAAAAAGTTGTCAAATGAAAGTAGTTGAAAGTTGCAAAGTGGTGCAACTTTCATTCTGCAGCTCGTGTGACCAAACAAATTGTTCCAACATGTCCAGGTGGGTACGTTTACACTAGGAATGGTCCTCTTTCACACCTAAACAAGCGGAATCACTCTGAGCTATGTTCAACCGGATCAATCCCTTAAGGGGCCAAAGTGCAAAATGGCTGCAAAATTCAACATGCTATTACTTAGACATCGTGACGCTTAGAAAATTCTTGTCTAAACCTATGAGTTCATGTTGGGCCCCTCTACAATAACCTTTCTTGGTTTTTTCTATCTCGGAGACTTTTTCCTATGGTGGTGAATTTTCACTCGAGGAAAAAGTTGTCAAATGCAAGTAATTGAAAGTTGCAAAGTGGTGCAAATTTCGTTCTGCAGCTCGTGTGACCAAAAAAACTATTCCAACGCGTCTGGGTGGGTACGTTTATGCTAGGAATGGTCCTCTTTCACACCTAAACACGCGGAATCGCTTTGAGCTATGTTCAACCGGATTGATCCCTTAAGGGTCCAAAGTGCAAAATGGCTACAAAATTCAACATGCTATTACTTAGACAACGTGATGCTTAGAAAATTCTCATCTAATCCTACAAGATCATGCTAGGCCCATCTACAATAAACTCTCTCAGTTTTTTCTATCTTGAAGGCATTTTCCTGTGCTGGCGAATTTTCAATCGGGAAAAAAGTTGTCAAATGCAAGTAGTTGAAAGTTGAAAAGTGGTGCAAATTTTATTCTGGTAGCTCGTGTGACCAAACAGACTCTTCCAACGCATTTGGGTGGGTACGTTTACGCTAGGAATGGTCCTCTTTTGCACCTAAACACTTGGAATCGCTCCGAGCTACATTCAACCAGATCGATCCTGTAAGGGTCCAAAGTGCAAAATGGCTGCGAACTTCAACATGCTATTACTCGGACATCGTGATGCTTAGAAACTTCTCGTTTGATCCTATGGGATCACGTTGGGCCCCTCTACAATAACCTTGCTCGATTTTCGCTATCTCAGAGGCTTTTTCCTATGGTGGCAAATTTTCACTTGAGCAAAAAGTTGTCAAATGCAAGTAGTTGAGGCATATTATCAAACAATTCACTGCCTTGTCTATGGCTTGTCATGGCATTCCATCACCATGAGACCACTTTTCTTTGAGGAATTTTTTGAAAAAGTTCAATGGCTTGTCTATGCTATTGCTTACTATTATGCTTTCCTAGATTTTTTCCAAGCATCCATAGCTTGTTCGAAAGCATCTGTTTTAGGCTTTTAGCCATAGCAAGAAGGCAATGAACTATTTGATAAAATGATTTGGTAGACATAAATGAAAAATGTCATAGCATAGACAAGGGAATGAACTATTTGAAAAAATTCCTCAAAGAAATATGGTCTCATGGAATGCCATGACAAGCTAAAGCAATTGGCAGCTGCTCCTAGTTATTAGTTATGCAATGTGAAGCAATTGCATAACTGCTTAAGTTGACTTTGTCAAAAGCTATATTGTAATTGAAATTTTGTCATCTATCAACATATAGTTATTCATTATGCAATGTGAAGTGATGCTTTGAGTTTGAAAGATGTGCAATGCATGAATAAAAACTACAAAAATCTATTTTCTACATTTCATTAGTTAAACTCTTTATTTTATTTTCTCTCTATATCTCTATGCTATGGAAATGCCTTTCGATTACAAAGAAGGTAGTTTTTATCTCTTGTTATACAATTTTTACCTTTTTTTATCTCTTGTTATAAAAAGGAGCAGATATACAATGTTAAAGAAGAGTGAAAGCACAACTAAATTTATCATTTCAAAGCAATTTTTTTGATGCATTTTTTCAAATAGTTCACTGCCTTCTCTATGCTATTGCTTACTATTATGCTTTTGATATATTTTTCAAAGCATCCATAGCTTTTTAAAAATCACTTGTTTTAGGATTTTAGCCATAGCAACAAGGCAGTGAACTATTTGAGAAGATGCTTTGGTAGACATGTATGAAGAATGTGGTAACATAGACAAGGCAGGGAACTATTTGAAAAAATATCTCAAAGAAATTTGGTCTCATAGAATGCCATGATAAGAAAATGCAATTGGCAGTTGCTCCTAGTTATTAGTTATGGAATGTGAAGAAATTGCATAACTGCTTAGGTTGACTTTGTTCAAACTATATTGTAATTAAATTTTTGGCATCTATCAGCATCTACTTATTACTTATGCAAAGTGAAGTAATGCTTTGACTTTGAAAGATGTGCAATGCAATGTAATCAATGACATGAATATAAACTACAAAAGTCCATTTTTAACAATTCATTAGTTAAAATATTTATTGTATTTGCTCTCTATATTTCTATATGCTATGTAAATACCTTGCAATTGTATTTAAAAGGCTTAATAGGTCAGTTAGGTGGTATTTGCAAAATCAAGTTGTGAATGAATGGTAATTAAGAGCAAAATTGGCAAATTGCCATCTTAGAAGTCTAACAAAGGGTGGTTATGGTGGTTGATCCGCTCAAGGGGTAGTTGGAAGGTGGTATCAAGATATATTGCTGTAATACCCCGAGTTGAGGGTTGATTTTGTTCAGTTTCTAATAACAAAATATACTTAAAAATGCTAATCACTGGTTTTCTTTGTTTTCTTGAATTTTCTTTACCTTGCACAGGCCCATACAAGTCTATCATGACTTGAGGCTTTGTATACTTGATTTCATATGTTTTTACTCTCTTTGCATCTATTCTGAAGGTTTAAATCCATTATTGGTGTGTGTGGGATCAGGAAACCTGGTTACTGCTCTATTTTCTGTGTTAGGGGTTTTGAGGGCAACACCATGACACATTAGCCAATCCACCTACTGTTCTGATCCTATTGCTTAGTGGATTGGCCTATACCATGATTAGTTTGGTGTATGAATACTTTGGAGGCTGAGAGAATGAATAAACTTAGTGGGGTGTGAAGTTCTAATGCTGTTCAGGGGTGTTTCCACCATGAAAGTAAGGAACTCAAGTACTGAATATGAGAAATACTAAAAGGAATGGGATTGTGAGTGTCCTTTCAGTTAGGGTAGAGGTATTGTGGGGTGTTTTCACCTTTGGAAGGATTAGGGGAGGTTTGGAGTTATGAGTTTCTTTAAAACCCTTCTTTTTGTGAAGGTTTAGGATGGTTTGTGAGTAGAGGAATAGAAAAAGTTCTTGGGGCTCTTAAAATGGGAGAATCCTAAGTTTGGTGAGCATCCCTAAGACTATTTCAAGTTTCCTTGGTTTGGAGGTGAGTTTGTGAGGGGGTTCCTTTGGAAATTAGGCCTAATTGTGAAGCCTAAAGCGAGGGAGGTGTATTGAAAGTTCATGTTGGTCAAAAAGAGTTACTATTGGTTTGGGAATATGTTGTGTAACCATGAAAAGGGTATCTTAATACACCTTTAAATGGTCAGGTGTTTTGGAAAGGTTGGGAGAAATTAGGCTTGGACCGGGTTTTGAGTTTGGTGCAGGAGCACCTACACCACATCATCAATTTTTTTTTATTTGAATACATCAATAGGTAAATTTTAGTGTATTTAGGTTTATTTTGTCTAATAAGATTTGAGAGCATAATTCAAATAAAGGGTGTTTTGTGTCTTAGAAGTGAATTAGAAATCGTATAAGTTATAAAATGCTGACAAAGCAACTTTAACACAAACAAATGTAATTAAGGGACCAACTAATCCCAAGGTTGGTTATGGGAATTGGGGAGAATATGGTTGTTTGAAAATTATTTAAAAATAATTACCAAGGCTCGAATGAGAGAGTGGAAGAAGTTTTGTAATAATTTTACACAATAAACACCACAGTTTTGAGCGATTTTCTAGAAAAATACTGTTTTCTTGATCTTTTTGAGTGTTGTATGGGAACATATAGGTTCTTCATGGTCTAATAATTTTTGAGGATGTGTCTATATGTTTTATAATTCATTTATTTTTTATATGGTGTCTTAAATCTTTGTTTGTAGAGAGAACCAACACAAACAGTGACTGTCCCAGTGTTGCTGAATCAAGGGTTTGAGGGGAAATTTGTGATCTAACAATCAATCCACCTATTGTTTGCTACTATATCTCAGTGGATTTATTGAAAAAATGTTATAATAAGTGTGTTAACTCATTTTAGAATAAGGAATCATAATTATGTGGTGTTTTTGTGACTGTTCTAAGACTGAACAAGGGTTTTCCAACATGGAAATGAGGAACCAAAGAGAGGTTTTTAAAAATTAATGCCTGTAAGGGTTATGTGAGGGTCTGATGAGTCCGTGCAGAAGTATTTTGAGGTGTTTGGGGCTTTGGAAGTGTTGAGAGAGGTCTGGAGTTGTATGTTTCTTTAAAACCCTTGATTTTGTGAAGGTTTTGGAGGGTTTCTTGTGTTTTGTGAGTTAGAGGCTCTGTAGACACAAAATAATGGTAAAATTTGAGGTTTGGAACCATGACCTAAGACTGTCCAAGGTGATTGGATAGATACCTAAAGTTGGAAGGGTGGTCCCTTTGGAAAAAAAAGGGCTAATTATGAAGCCAAAATTGAAGTAGGTGTGTTGAAAGTCTATGTCCATCCAAAAGAGAGACCATTGATTCTTTGGTATGTTGTGTAGCCCTGAAAAGGGTATCTCAATCCATCTTGTAATTTTCTAGTGTTTTGGAAAGGTTGGGAGAAATCTGGCTAAAACTGAGTTTTGAGTACTACAAGAATAACTAGTCACAAATGTGAGTTTTGGAAACCTTTATGAATCTGACTTAGGGATTGTTGTCAATTGATTCAATTGTCATTGTATGAATGTTGATGGTCTTTGTAGGGCCTTGGTGGAGTCTTTTTGTTCATTTACAAGGTTGAGGAGTTGAGACCCTTGAGGGTTGGTTGATGCCTATTAGGGTGAATCATTATGAAGAAGAGTTTTTGATTGAGAATTGAAATTTCCATTGTTGCGAGTCTTCTCCACCTTGGCTCTGCATCAGAGTGCTACAAGGGTGGATTGTTGGGTAAGGTGTTGAATGAAGAGTTTGGTTTGATGGGGCTTTGAGGTTGTGTAGATTGCTCAAAATAGGTTGTATTAATCTTGTTAGGAGCCCCTTGAAGGCAGGTTGTCAGAATGATTGGGTTTGAGCCTCCTTGCCTCTGCATCAGTGAGGCACAAGTAATTGAAGCATTCCAAAGGATATAAACCACCACGAATGGAGCTTACTTATACAATACGCTTTAGATGGGGCTTATTGAGCATTCCACGGTAATTAATTAAGCATTAGATGTAAACAAAATCCATGCCTACAACATTCAAGCATACAACTTACACGATACGCATGATAACATCATTCAAGAATGGCAGTAGCAAAATAAGAGTTTCTTTAATAAAAAATCCGAAAGGCTATACAATGATATATATTGATAAAAGTATATAAATATATCCAAAACAACCATATAGGCTTAGTACAAAGGAGCCATTTGGACAAAATATCACGTATATATATCAATAGTATAAAACATATGTTCCAAAATGCCACATAGGCATACAAAAAACAACACTAATACAGTCATTTCCCTCTACGGGAAGGAAATAGATCCCGTGCTGCCTTCGAAATTCGGCTAGATGGAGTGACTGTTGCTTGTCTTGTCTTTTGAACACGCCCGCTACTCCTCCTCTCTTCACTCTGGACCTTCAACTGATACGATTAAAAGTAAAGATGTTAAAACATAGAAATTGAATTATGGAATGGCATATAACAAAATATAATCACTTACCCCATACATATAGTCATCATGCACATTTAAAGAATCACCATGTCCACAATCTGGAGTGACAACCACCTGCAGCAACCATGAAGATATAAATTAAAATACATAAAATTATCGTGAAAATTTTCTATAATAGACCATAAAAGAGAAAATATAATGTCAAATCGACTAATCTATTCCATACCTCTCTCAATGGATCAGAAATGGCTATTGCTATAGCAACTCCATGGTCCATCATGCCACCAACATCACCAGGGCTATCTCTTGTCAACAGCTGCAAATGAAACAATATCTTAGGTATCATGTTGATATAGGAGAACATAATGTGACATGATCAAGGAATACTTGAATGCAATGTTTGTGTTTCTCATCAATTTTTTAGATTTGTATATACGCAAAATTATGAAAACTAGCTAACATAGATTTACAACCCTATTAATGAATAAAGGCTACTTGAGTGTACGTTGTTTGAGGATATGAATCATGAGGTGTGGAGGAAGAAGGTGCACCAGGAAACTGTTTGAAATCTGAAGCATGTTATGAGACAAACATTCAAATATAACATTCAACTGTTCAAATGCAATAATAATATCTTTAATACTAGTTGCATACCTGTGGACTCATCGTCGAGAATGTATAAGGGTCTATAGGAATAGAGCATCCCTCATGAACAGTGCGACCCTGAAATTTCATCATATCAAAATTCTACTAATTTAGTTATTCTTAAATTTCAAAATATATTTTAATAAACAACATTAAAATAACTTGCTAAATTTTACCTGAGTGTCAATGCCGAATGTATCATTCATAATATCATCTATGAAAGCCATTGCCTCTACAACTAACGTAGGCTGTGTAGTTGCATCACGAGCATCCTGATAATCATATGTGAAAACAACACCAAAAGCGCCACAATGGTGGGGTGGAGCTCAGGGCCTACACGTCTCCTCCACACCAGGCTCTACTAGAGGACTCACACACTGTAAAATGGTCTGGGTGAGTGAGCCAATCGAATTCATCATGCCCACCTCTACACTGTCCTTAACAATGGAAGGAACAATGACATGCTTCATCATGGGTCTGCCCAAGGCTCTCGGTGCCAACTGTGGATTACGTCGTGCAGCAAGTCTATCGTGTGTGGAGCCCCCACCTCTACCCTAAAATTCTAAGATGTCAAAATATATTGGCATTTTATTGAGGACAAACTCACAATAGAGTTTCCTCAAAAAGTATTGTGGCACCTCATGGTTATTGCATGGAGGTTGGTCAAATACCATCCACCACCGCTCCCAAAATTTGTTTCTAATTAAATCATGGTGGCACCAATGGATGGGGAACCTCCTGCATGCATGGGACAAAGGTTCATTGGCTTTTGGGTCTTTAAATAGGGCACACAACTTGGCTTTGCTAATTTTTAGTTTTTTGACATCTGCATATGACAAACCATTAGCATAAAATTGCCTCATCTCATCTCTCTTAGTTGACCAAAAATTTATTTGCTCGCTCATTTCTCCTACATGAGTTAAAATTGACTTCAATGATTCAAAAATCCCTCTCCTATAAAGGTGGGTTTCGACATGCTCGGTTAATCTTGCAATTAATTATTGAATGTCTCTTTTATTGTTTTTAATTTGATTTTGAATATTTTCTTGTGTTCCTTGAGGATGCCTATGAATTGATGGAGGGGTTTTAGGTTGTTCTTGTATATGAGGCTCTTGATGGGGAGGTGATTGTGAATTCTCAATGTTTTGAGGTGGAGATTCATTCCCTGAGAATTAGAACAAAGTTTTATTATAAAAATCTATTTAAAGTTGCATTCCAAATCAAATTCAAAATAAATAGAATAAAAATACACACCTCTTTGCAATCTTCGACCTCTCCGACGTGTTGGCGGCATTCTCGTGGAAAATGGAAAGCTAAGGATGCAAATAATGGAGGAGATTTGGCGAGTGCGAGCTGCAGACCTGAAATATTCCTTCTCAAGCCGCAGGTTGAAGACAAAATGAGGGTTCCAAACCCGAATTTTGCATTTTATGTCTAGAAATACATTTGGCGTGTGCCAAATATTTTTTTGACATTTGGTGTGTGCCAAATATTTTTTTGACATTTGGCGTGCACCAAAGGCCTTATTTCAGCATTTTTTTGATCATTTTTTCAATTTGGCATCTAAATTGTGTGGTAACATTGTTAGAAGATACCCCCTTCTCATTATTTGTAACTTTATATGAGAGATTCTTCATATCCCCTATTAACTTGTCAAAATTTTCCTCATTAGTTAGGGGCTTACTATAAGTTGTTACACCTAGTTTTTCAAGTTTTATATTATATCTTGTAATGGTGTTACCAAATTCTCTCATGTTTCTTTCTATATTACTAGCCATGGTATAAGCTTCCCTCAATTTATTTGAGGGTTCTTATCTTGTAAACAATAGCCCAATTTGGCATCAAATGCTCCACAATATAAAATAAGGCATATAAATTTATTTTTCCTCACATGAGGATGCACCTTCCTCATTTTCATCACAAATATATTGTTAAAATCAACAATAGTCTCATTGAACCCCTTTTTTGATAGTACTTAGTTCATGGATTATACATTTTGGGTCTACTCTTTCTCCATTGTGTAGTTTAAAAACTCTCACAAATTCATCCCACAAGTCTATACTACTATCTAGAAGGATTTCATACCACTCTTTTTCAATCTCTTCCAATGACTACACAAAGAGCTTCATAATGGATTATTCATCTTCTATTTAATATTTATCCATCACACTAATAAAATGTCTCAAATGTTCTTCTTATGACAAGATTATTGGCTTGGAATTTAGGCACTTGTCCTCTAATATCAATGACAAAATAGAAAACCTTGATTGATTATCTCAATGATATTGCTTATGATAATACGATTATTTTATCCCTTTTTGGTACATATAAAATATCGACATTTAATTGATAGGTCTAATATTCCATTCCTTTGAATTTTGGAAAGACCTTGGTTCTTACCAATACATAGTGCATGTAATGCCCTGCCACGAGACCCTAAAGGAAGTTGCAACACTACGCGGAAGCGTACAATTTTTTTTCTTAAAAGTGCATTAATATCAAAGGAGATGCACAATACTTCAGAACAACCTCTTAGGTAACGTGACAAGATTACATCGATTACCACAAATACACACTACTTGCACACAAAGCATTTATTAAAATATTAACCATACATTTAATTTCACATACTTACAAGCATTAAATATTCTAACACATAGAATAGAATATAAGAAGCTTCAGATAACAATAACTTACAAGTAGATTACAATACTCATTCTCGGAATGAGGTAGATCAAACCTAACTATCACAATAACAAGATTCCTCCTCAAATACAAATGAGGAGTATAATAATTACAAGAGTTAAACTAAAGTAAATAGAAAGCTTAAACTAAATAATGAAACCACTACGAACTCTCCACTAGAAAACTTCACAATGCAATTTGCAATCAAAATGGGACCCAACGACGTAGGGCGCACGTCTAAGGGAGGTGGGCGGTGGTATTCCCACTGCCCAACCCTCATATGGGGCACGCTGGACTTCCATAGTCTGCCCCCATTACTGTGGGGTGCGGCTGTGGTAAGCCAGTTGATACCCCCCTCCCTTGTTAAATAAAGAACTTTGTTCATTCTTTAAATTGCGCTTTTTGCGAATGGAGTTTATATCGTTATTTTTTTTTTATTAATTCATTTTTATAATTTCGGATTAGATAGGTTATTAAATATAAAATGTATTGAGAATACATATATTATGTGTATATATATATATTATTGTTTTAGTTTTAATTGAAGAAATAATTAATGTTAATGGAAATTATTTATATATATATATTTAATATATATATTGTAAGTATATATATTATGTGTATCTACATGTTCTTCTGTAGTAATTTAAAAGAAAATATTGCATGCATATGTATTCAAATAGAGGGAATACACATACATTAGTTATAAATATTTGCACGGAACTGAAGATTAGATAACTAGACTGATTACTTCTGATAAATAGATGCATGTTCGAGTTCAAGTTGAAGTTAGTTCCAAAATGGAGAATTCTTGTAATGAAGATATTGTTTTGATTTAAATAGGCATTGGATTAGTTGCATGTAAATGCATGTATTAAGTGAAATTTAAATAATGTGTATTTGAAAAGAGAAAATTATAATTTAATTAAATGATGTAAATTGTTTGAGAAAATAGATATTTTATTAGTTGAAAATTGAAGGAATTGATATAATAAATGGAATGATGTTCTTATAGTTGTTTAGGTAAAATTGAGATATTTAAGAGTCGGTTAGTTAATTGATTGAAGTTTCTCCTTCGTCTTTATAAGGGTTCTTATTTAATTAGAGAAAATTGTGTAACTTGTCTTATTATTCCTTTGTATCACTGAATGCGAAAGGATTTAGTAAATCCAAATCTTAGATTTAATTATCATGTTGATTACCTATGTGGTTCGTCTAATTGCAATTAGAGGAAATGAATATTTAATTAAGTGTATTTCGGGAATAGGTATTTAAAAAAAATATATACAATGTGGTAATAGGAACAAAGATTTTAATATTTTAAATTGAGGAAATAAGAGAAATGGTTAGTCTGATGTTTATCTTTGTTTGAAAGTACCCTTTTAATTAATTAGTTAAATTGGGATAATTGAGCGATGTGAATTATTATAAGTCATTTCGTTGACTGTATGCAAGGTTGTGATAAATTAGATTGTTGTAGACATTAAACTATTCTATCTTTATGATGTGTTTGAGATATCTTCTATGGAATTTAGGGGTAATTGAAAAGTGGTATTATATAAGTTATTGTAAGTCTTCCTATTGGAGTATGTTAACTTTGAGAGTCGTTATTTCATGGTCTTTCTTATTTGTAGTTCTCTATGGTAGTAAGGTTTGATGATTTTAGTGAGTCACCCGATTTCTACGAACGGGGAATGGTTTGTTCTTCTTTGAATGAATTTTTTAGATATTTTGTACCTCCTAAGTTTGGAGTGGTGATGTATTACATGATAACCGTAGGAGGGTGAAGCTCAATGGGGGTCAAGATCTGGAATGATCTGACAGACAACTCATGCATCTTGAGTGACATTTCTCCTAGGTTAGTTATATGTATAGGTTACTGGAGTGTCATACTGTTAAACTCAGATTTCATTGTAATCTTGAGTTAGTGTTGTACTTGTGGTAGTTTTGTTTAGAGTTGGGTCAGCCTGTGACTAGAGGTTGTAGGGATTGTCCTTGTATCCATGTTACTGTCTCCTAGCATGAGGGGTGGGCCTTCGGGTACCACTTGGTTGGGAGGAACGTGTGCCCTACGTCGTTGGGTCCCCTTTTGATTTGCAGATTGCGTTGCAAAGTTTTCCAGTGGAGAGTTCACAGTGGTTTCATTATTTAGTTTAAGCTTTCTATTTACTTCAGTTTAACTCTTGTAATTATTATACTCCTCATTTGTATTCGAGGAGGAATCTTGTTATTGTAATAGTTAGGTTTGATCTACCTCATTCTGAGAATGAGTATTGTAATCTACTTGTAAGTTATTGTTATCTGAAGCTTCTTATATTCTATTTTATGTGTTAGAATCTTTAATGCTTGTAAGTATGTGAAATTAAATGTATGGTTTAATATTTTAATAAATGCTTTATGTGCAAGTAGTGTGTATGTTTGGTAATCGATGTAATCTTTTCACGTTACCTAAGAGGTTGTTGCGAAGTATTGTGCAACTCCTTTGATATTAATGCACTTTTAAGAAAAAAATTGTACGCTTCCGCGTAGTGTTGCAACTTCCTTTAGGGTCTCGTGGCGGGGAATTATAGTGCAAGCCTAGTGGCAATGAAGAATAATCTTTGAGCAACATTTTCTCATTCACATTTACATAAACTTGATGAATAGTATTGAATATTCATTCATCTCCTTATTGTTGGAGTAATTAGGACATCACTTGATAATTAATCATTAATTAATTATTAAGTCCCTTATTACTTTATTCACTTAAGCTAAACTTAGGAGTGCTTTTTTATTATTAGATTGGAGTCAATATAGGTCAAATTGTCTCATTGTATGAGATTATGAAACGTGTCACAATCTACTCAAATCCTCATCTAGGGTTCGCCTTTTATGGTTTTATAAGCATTCACCTTCATTGTAATAAATTCCATTCAATTCAATTACAATTGCAGGTTAATCTCAATATTAGATGTTTGTGTGATACTTGTGTGTATTCAATCATTTCTCTCTTGGTTGCATACCAAATTAGTTGCTTTGATCTCTCATTTGTGATAGGCGTTTTAATTGCAAGTGATTTTTGGGAGCTATGGGGTTCACTATCAACTCTATCACTTATTATTTATGTATGATTTATTTTTTTTTCTTCTTTTCCTTTCATTTTCATTCTAATAAAATTTGTATAAATTTTGATAAAGTTAGTTTTTTATAGATTATAATGGTTTTATTATCACTCATCCTTTCTTCTATAAGCTCCTGGATATTTTTCATATCCAAAATAATCAAGAAAGATAGTGCTATTTCATTTAGTTGTATTTATAATATTTACTTTTTTTGTTCGATTGATATGAGTTCCTTTTTTTCAAAGAAAATGTTTCAAAATATTCTTTTTATTTCTATTCATAAATTTTCCTTTTTTTAATTTATTTTTCTATATTATTTTGTGACAATAAAGATTTCTAAAGTTTCAAACTAGAAAAATGTTTATTCTATTTTCAAATTTCTATCTTGTCAATATTTTTCTCATTGAACTCTTTTTTTTTCATCTTTTTAGATAAATTGACTGAACATGCATGGATACATACTTCACAAGAAATACATTTATCAAATTCAAAGTGGATCCTTTCGTGATATATAATATAAATAATATTAAAATAAAATAGAGAATAAATAGTATAATATTATAGATGAGTTGTATTTATAATGAATGATAATCCTTGATCTTCTTCTTAAAATAAAATGAATGTACTCTAATTATAAAGGCACATGTAGAAGTGATATCCATTATAATTATTATTGCTCAAATAAAATTAATCTCCCCATATCTGTCTATATAATTTTTATAATGTAAAAGACAACATTCCTTCCAAAAGCTGTTATGAAATTGAAATATACTAGATTCTCCCATTTTTATTTAATGAAAATAAAGAAAAAAATGAATTAAGTTTATCAATAAGAAAAATAATGAAAAAACCTATTGAACTAGCTGAAAAGGTAGATCCAAATGATTTTAAATAAAAATTAAAAGGTGACTTAATGGGATTGAGAGAGCCTTAATGTTAGTTGAGTTCCTAGTTCTCTAATTGATTGGCTTGCAATAATTCTACCCATTTAAATATAAGATTGCAGGAAAAAAACACTTGAAATGAACATGTAATAAGAGAATAAAAATGGATAATACATTTTTTTTTATATTGTTTTGTTGGAAATGGACAAAACATATTCTAATCAAAATTCTTGCACAAAAATTACAAATTCTTATAACTTTCAAATTGAATCATTTTCTTTATTTAAAATAAAATGTAATCTGAGCTTAAGAAATAAACCTATTCCTACATTGAATTGGAGCTAGGATATCTAACAAAGATAGCGCATATTTTTTTCTTTTATTTTTATAAATAAAAATAATAATTCAAAAATAAATAATTTAATTATCTAAATGAAGGAACGGAGTAAATGGATTTTACTCTTTCTAAATCTATTCACTCTTTCCTTTGATATAATGTGTCTTAATAATTTACCTTCTTCTACACCAAACATGCACTTCCTGTGATTTAGTGAAATCTCATATTCTAAGCACCTTTTGAAGATATATTCTAAATGTTTACAATGATCATCCCTTTTTTTGGAATAGATTATGAGGTCATCATGGTGAACTACCAATGTGTTATCAATTAATCCTACAAAATCTACATCAACCACTCTTTGATAATGTTACACCTCGTCTCTTAGTTACTGGGTTACTTTTACCATGTAAGTAAATATGATGATAAATGTTTATCAAAACTTTAATATGTTCAATAGGAAAAGGAAATACTAAAGTATGTATTATATTATTGCTTTTGAAGGAATGTTTAAATGTTTTATATACTGAAGGAAAATGCAATGAATGAATATGTATTGCAAGCTGAGTATGTTAATGTTTTGATGATGCAAATGATTTATGATGCTAATATATTTTATGTGAAAGACTAACTACCTATGTATTGCACTAAGCTGAATGTAGGAATAGGTTCAAACCTCCAAAAGAGAGGGGAAGTATTACTCAAGAGATGAGCTTGGTTTCGTAACCTTTAAGAAGCCTAACTAAGTACACACACACTCACATCCTAGATTGGGTTAGTTGAGTTGGGTTAGTTTGTGGAATCGGGTAAGTAACCTTCTGCCTTGTTTGTGCATGATTTAGAAGAGGTTATGATCTTGTTCTGTGGATGTTCTTGATTGGGGTTTTCTAATTGAGTCTTTATGTTGAATAGAAGTTCTTCTTCTTTATATGCTCATACTTGGATGTTTATCGATGAGGTATATACCTGGAATGTATAAATATATATGAGCATGTCCTCGATAATCCATATGCATGGGAGTACAAATTGGATAAATATGACATATACATATATATGTATACACTCCGTGTATCTACGCCAATCGACGAATATGTGGGATTATATGTTTAAGTTCATATATTAAAATAGGGTTATATATATAATATTAATATATATGTATATAGTTATAGGAATGTAAACGTATATACATATGTATTAATATACATATATATGTATATGCATATATATAATTATTTTGTTATATGTTTATATATATTTTATTTGTGAATAATACATTTAATATTCATGTGAATATAGATATAAATATAAATATATATATATATAATTTATAATGTTTGATTGATATACACTAGAAGTGCTTTGTATAGCCACTACAACAAAAAATGAAATTAGCACCGACTTTAGCGCCGGATTTTAGTGTATTTGAGACCATCAATTGGAGCCATCTCATGGCACAAAAATCGACGTAAAAGTGTTTCTTTGTGTTGATGCTGGATTTTGCACCATCTTTAATGTCCACTTTAGCACCAGATTTATGTCAAAAATTTGGTGCCAGTTATAGCGTCCTCTTTAGCACCGAGAATAGCGTTGGAAAATGGCCCTGGAAATAGCGCCTAAATTGGCTTCCGATTTTGCTTCCATGTCTACTCCCATTTTCGCTTCTAGTCTTGCTCCCAGTTTTTCTTCCAGTTTTGCTTCTAGTTTTGCTTTCAATTTTTCTTCCACTTGTGCTTCCAATTTTGCTTCCAGTTTGGCTTCTAGGATTGCTTCCAATTTTGCTTCCAGTTTTACTTCCAATTTTGCTTCCGATTTTGCTTCCAATTTTGCTTCCAATTTTGCTTCCAGTTTTGCTTCGAATTTTGCTTCTAGTTTTGCTTCCAATTTTCCTTCCAAGTTTGCTTCCAGTTTTGCTTCCGGTTTTGCTTCTGATTTTGCTTCCAAATTTGTTCCCAGTTTTCTTCCTGCGTTCTTTCCACTTTTGCTTCCAATATTTCTTTTGCTTTTCTTCTAGTTTGGCTTCCATTATTGCTTCATTTTTTGCTTCTAAAAATGCTTCTTGTTTTGCTTCCATTTATTAATTTAATATGTTTTAATTCAATTTAATTAGTTAAATATGTGATGCCTCTTAAATAACTCATATGATTATAGAGTAAGTAATTTAATTATTTAACTCATATGATTAAATAACAAGATAATTACGTATCAAAAAAATAACAAGATAATTATTTTATTTTTTTGCTAGTTAAATCACTACTAAGGGGCAACACCTTGTATTTCTTCACAAAATATTTTACATGAGTTCCCAATCAAAATTTACTTGTAGGCCTTTGACAAAATGACCATGTGTTTCAAAAACCCTTACCCTACCTACCCATGTTGATACATTTTTAGTTACAAAATGGCCTGGTTCTAGACTCAGGCAATGCCAACCGAGACTGACTCCTATCCGCTACTACTTTACCCTATTTCTAATATATCATATGTATACCAAAATATAAATTTTACTAGGCTGGGAATTTTTCAATCTTCATCATCATCTGTCTTTGTCCACTTCCTGTAGGCAATGTAGTCCGCAATCACTAGGTAGTCAACACCACAATTCTGGTGGGTTGGACCTTTGGATTTCTCCCCTGGGTCCCCGATGTCGTCCTTGCACCACTCTTCTCCTGAACGAAAGTCCCAGTCATCATCGTCCCCTGCCACAATCTTGTCTGCTAACCCCTCATCCTCAACATACTGGATTGCCTAGCCTTGTGGATGATTTCTAACCAAATTGGCTGCTCTAAGCAAGAATAAGACTTTCTAGTCACACTCATCCCACAAATTCTCAAAACCCTTTGGGTCAATGGTTTGAATCATAGGGAATTTCATGACATCCCTACCATGCATTTGGAGCATGTAGTTGTTCTGGGGAATTGGTATTTTTTTATTCTCATCTACATTGTCGAGGGCTACGTCGATATCCCCCAACCAAGCATGGAAAAAGACCGTCTATGTGAGCTTCTTCCCCATCTCTTTCAACACACCCATATGTAGTAACACTGCCAGGAACATGGATGGGATTTCTAAGTTTTCCTTGAAACTTGTGATAGGCCCTCATGAATTATGGCCCCAAAATTTTCTTGGTCGCCCAGAGAATTAGTGGATGAGATGACACCAACAAAGCTTGCAGTATTTTGTCTGTGATCTCACCTTTGAAAGCTTGCTGCTGCTTCTCAGTGTTCAAGAATAATGGAGTCTCCATTATTCTTGCTGCTAGCACTCCCCATGCCTTTCTGCTGCTCGGACTTGCACTAGTTCCTCCGCCTTTGGCTCTGCCACCTGCTATTTCTCACACCTACTTCTAGAATGCTCCTTTGTGTTTGTTGCAAATAACACCAACCGATACCTTTTATCGATGGTGACCTAATTACTTCCTTTTTATGTGTTTTTCGTGCCTTTGAGGTGTGCTTTATGGAAATAACAAGATAATTATTATAAAAAGTGAGTCAAATATCTATAATTTAATTTAATTTGACATCCATCTTGAGTAGTAATTTAAATTTATCATACGTAATAAATATCCATCAAAAATTAATCATCGACCACTTTTAATATATATAAATTGATAAGTCAATACTGATAAGAACATCATCATATATAACTAAAACAAGTGAATGTCAAATATTCCAATAGATCAATAACATGTCAAAATGATACATGTCCAATAGTCGACATAAGTCAAAATGATACATGTACAAATGATATAAGTAAAAATGATAAATTATGTAACTCAAATTGATACAAGTCAAGATGATACATGTCCAAATGATATAAGTGAAAATGATAAATTTCAATATGATACAACTCAATAATATGGTATTGTAGGCCGTGAAAATGATACATATGATAGTAACGATGAAAAGAGGCATCATAACAATATATCAATAATGATCCATGATGCAGTCTATATGATCATGAATGTCACTGGGTACTACCAACAACTACCTCATCATCATCACCACTATCATGATCATCATCATCATAACGATATACCAACAATGATCCATGATGCTGCCTATATGATCATGAATGTTGCTGGGTACTATCAACAACTGCCCTATCATCATCACCACCATCGTGATCATCATCATCATGATCATCATCGTCGTCGTCATCATTGTCACCAGTCTTAGTGTCTTTCGTATCTACATCATCATCATCCTCTGCCATGTGATATGTACCGGTAGAACCAATATTTTTTGGATCTATATCATGATGAGGATCATCTTGATCTTCTGGAAGACCTGTGTTCTGCAAAAAAAACATTTAAAATGAAAAGATTATTTATTTAGTGCAATAATTTATTTTTCAATTATATATCTAATATTGAAACATATGAGACGAAACCATAATCATATTAAATCATATCAAAGTGCACACACCATAATAAATTTTTAAAAAGGTTACAACTAATATGTGATTCCAATAATGTAAAACATGCAACAATTCTAATAAACGTTAGTAAAGATCATAAAAAAAATTGTTATACAATTTAACTATCAACTGTAAATTCTATTACATAACCTTAAGTGCCAACCCTTTGCAAAAGAATGAGGCACTACAAGAAGATTGGCTGCAAGGGGCATCATGATTCATGATTCAAGTTGATACCAAAAACAATGTTGTTCTGGTACCCATATGTGGCATCATGGTTCCATTTCATGTAGCCACCATCAAGAGTGTTAGAAGCCAACAAGATGGAGGAAATTATTATATAAGGATAATTCTCAATGTTCTAGGTATCGGCTTTAATGCCAACTATAGGCCAACATTGAAATTCCCTTGCAGTATTTATGTTAAGGAAATTTCCTTTAGATCCAAGGATTCAAAGCACATCAATCATGTGATACAAATGTTTAAATCCCATAGACAATCTATAGAAATGAAAGATTTCGAAAAGGCAGAGAGAGCTACACTAGTGACTCAAGAGAAACTTCAGCTTTCAAAAACAAAGGAAATTAGGCTGGCAGACTTGTGGATCAAGCCAATATTTGGTGGAAGAGGAAGAAAGATGATTATAAATCTAGAGGGCCACCATAATGGATTTCTCTATTCAGCCATGAGAGTAGAAGAGAGAGCTGATATAATGTATCAAAACATTAAGCATGCATTCTTCCAGCCAACGGTGAAGGAGATGATTACTTTGCTTCATTTTCATTTGCATAACCATATCATGGTGTGGGAACCAAGAAGACCAAGGATGTCCAATTTTATGTGGAGGTAATGGATGTGGTCCAAAATTTAGGAGGGGAAAGCAGTTCAATGTATGATATTGATGAAATTGAGGAAGAACAACAAGAGAGGGATAGGAAAAATAAAATCAATGTAGAGTTTCAAGGATTTTTCAAGCTAGTAAGAGAGCTATGGGAGCAACCTCATCTAAAATATTTTGAACTAGCGTTTGATATACCATTTAGAGAGCTTGGTTTTCATGGAAGAGGAAGAAAGATGATTACTTTGCTTCATTTTCATTTGCATAACCATATCATGGCGTGGGAACCAAGAAGACCAAGGATGTCCAATTTTATGTGGAGGTAATGGATGTGGTCCAAAATTTAGGATGGGAAAGAAGGTCAATGTATGATCCTGATGAAATTGAGGAAGAACAACAAGAGAGGGACATGAAAAATAAAATCAATGCAGATTTTCAAGGTTTTTTCAAGTGAGTAAGAGAGCTATGGGAGAAGCCTCATCTAAAATATTTTGAACTAGAGTTTGATATACCATTTAGAAAGCTTGTTTTTCATGGAAGAGGAAGAAAGACGATTACTTTGCTTCATTTTCATTTGCATAACCATATCATGGCATGGGAACCAAGAAGACCAAGGATGTCCAGTTTTATGTGGAGGCAATGGATGTGGTCCAAAATTTAGGAGGGGCAAGAAGGTCAATGTATGATCCTGATGAAATTGAAGAAGAACAACAAGAGAGGGACAAGAAAAATAAAATCAATGCAAAATTTCAAGGATTTGTCAAGCGAGTAAGAAAGCTATGGGAGCAGCCTCATCTATAATATTTTGAACTAGAGTTTGATACACCATTTAGAGAGGTTGGTTTCCATGGAAGAGGAAGAAAGATGATTACTTTTCTTCATTTTCATTTGCATAACCATATCATGGTGTGGGAACCAAGAAGACCAAGGATGTCTAGTTTTATGTGGAGGTAATGGATGTGGTCCAAAATTTAGGAGGGGCAAGAAGGTCAATGTATGATCCTAATGAAATTGAGGAAGAACATAAAGAGAGGTACATGGAAAATAAAATCAATGCAAATTTTCAAGGATTTGTCAAGTGAGTAAGAGAAATGGCTGAACTCCATTGACTCCATTCCTCAATCTTTTCTTGATAGCATCAAGGAATGGAAAAACTCCATGGATGTAAAGTATTATGAAAGCATAATGAACTTGAACTGGTGGCCAATTTTGAAGAATATTACTAATGATCCAGATAAATTTATTGAAGATGGTGGTTGGGAATTTTTGAATATGGAAGCTAGTGATTCTGAATTTGATAATTTAGAAGAGTCAGATCAAGGATATGAACCCTCTCATGTAGAAGAGAAATCGGAATTAGATGAGGAAGGTTCAAAAGATGAATCTCTTGTGGAGTTAGATGAGGACGAAGAAGAAGAAGAATATTGTGAAGGGGAGGAAGGTAAAACATGGGATGAATTAGAAGCCAAAGCCAGAAATGCAGATAAGGAAAAAGGAGATGAGTCTGACAGTGAAGAGGAAAGGTCGCGATGAAAGGTAAAAGCTATAGTGATATCTCGGGCACCCGATCTTAGAGATTCAAGAGGAATTCCTACCAAGAGGCATAAATTCAGATGAATTGAGTTCATCTACATCCTTCTACTATTTATTCATGGACATAAATGGTTCAGTTATTTATGAAAATGATGCATATATGTTAACTTGATCAGTGTTGTTAGTTCGATAGTTTGACTTCTACGAAAACCGACCATTAGGCCATTCTATGCGGGAGCACGTTTGTGTTTTTATTTAGCTTTTTTGGATAACTCTACTTGGTGTTAAGAACATTCCATTTATCTTTTGAATGTTAAGAAGTCTAGTATTACACGCTTCTCTATGTTGATCAGATCAGGTTGCAGGTTTTTTATTGTTGATTTTTTTTATGGAGTTTTTTTAATTTGGAAGAGAAGAATTTATTGCCTTTTTAAAAATTATATGGACAAATTAAGTGGCTGGTTAGCTATGCCAAGTGATGTGGACTACAAGGATGTGTTAGATCTATAGGATGCCTACCAAGATGCATCAAAATACTCTTACATGTTAAAAGAATGGCAACATCGTGAGGAAGGATGGCAAAGATGCATGTGGATCACTTAGTAGAATGACAACATGAATTCAAGGAAGAACTCCTTGAGATACCAAGGAAGCGCTCCTTGAGATACCATGTTTGAGAGAAAAAAGATAAATCAAATCAACATGGCACTAATTTTATCAAATGATACAACTCATAAATTAAATGAGGACAATTAGGAGATATTAAAAGACAATGGTCATTAATTAAAAGATAGAATGAAAATAAAGCATGAATGTCAACCACTACCTTTTAAGACAAACAATATTTTTTTCCTCAACATGAAATAATGGGACAATTGAGTGGGATCTAGGGCCAATAGAGAAGCACTTTAGAACTCATCCTACACATCAATATACAACTCAACACAAGAAATGAAAATTTACATATTAACACAACAATATCCAACTAAGTTATTGAAACTGAAAGTCAACTATTGATACCTCATTCTCCATCCAGATTAAAAAATCAGCCCACTTTTTGCTTTGTAACTTTTCCTTTTCAAATTGCTTTTGATCCCAACCTTATTTATCCTCTTGTCAAAACATGACACATGGAATAGTTTAAATAATTGATCTGAAATCATTTACTTTTTCCTAGGGAATTAAAAAAAGAATCATTTAACATATTAAATATACTTACAAATTTACATATCAAGGCCTGTAAACCTTTCTGGCCACTGGGATGCATGGCACAATTTTTTTGAAGCCTAGCCTTGGAGGTCTTGTCCTGAAACATATACTAATTCAATTTAACTATGCAAAAATAAAATTTAAAAATCGTTTAATAAATTTGATATAATCTTATGAGAAAATTCAAATACCTACGTACTCTCCTCACCGGACTTCCTTCATGCTTCAGACTTCTCATATGTTTTTACAAGCTCTTTCCATACTTTGACACTTACATCAAGTGGCCTTTTTTTGAGCCTTAGCTCAGGGAGGATTTTTTTTATCTTCTTTGTTTGGTCGCACCGAAATCTCTTGCAATTTTGAGACATTCATAGATTTACCTTCTTCACAGACCAACCTGTGCCATATTTAGTCTCCATGTCATTGATAATTTATTTTTGCAGGTGTATGGGTATCTTTGAGAATGGAAAATGTAGATGGTATTTGAACCATTGAAGGCATGATTCCTCCAACCTGTGAACAAACCCTTTTCCAACAACTGTCATTCAGACTTCCCTTGAAACCACATCGTATTCTATCTTGCTATTGAAGGTACCAATGCAAGATTGAAAAATTTCCATGGTGGAAGAAGTCTGTGTCCTAGGAGTGGGTGGGATAGTGGAAGCCTCTACTCCCTCTTCTACATTTCTAGATTTTACTATTACTGATTTCCTCCTGGATATTTTGATCGATCTAGGAATACTTGGGGAATCAATTGATTCCCTTTGACATGGTTGATTTGGTTGCAATGTTTGAGGGGCT
Organism: Sequoiadendron giganteum; assembly: GCA_007115665.2. NCBI lineage: Eukaryota > Viridiplantae > Streptophyta > Pinopsida > Cupressales > Cupressaceae > Sequoiadendron > Sequoiadendron giganteum. Next base: position 896,427,063 of record CM021100.1, on the reverse strand, counting down.
TCACTAGATCAATTTTCTATGTATCTGGCAAGAATTGTCCAACGCACATCATCCAATTTGTTCACTGCCCCTGCCCCTAATATGGAAGCCAATGCCTCTTTATCTTTGTCAATCACATGTCCCTATATATATAATAAATTTCTTCTTTTAAATTAAAAAAATAAAAAACTAAAAAGTAAAAATGAAAGAAACAAGGGAAACATTTACAAATCTATAAATTGACAATGAATTACCTCGTGGCTAGAGTCCTATCCCTTTGTTCTCTTCCCTCTATCACTTGACATTTTGAGGTGACCTAGGGAAAATTATTTTCATCTAGACTGTGGAGGAAAATGAAGTACACACTGTCAGGTATGAAATTTTTCGTCCAATTTGTGGTATGAAATTTTTACCTTGAATGATTCTCTTTCTGGATTTAAATGCCTATGAATCAATTGCTTGTGCACCTGTATAGAATATAAATATATTTGAAGGGATATAAATATATGAAAAATGAAACAAATGTATTGTAAAACAATCAACACTTGCACACCTATATAGAATGGTAATCTTTGGGGGATAAAAACGGCGTAGAGTGTGGTTTTATTGAGAGTTAACACAGATAGGTCCCATGCTTGAGTTGCATCTACTGATTAGAAAGAAAATGAAGGTGTGCGCACAATGAATTTGAAACCATGAGCTCATTGTTTTGTTAAATATTTGTGGGAACGAAAAAAACAAATTATAACCTTACCTATTGTATCACAAACCAAATCAAATTTTTGATCTACTTTCTTGTAGCCCCCCTTCACACCATTTTCCCCTTTTTTGTCCTCTCTTCCTTCATGTGAATTTTTTCTCTTGTCATCTCTTCCTTCGTGCGACTATTTTCTCTTTTCATCTCTTCCTTCTTGATGTGGGAAGTTTTAAATTTTTGTTCCTGGTTCAGTAGTCGATGCCATAGTCAGTGTAGCAAAGTGCACCTAATTTAGCACCGCCTTTCAGCCAAAAAATGTAATCTGTTTGGGATGCAAAAGGCGGCATAAAGTGCTCCTAATTTAGCACCTAGCAGTGCAAAATGATGTATTTTTCTTGGAAGTTGATAAATAAATTGATCCTAAATGACTTCATCTTCATATGTTCCAAGGGAGCAATCATGGTTCCCTATATTATCTATTCCTTATCCCATGTCAATTTTGTGGGTGCAAAACTAATAGAGGTTAAATTTGTGAACTCATAAATGACCCCTATACAAATAGATGAGTCATATAAAGTGTGAAATATATGTCTAAAGTGAGGTTTTGTGTTGGATAGAATATTTTTTGAAATGATATAATTGGTGTACTAAACATTATTTACTATGTTGTGTATTATAGGGGAGAGACAAGGCAATGACAAAAAACCATGTCATGTCAAATGAGGAGTACACAATAGCTGAAGCAGGACATCAAGTACTCAAAATTTGACTTAACTTATGAAAAAATGATTTGATGGCATTTTTTGATACATCCATCTTTTTTCACAGTATTATTGAAATTTATAATGTATTATGCAATCTTGACATAAATTAATGCATGTTGTTGATTATTTTAGATGGAGATTGGAGCAAATGCAGAGCCTGAGCGTTCAACTAGCAAAAGAGGAAGATATGTACGTGGACGTAGACCTAAAACTGTTAAATCAAGTAGACAACAATGGGTGTTCGAGGATATGACAATGGATCTTGTAGACACAACAAATGATTGCATTGAACAAGAGGTTGGTTAGGACTATAGTACATGGGATGAATACTTTGAGAAAATATATGACTAAAGTGAGGTTTTGTGTTGGATAGCATATTTGTTGAAATGATATAATTGGTGTAGTAAACATTATTTAATATGTTGTGTATTATAGGGGCGAGACGAGGCCATGGAAATAGATCGTGTCATATCAAATGAGGACAAAATGGATGAAGCGAGACATTAGGTACTCAAATTTTGACTTAACTTAGGAAAAAATGATTTGATGGCATTTTGTGATACGTCCATCTTTTTTCACAATATTATTGAAATTTATAATGTATTATCCAATCTTGACATAAATTGATGCATGGTGTTGATTATTTTAGATGGAGATTGGAGCAAATTGAAAGCCTGAGTGTTCAACTAGCAAAAGAAGAAGATATGTACGTGGATGTGGACCTAAAATTGTTAAATCACGTAAACGACAGTGGGTGGAAGAGGATACAACAATGGATCTTCCTGACACAATAGATGATTGCACTAAGCAAGAGGTTGGTTAGGACTATAGTACATGGGATGAATACTTTGAGAAAATTGTTGTTTGTGGATGTTTTGTATGTCATGGAAAGAAATAATTCAAATGAAAAATTGTACAAAGACATTACATATATGATGAGGTTCCAGTCGGTAGTATGTCTCATACAATCGATCCAAATCCAATAGGAATTGTGGTAAGGAATTTTCCAATTTCATATAAATAACATGTATACTAATTCGTTTAAACATTATTTTATATTATTTAAATAACTAATTTTTTTCTCAATGGATACTTGCAGGATAGAGTTCTTGGTTTAAATTTTCCAAGATCACTGAATTCTAGCCTAGAGGGAAATGATCATTTATTAGATGATACATATAACAAAAATATGTGCCAATATACCAGCTCATAATATGAGGAATTGATGAAAACAAGTCACATAACAAGAACCGGTTTAAAGATGCATAATTTTCTTAAAGACCAGGGGAAGGTTGACTACATACCCTATGGTAATGAATGTGATGGAAATGATGACTTGCCTCTGAGTTTGAGATTAATTTACAAACATACATTTGATTGTTGACTATATTGTGCTTGGCCTAGTGATCGACAACTACCTAGAGTGTATGAGGTGTTTCAATTTTGGGGATACAACTACATGATACAACCCTCCAATATTCATGGAGTGAATCTAGGCTTCTTTATTGTCCAAAATCTACATGTGGGATCTAAACATAGAATCAGTTTAGAACAAACCACTAGGATATTAATGCCATATTATGGTCCATCATATTATAGTGGTGAATGGAGAAGGCTAGCATAATATAAGCCTATCATGTCAGCATATGGTCTAAATTCGAATATGTATACACATTGTCTCTAATTAGAAAGCAAAAAAGAAATTAATAGAGATCATCTTATGTATATAGATGGATTTGCATACACACACAAAAATATTTTAGGATTTATAAATAGTAGTAAGGGAAGGGACCCTAATGTAAGACCAAGTTGTTAATTTATTGAGGTTATAAATGATAAAGATGGAGATATGGAAAGAGAGGTTGATAGATTGATAATGGTTGAGGATATTAAGGACCTTACCATTGGGTATGACTTATTGAATGATTACCCCTTCTTAAAATGCACTCCCACATGAAAGAAAAGGGAAGAACAAAGTCTCCCTAAGGATGTTCCTAAGGGTAGAAAATCAAAGAATAATAAATGAGTGTGGATTGATGTTTTATAAATTATGTTGTCAAAATTGTGATTTATTTAAATTACTGTATAAAAAAGGTAGTCTATAAAATAATGTTCCATTATTCAATTGATGTATATATGTTCATACAATTTATATTTATATTTTTTAATCCATATTTGATTATATTTATTTGAAATTGATACATTTATGATTTATCCAATTATTTCCAAACATTAAATAATGCTTGTGTTTGTTGATAGGTAGAAGATGTTGATGAAACACATACTAATACCCATGATCCAGCTGGGTTATTAAGATTTGGATGGGATGATCCAAACCATCCCTTAAACCATATCAAGTCAAAAAGAGAAAGTTTGAAGAAATTACTACCACCTGAGAAATTTGAAGAGCTGATGAGATCTACATACACTGATGAGATGCCACCTAGCCTTAACGATGTTGATCATGATAGTGAAAATGCTGTGCATGAAGAAAGATTGAATGAAATGCTTGCAGGTTTCTTTGGGGATGGAAACAATGATGACAATAATGATCATATGGATGACCATAATGATGATAGAAGGGGTAATTACCACCAACGTAATGTTGATGATAACAACCTGAAAGAATCCATCAAGCAAGCAACGAAGACACTCATGTTCAAATCGGGTGCAAGTAGAACCTCACAACTGGCATGCACATTAATATTAATAGAAATCAAATCACTATTCGGTTGGTCAGACAAAGGATTCACTACCCTACTGAAGTGAGTTGAAATCTATTTCTTACTTTCCATTGTCAATTGGTGTACACAATTCATAAAAATTCATCGACTTCGTTTATATTTATTTAAGGGGATTTTAAAACCATATATTGTATATAAACAATCCTAGTGTAGATTGACATATCAAACATGTTCATCATAAGTCAAACATTCAATTGATTTAATCTCTGGTAATCTTACAGGGCACTAAAAACTAAAATATTCCTTGAAGAGAATGTGTTGCCATCAACTTGCATAGAGGTGTGTTTGTTGTTGGTTGAGTTGGGGATTGAATATAAGAAAATTCATTCATGTAAAAATGATTGCATTTTATACAGAGATAGATATCAGAACAAGGTAGAATGTCCTGTATTCAAAGAGAAGAGATACCGTACAGATGTATAAGGTCCTCCAATTCTAAAGAAGGTTTTACATCACATGCCAATTATACCTAGACTTCAACAAATGTTTTGTTGCAAGTAACAATTGATGGACTGGCATGCAAAGAACAAGAGTAAAGATGGATTCATGTGAATTTCAGCCGAATCCAAAGCAATGAAACACATAGAGCAAAAATGACCAAGAAAATTCAAAGATGAACCTCGTAGTATCAGGTTTGGTCTTGCAATTGATGGAGTGTGCCCATTCTCTTTCCCGAGCTCAAATTATAGTGTTTGATCAGTCAGATTGATAGTATACAATATTCCCCCATGGATGAGTGTTAGAAAGGAGCACCTTATGTTGACTCTCATTGTTCTAGGAAAACATCAAGTTAAAAACATGGATGTTTATCTTGCACCTTTTATTGATGAGATGCAACTGCTATGGAAAGGCATAAGAATGTATGACATATCACATCCTCCATCAAATAGGTCCTTCGTGTTGTATGGTATGCTATGTTGGACTATTCCTTGGTGTTTGTTCTAGTAAGATAAAATATTTATGTATTTACACTCATAATTTAATTTCATCCCAACTTTCATACTTAGTTTTATACTATTTTTTGATGTTATTAACATTAATTGTTGAATTGCAGGGCTTCAAAAAAAGGGGATATTTGCATGTCCAAGATGTGCAAAACAATTTCAATGGCAGTATTCTAAATATCTACATAAATTTATTTACGCAAATAACATGGTTTTTCTACCACTAGATCATAGGTTTAGAAATCGCCTGAAGAATAAATTTGATGGAAAAGTTGAAAATAGAGGCCCTCCCATGATTATGGGTCCAGGTGATTGGCTTAAGAAGTATGAAGATGCTGAATTGAAAGATTGGGAGGATTTTTTTGATCGAGGTGATTCAATTCAAGAACCAGAACAAGTTCTAGTCAATATGCCAGAAGGAATGAAAAGGAAATCCATATTTTATGAGCTCCCTTACTAGAAGGATCTATTAATATCTCACCTATTAGATCCTATGCACGTCTTCAAAAATTTCCTAGATTCTATATTTTGACATATATCAGGCAAAGAGAAGGACACCTTGTATTTGAGGAGAGATATTGCTCTTTCGTGTACCAAATTTGATAGAAAATATTTGTGGCCAAATAGGGAAAATGAAACATATGCAAAAGCTCCATGGATTTTGAAAAAAAGAGAGCTAGACCAACTAAAAAATGTCATCTATTCAATAAGGACACCTACTGGTTATGGATCATCATTGGCTAAAGCTTTTACAGTTGATGGACATATCACAGGATTTAAAACACATGATTTTCATAATTTTATGAAGGTATTATCTATCATCATTTAACATTTATTGGTAACATTGATTAAGTACTAAATATATTTTGATATTTTGTTGTGTGAGAAAAAAATACTAATGAACTTTTCATAAATGTGTTTGATAGCATATCATGCCATTGGAAATTAGGGGGGATTCTCATCTTACAATTGACTTAAAGGAATTGCATAAGTCGATTGCCAACATTTACGAGGTTTGTGGTTATATGAAATGTTCATGTGTGAGAGACACAAAGATATTATATTGCATTTTAATTTTTAACTAAAGGTTCATACTAATTTACTATTCTTATATTAGGTGGGTGACCTCCAAGGAGATCCATGAATCTGAAGTGCCAAAGTGGAAGAAGGAAATTACAAAAATTGTATGCATATTTGAGAAGGAGCTCCCTACAAGTTTCATAGACCTACAAGTCCATTTAATTATACACCTAGTTGATGAAATTGAATTGGCGGGTGTCGTATCAAGAAGGTGGATTTTTTTTCTTTGAGAGGTATATGGAAACTCTTAAAAGATATGTCCGACAAAAGGCACATCCAGAGGGGTTGCATGGCTGAAGGGTATGTATTGAATAAAGCATTTTTATTTCTGTGTGAATTCATTGGTAAGGATTTTGAAGATGGGAAACACATCTGGGATGAAGAACAAGCATCAAATATTATTGATGGAGAAAAACCACAATCTAATGGTGTTGAAGTAAAAATTAGTATTAAATTCATGATCAGTGTGGTTGTTTTTCTTGCAATCATTAATTTACTCTGTAATTTATTTGTCAAATTAACAACATGACATTTGGAGTTTGAAATAAACATGTTGACATGTAATAGGTGTAGACGAAAGTTCTATACTCGACAAGTTTATTCTGTACCACATGGAATTTATGAACAAATGGATTGATCTATATGATAAAAAGAGAGAAGAAGTGTTAGAAGCAAGGAGATAGTTTAAGAGATCGAACTCAAGGAATACTCCACTTCCCACTGATCTTCTTGGGGAATGGGGAAAAGATTGCACACTAGAATGGGTTACTGAACAAATTCAAAATCAAATAGAAGATGCAGGTATAGATTTAGACATAACAAAAGATGAAATCAACATGTCTAGAGGATGTGAAAGGAAGGTACAATTGGAATTTTACAAAATATTGTTTCCTTACAGTTTTGACACTATTAAATATTTTAATATTTGTCATTATATTTGTTTTCACAGAAATAAATGGTCTTTCACAGGTGAGGAAATATCCAACAATGTAGGAATATGTTCAAAATTATTGTGTAGAAAGTGTAGATGTAAAGAGATGATCCTTCGATTGTGGCATCATGGTTGAATTCAAGCAATCCATTAGATCAAGCTCAAAAGATAAGAATATAATTGAAGGGAATCTACAATATGTTGGGAAAATACAAGAAATTATTGAGTTGGATTACCGCTCTTTTAAATGTTGTATTTTTAAGTGTAGATGGTATGAAGCCTTTGAGAGGAAACGAAGACATGACACCCATAGTGGATTGTTTTCTATAGATTCCTCATGCTTCCTACCAGAGGATAAGGAGCCTTATGTTCTACCAATTCATTGTGAGTAGGTATTTATTTAACTCAAACAAGAAGCGATAGTGATCATTTATCTATTAATTCATAGTTTATTGCGAATATATACATGTGTTTATTAAACATTAAAATTGTTATAACATATGTGTAATCCTGAAATAGAATCAATGGTTGTCTCTTCTTTGAATTTTCTCCCGCTCTTTGGAGTTTTGAATTGCTGCGTGCATGGTGGACTCTATCATGGGGGTATCCAATGGTCCCCCCTGCTCCCTCCTGACCCATGCTCCCCTCCTTTGGAGACGTGTCTGGTGGGTACCCTCTCTATGGGATTTGTGCTTCCTCCTTCAGGAATTTTGAGGGATTTGGCTTCTCTAGGCGTTTCTTTTGTGCCGGTGGTTGATTTTTCTCCGACTGTCGGTTGGAAGAATGTTTTGACTAGTGGGAAACAAGTCTCCTCCTTGTTTCTGGATCCCCTTGAGTTTGTTTCGACTCTTGGTACTATTTTTGACATACTAGATTCGATTAGTGATAGGATCCTTTCCTACATGGAGAATGTTGTGGTGGGGAGATTCCTCTCCTATCGTCCTATGATGGATATGGTTCAGAAATGGGTTGCTGTGAAGTGGTGACTTAAGGGCAGTGTGGAGATTCATGTGATGGCTAGAGGTATCTTCCTCTATAGGTTTGCTGTAGCTAAGGACTTGGTGACCACTTTGTCATCAGGCCCGTGGGTCTATGGGAAGCACAACCTTGCTCTGTGTAGGTGGAAACCTAGTTTCGACCCTACTATTGACCTTAATATGTCGGCTCCCATTTGGGTGCGACTACCGGGTTTGCCTTTGGAGTTTTGGGATGAAGCAATTTTCAAGGCTGTTGGGGATTCGTTGGGGCAGTTTGTTACTATGGATGCTGTCACTAAATCGAAGTCAAGGTTAGTCTTTGGTTGATTCTTTGTCAATATTTGCGTTGATAAGATCTTTCCCAACTCTATCAAGCTGTGTTCAAAGCTGGGAAACTGGATCCAACCTATTTGTTATGAAAACGCGGTGGTATTCTGTCAAAGGTGTGCCAAAGCTAGACATATTATATTTGACTACAAATCTTTGGTCAGTCGGGAGTCTAAAGATGTGCTAAATTCCACAAATCCAGCTATGAATTCCTTGTCTCCTGTGGGTGGCTCTGAGCTTGCCCCCCCAGACTCGGTTCGGCCTCCTGTGATTTCTCCGCGACCTCCACCCCCTGCTTTTCCTCACACTGACCCGAACCCTTGTGTCTCTTCGGTGTCGAAAACCCTTCCCAGGGAGGTTTCTTTGTCTCAGGATCCTAGATCCTCGACTGTTGTTACTTTTCATGTGGGGGCTTCGGCTGGGATATTTGATCCTAGTTCATCGGTTGTTGATCCTCTGTCTTTGAACTCCACTTAGGGGACCTGTGGGGATTCAGTTGAAGAGGGTAAAATTTTGGAGGAAGAGAGTTTTGGCATGATTGAAGAGTCTACTGAAAACTTGGGAAGCTTAAAGTTGGAGAAAGTAGAGGATGAAGGGATATGGACTACGCCTAAGAAAAATGGTAGGAAGAAGAAGGTAGATGTTGGAGGGGATGCCAAACCTGGGAGACCCTCTTAGAGATCCACCAGAATGCGGGAAACGACAAATGAGCTTGCCTTGGGGAAGCAGAGGACATTGGACGTGTCCTCAAAAAAAGGTCAGAGATGAGGATTATGTCATGGAATATTCGGGGGCTTAATAGTTCGCACAAAGAATGTGCCTTGAAGAACTATATAGTGGAGCATAAGATTGATATTTGTCTACTGCAAGAAACTAAGATGTTGATGATTAATTTTGACAAAGTTGCTAGCTTTTTATGGCCTAATGCTTCCTATTTTCATAGTGATGCTGAGGGAGCTTCGGGTGGTTTGGCCGTGCTTTGGAATCCTTCCTGTTTATAGGGTTTTGAATTATTTAATTGTAAAAATAGCATAGGGGTTTCGTTCTCCATTGGCGAAGTTGAATGGTCTATAATAAATATTTATGCTCCTAATCAGAGGAACCTGAGGAATATTCTTTGGAACAATATGGTGGCTAAGATTAATATGAATAAGGGAGGTTGATGGCTTGTTGCTGGAGATTTCAACTCTCCCCTGTTACCATCTGAAAAAAGTGGGGGCCTCCTGGATTACACTCACAGCATGACGGATCTGGCAAAATTTTTGTGCTCTTCGGGGTTAATAGATATTGAACTACTGGGTCATCATTTCACCTGGTCTAATAGAAGGACTGGTGGCGATTTTTTTAGGTTCGGCTTGACAGTTTCCTCTGTTCTCCCCATTGAACTAATGCCTTAGAGGCCAATCTGGTAACTCTGCCTAGGACAGTATCAGACCATAATCCTCTTTTGCTGACCACAAATATTCATCCTTCTAGTGGTCCCTATCCTTTTTGTTTTGAAATAATGTGGAACTCTCATCCCGATTTCAAAAAAAAAATTGCTGAATGGTGGAATATTCCTGTCCAAGGTTCCCCTATGTTTAGGCTTTGCTACAAACTCAAACATATTAAACTGATGGTTAAAGGTTGGATCAGGAATGTGTTTGGGGATGTCTTTCAAAGAAAAAAATAGCTTGAGGGGAGGTTGAGGAATTTGCAGAAGAATATGGATGAGGGAGATGTTAGTCAGTGGACCAACAATCATGAAAAGGATGCCATAATGGAATGGGAAAAGGTTTAAAAAAATGAAGAGGTCTTCTGGAAACAAAAATCTAGGGTCCAATGGCTAAAGGAAGGTGATAGGAACACATCCTTTTTCCATGTTTGTACCATCAAACATCGGAAAAGGAATCAAATTTCTAAATTGATAAGTGACTCTGGGGAGGTGATATCTAATCAAGCTCATATTAAGTCCTGTGCGGTTAATTTTTTTAAGGAGGATTTTTCAGCACCGACTGGGGAGCCCAACATTGCTATGGATTGTAAGATCCTCTAGCATCTCCCTACTTCCATCTCTCTAGAGGATAACTTGGGAATTCTTAGGAGTGTTTTCTCAGAAGAGGTTCGGTTGGCTACTTTTAGCATGGGGGCCTTTAAAGCTCTAGGACCCGATGGGTTTCCTCATGCATTCTTCCAAATCTTCTGGGATATTGTGGGTTGGGGCCTTATGCTTGTGGCTAGGGACTTCTTTAAATCTGGTAATATTCTCAAACAAATGAATCACACTTTCATTGCCCTTATACCCAAGATTAGTGAGCCTCTATCTATGTCTGATTTTTGACCTATTAGTCTATGCAACACCTTCTATAAGATCTTTTCCAAGATCCTTGTTAATCGGATCAAACCTATGCTTGATAAAATTATTAGTCACACTCAAAAGGGGTTTGTCCTGGGGTGACACATTCTTGATGCTTCTTTGACTACTCATGAACTGCTCCACTCTATGGATAGATGTAATAATGCGGGGATGGCGCTTAAGCTTGACATTTCCAAAGCTTATGATAAGGTTCTATGGGAGTTCATCCCAAAGGTCCTGGCTAAGTTTGGCTTTAACAACTTGGTCATTAAGCTCATTATGGAGTGTGTTTGTACTGTTAAGTTCTTAGTTCTGGTGAATGGATCCCCCTGTGGATTCTTCTCTGCTGGTAGAGGGCTTAGATAGGGAGACCCTCTCTCCCCCTATCTATTTATTATGATTTCCGATGTGCTTAGTAGGAAATTTATGAGTTTGCTGTCAGAGGGCTCCATATCTGGTGTTAGAGTGGCTACTTCTCTTTACCTAATTATTGTGCAACAATTTGTGGATGACATTTTTCTATTTGGGAAGGTCTCTGTTGTGGAAGCTAGGAAGTGGAAAGCTTTCCTTAACAATTATGCCTCCTGCTCAAGCCAATGCATCAACTACAATAAGAGAAAAATTTACTTCTTTAACTGCTTGCCTAATTTGGAAAATAGGGTGACTACAATTCTGGGATGTGTTGTGGATTCTCTCCCATCGGTTTACCTTGGACTCCCACTAATGATTAAAGAGGTTCAACCAGAGTTTTGGAATTCTATCTTGGAGAAAATCCAAAGGAAGTTGGCTGGTTGGAAGAGCTCCTTGCTTAGTCATGCTGGGAAACTCCAACTTCTTGTTACGGCTATACAAAGTATCCCCACCTACTTTCTAGCTATTTTTAAGATGCCTCAGTATATTGTGGAGAAGTTTGAAAGAATTCAAAGGAATTTCCTTTGGTCCGGTACTGAGGAAAAAAAGAAGATTGCTTTGGTAAAATGGGAAAGGGTTTGTCAGGCTAAAAATTGTGGAGGGCTTAGAATAAGGAAGATTGTTATCTCTAACAGGGCGCTAATGGCCAAGGTTGGGCAGGACCAGTTAAGGAACACCAAGGACTGGTGTAAAATACTAAATGCTAAGTACCTCCAGAACAGGCCTTTGATTGATTATCTATCGGAACCCCATCCCCCTGGCTCTGTAATATGGAGGAGTATCTGCAGCACACAAGGCCTGCTAAAAAAAGGGATCAAATGAAAAATGGGGAATGGGGTCAAAATCAGATTCTGGGATGATGCATGGCTTTTGGACTCCCCCTTGGCTGGCTTTGATTTTGGAGCGGTGATGAATAAAGCTTAGAGATTCTTTGGGTTATATATTAGAGACTACGTGGATGGCCCTCCTGGAGCTAGGATTTGGAGATATCTCTCCCTTTTCTACCCCACTCTCTTGACCTTTGTTGCCTAGCTAGATCACTTCAGGTGCTGCTCTCCAGTATTAGGTTTCCTTCCTATGATAGGGAGGATGAGTTCTTTTGGGATTTTGATAAGCAAGGGGACCTTTCAGTTCGATCCGCTTACAGACTGCTGACTAAGGAAATTTCAGTTGAGAAACACTGGAGGAGGGTCTGGAAACGCCACATGATCCCTAAAATAATTTTTTTTCTGGTGGATGGCCTGCCATAATAGGATCTTAACTCAAGAAAATTTGAGAATGAGGGAGTTATGCTTTCCCAATATATGTTTCCTTTGCAAGGCAGGGGAGGAAAATGTCAGCCACCTTTTGCTACACTGCCCGTATGCTGCTGAAGTTTGGGGGTTGGATTTTGAGAAACTTGATGTTGATTGGGTTATGAGCAAAGACCTTTTATTGTTTATTCTAGGATGGAATGGGCCTTTTTTCCATCCTTTGACTGTTGAAATTTGGAGACAGACCCCACCAATCATAGGATGGTGCTTATGGAAGGAGAGGAATAACAAGGTTTTCAGGAATATTGAGTGGAGCCCCAAGGAGGTGTTTGGTATTGGTGTTCGGCTCATAGAGGAGAATATCTCCCTCTTTGATGGGAATCTTCCTGAGTTGGGGCCACTAGAATACGAAGTAAAATTGGCTAAGGATTGGCACTAGGACCTAAAGGCTAATGCTTTTGATAATTCAAAACTATTAGCTAGGAAAAATACCAAATGGGAACCTCCAGATTGTGGATGGTTCAAATTTAACTTTGATGGGGCTGCTAAAGGCAACCCAAGAAGGGAAAGTATAGGTGGGATTATCAAAGACTCTATGGGGAATATGGTGGTGGGGTTTACAGGTGGCATTGGGGTTCAGTCGGCCTTGGTTGCTGAGGCTTGTGCGTTGTTTATGGGCCTCAAAATCGCTGTTTCTCTGGGGATTGTTAATCTCCATATTGAAGGAAATTCCAAAGCAGTGACGGATGCTGTGGAAAAAGACAGATTTATAGGTTGGATTACCAAGGATATTTTGATGGATGCTAGCTTCCTAATGTTCAATTTAAGAGACAAAAAGGTGACTCAAATTTTTAGAGAAGGCAACCGTGTGGTAGATGCCTTGTCTAATCTTGGATCGGGTTGGGATTTGGCTAGATGGTGGAGGAATAAGGAAAGACTACCGCCATATATTCAAGCTTTGATAGAGTGGGACAAGGCTTCCATGGTTAATAGTGATGTTCAACTTATGGATGACAAGAGTTGATGGGGGGCCCATTGGTTAATTTGGGTGTGTTGGTGGATGAATGTCAATATTGATATGGAGTACAGGTGGAGTTATCCTAGTAAAGCTGAGAGTGTGTGGGGCAGGGAAAGGAGCATCCACGTGTCCGTCCTTTGGGCTTGGTGGATGGGTTTAGTTTATAAGATTATGATGAGATGGCAGGGAGGGGATTTAATTGAGGAGTTCAAATCTAGTTTTGGCGGCGTGATGCGGGTTAATTGGAAGGATGTAACTTCTTATCAGGTGAGGGGCCGTACTGTGTGGGCTACTCTTTTGAGAATTGGATTGCTTGTTTTACCTCCTCATTACATTTGGAGGAGTGAGTGTATTAATAATGATGTGACTTTCCATGATGCGATTAGGCCACATTCTAGAGACTCCGGGTCAGCTAGTTTAGCTAGGGCTTCCTTTGGCTTATATCAGAAGTTTACTAAATTTAGCTTACTGGTCCGTCCACATGCGGTGTCATGCTTTCCCTACAGCTCTGCCAACTTTTGCCCTCTCTTCTGTAATCATAAATTCATCAATTTTTGTGTCCCTTCTCAATGTGGTATATTTCCTCTCTGCGTGTGTGAATGGTATGCGGGGTTTAATTTGCTTCGTTGTAATCCTGGCCTGAATTATTGGTTAAAGATTATTGTAAGAAACTGCTACTTTTGGTATTTCTTGTATTTCTATGAGCTTCCTGTGCAGTCTAGCAGTATGGGCAGTGATCGCGTGCGAATGAAATTGGACAGTTGTGATGAATTTCGTAACAACCCACTGGTCTGGCACATTTGTGTGGAGGGAGGAATTGCTCCACTCATGGAAATCTTAGTCGATCATGATCCCATTTTATCAGGTCAGTTTTCCAGTTCATGGAAGGACAGGAGGGTTTCCATTGGTGGGATCTCATTCAAAATCAACGAGGATGTTATTGCGCAGGCTATAGGGTTACTATGTGAAGGGAAAAAATATCCTAAGCATACTAAAAATCCGGACCATGAGAGCTTTAAGGCATTTTTCAGAGGTGAAGAAACCCCGATTAGGAACCAAGTGGGGTTTGAAAGGGAAGAGCTTCCTAAGCCGTGGGACCAGGTTCACATGGCTTTGATGAAATATGTTACGTTGAAAGGTAGGTTCACAAATTATTTCTTTTATCATTTCCCTCTGTTAAACCACCTTAGGCATAAAATACTGCTTAGTTGTCTGTTTTTCCTTCTTATGGACCTAGAAAGTTCTGTGGACAAGTGTAAAGTGTTGGCCAGTTGAAGTCCCTATGATCTTCCACCGCTCCCGCTCCATTAGGGGCTAATTCTCTGCCTGTATCACTTTCATTTTTCCCTCTACCCACCTAAATCCATTATTGTTGTCCGTGTTGAGAACATTGAACCCCTCTCCATGGTGTATATCTCCCCGGCCGAGTCGAAGAGTCCTCTTCAAAAGTCTAACATTGAAAATATGGGGAACGCCAAAACCAAATTGGCCAACAAAAAGCTTAAGGGTGGGTTAGGCAAGGCCCATGCTAGTGCGGCAGAAGGGCTCTGTGAGCTAAAAGCCACCCAGGTTGACATGACTGTTACTGTCACTTTGCCGAAAAAAGGTAAGGAGAAATGCATGCAGGCTGCGACTGTTAAAGATGGAAAGGGTAAGAATGTGGTTAGGAAAGATTCCAAAGGGGATACGGTTGTGGGGAACATGAAGCTGAATGGAGGGGAAAGTGTTAGGAGGAGATCTGGGAGGCTAGCTAAGAACAACAAAAAGAGGTTAATCATTGAGGATTCAGAGGAGGAGTAGTCAAACAACAAGGGTTACAAGGAAGAAGAATCTGAAGATGTGGAAGAAGATATGGTGGAGAGGCCCCAACTTACTCCGGTGGACAACAAGCTCCACTTTGATGGCTCTGGATCACACTCTTCACAGTTGCTGGTGGATAAGCTTGGTGAGGTTCAGGGTGCTATAGATGTTGAGGTTGATTCAGACAACGTGACGAAGATATTGGACACTCTGGACAAAATATTTCGGGGGCTGACCCACTTCACTATGAAATTGGGTCACTTTGTTATGAGTACTCTGTCTAATTCCATTAAAGAGGAACTGGAGGTGAACAATAGCCAGGATAACAAAGAGTGGGTAGGAGATGAGGCAATGGACCTCTTGATCAAAAACTAGGATGATGCCAGTTAGTTGCTATTGGAATAATGGATGCACAAGTGTCCTTGATGAAGTTGCAGTCTTCAAAGGAGGAACTTTGCCAGGAAGAAATATTCAACCACACAAAAAGTATGATAATGGCATTCAAATAGAGATTGCTATATTGATTCTAGAATAATTTAGAAAGTGTACATATGCCTGATTATATAGGCAAGTGCTAAACCGAGAATGCAAAGGATGTTGCCAAGTGTTCAAATCACACTACACGTGACAACATGAAACCCTAACCAACTACCTAGGGAATGATAACAAGATGGAGATAAGTTCTAGAAAAGACAACTCATATTCTAGAAGGGAATCTTATCTCAACAACATTATTAAATGATTAAAAGTAACCTAGGACTAATATGATTAATTAATACCTAAGTTAACTTATGCTAGTGTAATAATTAATTAATTAATTACACTAACACCCCCCCATAAGTGCAACTTAGGGAGGAAATGAAAATGCAATGATTATGCATGATGATGATGGGTCTCGACTGATGGCCATTTTAGGTACCCATGTACATAAGATGAAAAATGTAACTAATCTCCCACAAATGGAGAAAAGAGGAAAATCCAGTGGGAAGAAAACCCCTCTCCAAAAAAGGAGATAAAATGAAAAAGGTGCTGATTGGAGGACTCAACATCATCCCCCCAAGGACAAAAATCATCACATGGATACAATAAATAGACCCCCCATAGGAGGGAAATAGAGAGACAATATAGCCCCCCCAAAAAATGTGATCACCTGCAAAAAGGTAAGTGTATGTAGACAAAACATGATCCAATGTTGACAAACAATTTGTCTCCCTTTCGGAAGAAACAAAACCAAGTGCAAGTGTAGGGATGCTTCCCATTCCAGATAGGAATTGAAGGAATGAAGGATGAATATGAATACTGATGATGTCTCTAAAAGCTGCTCATGTGTATCCTTACCTGATGAAGATGAAGATGCCATAACCCACTCAGGTACACACCCAATCAATGTAGAAGGTGACAAATCAGGGTGATGTGGAAACTGATGCTGAACATGATCCAAAGATGACAATGTGATGGTCCTTCCATCGAAGGAATAGATGGAGACTTGATTGCCCCCCCATAATGAAGTGTCCTCAAAACTACTGAGAGAAGACTGAAGCCAATCCAATGGTAGAGGCAGAATAAACTCTGATGAAGATGGAGGAAGTCTCATATATTAAATCGATGAAAAGAAACCAAGTGCCCCCAAGATAGTCTCAGGATTCCCAATTAAGGTTGAGACAATGAAATATGGAGAATCAAGGGAACTCTCCAAAGTAGGATCTGAATAGAGGAGTGATATCCCCTCAAGAATGTTCTCCAAACCTGTAGAAGTAGCCAAGTCAGTGATACCTAAAACAAAGCCATCCTGTGATGCCAAGTATAGAAAAATGCATGTGTCCTGATGAATGATGATGATGGAAGCCTCAATCAATGAATCTGGACAAGGAATCACTGAATGTGAAGGGATACCAACTATCTCTGATGGACAAGAAGAATCATCTGAATAAACCTTGTCAACCTCTTTGGAAGATTCAAGGAAATCCAAACAAACAACCTCCTGTATAGCAATATCATCATGGGATACCTGATCTAAAACTTGACATTTTGAAACATGACCATCAGGGAAGGGTGGAGTATCTGAATCTCCATATATCTCCCAAAGCTTAGTCCAAATGATGTGAGGACTATCACAATGATCAATAGAACTCAAAACATCACAATCAACTTGCATTCCAATGATCTCTAAGATAATGTATCTACTGCAACTCCAAGCAAACTCATGAATACCTTCACTTGGATGGGGAACTATACCAAAAAAATATGGCAACAATGCAAGTGATTGGAGATGGTGAATGATCCCATCTCGCCAATGTTTATAGTTTCCCGTGTGCAACATAGTAAAAGAAGGATAATATGCAAGCCCCATAATGTACAAACAAATTTCTCCAAAAATTACAAAGAAAATGACCTTTGGAAATAAATAGAAACTTCCAAAACTGATATGCAACTGAAGTGATGCCACTCAAAACAAAAAACCTTTTCCCAAGCTTCAGGATATCCAAGTTATTGAACAAATGCACCAAATTGAACAAAACCAATGCAAGAGTACCTAGAGCTAAAACTGATCAAAGTGAATGGATGGATGAAAAGAGCTCTGAATCACCTTCCTGATGCTACTGGAATCACTGAATTTTTATCAACGGTTGCGAAGATATGAGCCTTTATGTCTAGATTAGGGTTTTGACTTCAGTTGACTAAAGAATATTTTGATAGAGAAATTCTGCAAAATAGATTGCACCACTGGAAAGTAGAACAAATTATTTTTCCGACGATATCTCGTTTGTCGAATTTTGACACCGTGGCGCGAAGATATGGCGATTTGAAAAAATCTGCCCTATTAGGGCCTGCAGGCTAAACATGTGCAAAAAATAAGCCCCTTTGAGCTAAGCTCTCGGTCGCTGATAGGACCGTTGGTGTTTGGCTAGCAAAAAAAAGAGGAACCACCACTGGGCGGAGCAGCGGCTAGGCAGAGTGGGCGGTGCTGGGGCGGTGCCGCTAGGAGCAAGCGGAGCCTCTGGTTCGTGATGTGACCGGAGCTTTGTCGGCGGGGAAAACAACCCGGCGGTAAGAAGACAGTGGCCGACACCAATGAACCAGTGTATTACTGCCGACGATGGATGGGCTGATGGGTCCGATAATGAGGTGGGCCAACAACAAAGTACTTCCACCTGCAAAAAGGTGTAAAAGCGACCGACAGTAGATTTTGTCTGTAGAAAAATAAATGCCGATTTTTTTTTGAATATTGCCTTGGTCGACAATTCAAAAAAAATATATATGCCGATGAAAAAAAAACTAGTTTAATAAATCAAACCCTTGTATGCCGACTACAATTTTAATAGCAGTCACTTCGCAAATATTTTCTGCAACTATATAAAATACCCAGAATAATAATTTTTTGCTAAATATGAGCCCGATATTTTGAAATAAAAAATGCCTACAAAGCTAAAATAATTTTTCCTTTTGAGAGGACTGAAAGGGAGATTTTTTTTTGCAAATTTGTACGGATAATACAAAAAAATGCAAACCCTAAATAATACCTCAATTGGCTCTCAGATGAAATATGCCCAAATTGGACAAATGGGCAGGCGATCCTAGGGTTTTGAGGCCTTCTGAAGAAAATGGCGAGCTCGGATCTGACTCAATCTGCTCCAGAAATCAGCTTGGTCCCCGGGTAGAACTAACTAGCCTGTAAAGAAAACCCTCAAGCCTGCAAAGAATCTCACTAGCCAAACTTTCTTAATCCTGGGATGAACCTTCACTGGAATAGCTCTGATACCATGTTGGAATAATGGATGCACAAGTGTCCTTGATGAAGCTGCAGTCTTCAAAGGAGGAACTTTGCCATAAATAAATATTCAACCACACAGAAAGTATGATAATGGCATTCAAATAGAGATTGCTATATTGATTCTAGAATAATTACAAAGAGTACATATGCTTGATTATATAGGCAAGTGCTAAACCTAGAATACAAAGGATGTTGCCAATTGTTCAAATCACACTACATGTGACAACATGAAACCCTAACCAACTACCTAGGGAATGATAACAAGATGGAGATAAGTTCTATAAAAGACAACTCATCTTCTAGAAGGGAATCTTATCTCAACAACATTATTAAATGATTAAAAGTAACCTAGGACTAATATGATTAATTAATACCTAAGTTAACTTATGCTAGTGTAATAATTAATTAATTAATTACACTAGCAGTTGCTCCTGGTGCTGGTCTGTCGGCTGGTTCTCGGTTGTTGTTGTGCTGTCTATGGGTTGTCTCTGTTTTTTTCTTGTTTATGTTAGCTGGTTAAATCTGGTCCTTTTTTGGCCCTTGTGGCTCGTTGTGTAGGGTACAACGCCCTATAAATGCTGTTTAACTTTTCAAAAACATACGTCTAATATATGTATTTCGTTCATGTGCAGGTATTTTTCTATGAAGATATTTTGGACCTGAAATGGATGTTTTTCATCCATTATGATCCAAGATTAAGGCATGCATTTGACGATGCATTAGCGAATATTGAGAAAAAAAATGATGGCCAACAAAACGAGAGAGAGAGATTAGAGAACATCGAAGAAATTGACATCCATGATGATGTTGAAGATGGTTATGTTCAGGCACAAGAAGACAACAATCTAGAGTTAGATGATGTTATGGAAGACAACAATATGGATGGTATAGAAAATGATGATCCAAATACATCTGGTAACAATATAGATGGTCTACAATCAAATTTCAATGATGATGAAGATGATGCAAATCAAGATGAGGATGATGATAATATTAATTACTTGAAAAAACATATGAACATTGACAATGATACACTGGATGACATTATAGCAGACAATAATGTTAATGAGTTCTAAATTTTTAGAATTATTTGCAATCCATGTTTAAAAAAGGATGATTCTTATCGCCTAAACTTTGAAATGTTTCAATAATATTATTTGTATCGATACAAATTACCTATTGCAATATCCTTAAATTGTTCAATATTTGGTATGAATTGTTGGTAGAAAAAAATAGGATTACTTGGATGCTTCTTTCATTCATTTTGTATCAACATATGTTCATGAAGACACAAAATTTAATAAAATATTAATGCACGTAACTCACAATTGTTTAAATAAGCAAATTTGTTAACTTTATTATTTTTAAATAGTTTCCATTTTTATGTTGAACATGCCACAAGGAAAAATAAGCTCAAATTTTCAATTTTTTTAGAATCTCTACCAACATCCACAATAAATGCTTTACTATATGAGCACATTCATTAACATAAGCACAATATTGAGGCTCAATAACTGATATTCATTCAAATATAAGAAGAAATAAGTATGAAAAACATAAGAAAAATACAGAATGATGACATGGTCATGGAGAATCTCTGATAATAAGATGTTCTTCATTATATTGCTTCAATTGATATTACAATGGTCTTCTTTAATAATCCCAATGTTATCCCCTCAAGTTATTGTGGAAGTATGAAAGGAATTTTAATTCTTAAGTTGATAGAAACCAATCAAAACAATTTATCTAAAAGGAATTTTAATCCTTAATAGGAGCCAATTAAAGTGAATTATTTGAAAGGACTTTAATTCACACCTAACCAGAAACCAATCAAAGCATCCACATAGTAATAGAAAATGTTCCCTGATAAATCTTGCAAACTTAAATAACTTGAAAAGATCACTTTGGAGACAACAAATCAAAAATAATCATGAAAAATTGAACACTGAAAATGGATTATGAATTATAACCAGTCATCTCCATTATATTGCCTTTTAAATATTATGCATTATAAAAAATAGTTACGATGTTTGATGACAAATAGTTAATTCACATAATTGAAAACATAACACTTCAACACATGAATGCATTGATCCGTTAATCTTCCAACAGGTACCCATGACCACTTAAGATCTGTTCAAGGCTCCTAATCCATGATAATGCACCACCTATAGAGTGTATCTTCCTTATGATGTCAGCTGGTCTTTAAGCTCCAATGGCTGCCCCTATGTATTTATTGCATCTCTAGTTTGGTTGATGAACAAGTTGATGGCAGAGAGATGACGAGTGTATTCCTCATCAACATAAGGTTCCACATTAGAAATTGCACCCTTCATATCATATTCCACATACATCATCTTTTCAAGTTGTTTATGTGTATTTTGTAACACCATCTCTTCATTGTTTATTTCTTGCAATGCAGTATGTAGATACATGGCGAGCTCATCCTTCCAATCATCTTTCTCCCTAGGATTTCCAAGGCTATCATGGATTGTAGGATGCAAATCGAAATAGTCAAGGTTCTCTTTGAGCCTATTGTTGTACTTGTGTGATTCCACTAGCTTATTGTATGTCTACAATGTCTGACCTTTCATGGATTTCTTATTTTGGAGCTCCTCCCTTTTGTCAATCATCCATCTTTACAATATTTCATTCTCCACAAGTGTTGAGTGTGTTTCTTTAAACAATTTATAATATTCATCAGCATGATCCATCACCCTGTTGAATATTTCTTTGATTATCTCAGACACAACATTATATTTAGTGGTTTTTATTCTTGTTTCTAGATCCTTGCATTTCTCTTGAGACTTTTGATGACAGTGTTTCCAGTAAGCTACATCTACTAATGCATCCAATATTATTTTGTCACTCTCTAACCATGGGGAATATATTTCTGATCTTGAAGAGGAAGATGTTTTATCTCTGTGACTAGCCACCTCCTTCCTTAATTTGCCATTTTCTTTTACAAGTTTTTCAATCTGTGCCTTAGTGAATTTTGCAACATTTATGTTTAACTCAACTGTTTCAATGGAGTTAGTGTCCCCTACCCTATGGACCAAAAGATGTCCAAAAACTTGGTTTGGATTATTGATGAGAGCATGCCTTCTATCTTGAGCATATAATGCCCAAATTAGCAGGGTGGCTTCATCTAGGTTGTACCTTGATCCCGAGTACATTTTATCACTTGCCTCTTCTATTAGATGCATTTTTTTGTCTCCTCTTTTCCTAAAACCATAGAACACTACTACAGAGTGGATATCCCATTCTGGTAAGAGGAGTACCCCAGC
The DNA here is from genome assembly GCA_007115665.2 of Sequoiadendron giganteum. Taxonomy (NCBI): domain Eukaryota; kingdom Viridiplantae; phylum Streptophyta; class Pinopsida; order Cupressales; family Cupressaceae; genus Sequoiadendron; species Sequoiadendron giganteum. The sequence goes on along the minus strand of CM021100.1, from coordinate 896,404,744 downwards.
CTCTTGAAGTAATTTTTTCCTCTTTCGGAGGTGATAGATTCTAACTCTTTGTCTATTTCTTTTCTCAACTCTTCCGAGGAGGCTACCTCCTACTCAGGATTGATATCCTTCATCCGCTATCTTAGAATTTTTCCTTTATGCTCATATTAAACAAATGATTTAAATTCAGAAGTCTTGACAAAATCACTATCAAAAATAAATTCTTGCTCGACCTTGACTCTCATGTCATCAGAGAGTTCATCTGATGCTTCAAATTTGATAATTTTTTGTTCTGGAGGTGGCTCATATTGTGTAACTATAGGGGCACTTATCTATTTGACCTCATCATCCTCCTCATCACCCTCATCTTCATCTTCTTCACTCATGGTCGTATTTACAGAGAAGTTCATTTCTGGAGTGGGCTGTGAGGATATGTAATCAAGAGGCTCTATGTCCTCATCCTGCATTCTTGAATAAGTTGTTCGAGGTGCTTCAAAGAAATCTGGGGGTACATCTTTTATTATCTCATCCACATGAGTGATGAGCTACTCAATTCTTTCCAAAGGATCATGCACTTCATTAAATGCCCTTGAATAGGATGGGACATTTCCTTTCTTCCAGGTCTCAGCAAGCACAACTTTGTTATATGCAGTCATCCTATATTTTGTTGAGGCCTCATCATAATTTCTTATTACATCATCAACAGAGAATTGGTGTTCATACCCTGATATTCCTTGTGACAAATTTTCCTTGTGAATAAAACCCTCTGTATCAAAATTCTTTCTTTCATTACCCAATGATAAATTATATTTTGCCAATTTCGTGTCAATTTCTTCATACCCTTCATTGGTGACAATTGTAAATTATCCAAAGCACAAAGTGCTAGGCATGATAGACTACTTATTGTATCTCTTAAGATGTTTTGCATCATATTTAGACAATTGTCTCACAATTTTCAAATAGGCTATTCTGTCTGGAACTATTTTTGGCAATAGATTTGGGGCTCCTTCAAATCCATAGACTAATCACAGTGCAATTAGGAAATGCATACCAATCCACCTAGTTATGATTTAACTTTTTCTTGGGGTCCTTTTCCTTTGGTCTCAAGAATTTTTGTATTTTAGGGAACAAGTTATAATTACATGGATGTCCCAACAATGGCTTGACAAAATATTCCTCAAAGTACAGATAGTGCGATCTACCATATCTGCTATCCCATATGGAAGTCCACATTTGTATAGGTTTATAATTCCCACTTTCATCTACATCTCTTATCATTAATTCTTCTCCCCAAAACCTTCTAACTTGTCCTTCATATAGAAGGAAATGCATAAAAAAAGAGTAATGTTTGAAATCATGAATGCTATCATTGTTTTTTTTATCCTTCCCATCCCCTGGTTCAAAGCATTGGCTAAATAACTGAAATAGTCAAATGGTCTGACATCTTTGCTTTGTATGTCTGTAGCCAGGACCATTCGGGCAATTGACATGAGGGGTGGGACCTCTACTCCTAACACTTGTCCAATTGAATAATATGTATATTGAAAATATTCTTCATACAAACCAACCTAAAATTGAGGGTTATCATTACTAGAAAACCTCATGAGATGGCTACCTTCATCCTTGGGCATGTGTAGTGGTAGCTTCCATCTTTTATATCTTGTGTCCATGTGACGGTACTCTGTTAGAAGGTCTTTGATTGTAATTGGTAAATTTAGAGAGCATTCCAATTGAAAAACATTAGATATGAGATCTTTGGAGATAATGAGAATGTCAGACCCATTGTGTGATTGAATAGCTCTTCTTTTAGTGTCATATTTATTGGCTAGAGCTTTAACCAACTCTGTATTAACAAACACATTGGGTACCACTAATCTTCCTAGGTTCAATATCCATGGGTTGTAGATTGGTTGAAACCTATATTGTTTCCTATAATGGTATATGAATAGGTCATATCCCCACCATGGTGTCCACACATCTCCTAAACCTTTGTGCTTGTCCTATAACTTATCCATGGAAGGATTTTTTAGTGCACTCCTTTTAGCTCTTGGCCCTGACCCCGAGCATTGATTAATTAAGTCCTGGTTTAGAAGTCATTTCTCTTCTTTTGTTTCTTAATTTTTAGCATTTCTGAGATTTCTTCCATTGTTCAATTTTCTTATAAGTCTTTATAGAAGCAACTTCTTCATCGGTTTTTGTGTACGTACTTGGATTCATTTTTATTGGTTCTAAGTTGTGAAGTGATGTCGAATTCCCAACCTCCTTTACTCTTCTCCCGCATCCAACGAATCCTTTTCAAGTCTTAATGAAAATATGTGATCAAATTGAGGTATAATTCACTCAACTCTAGCTCATAAATGCTCCACTTTCTATCAATCTTGTCATTAGGTAGATCATTTATATTGAATATCTCAATGATATAAATGAGACATCACATCAATAAAAAATAATCATCATCGTTGCATCGGTGAGACCAAGATTCCATTTTCACTAATAACCACCTTCTTCATTGATGAACTCCTTCCTTTCAAGGTATCAGTGGGATGCCAAATAATGTCTCCCCAATGTGCCCTAGTTCCTCTGATATCATTCCTTAACATGTACTTGACGGTTCATGGTCTTATTGGGTCATCAGGGAGACTCTTGTTAGCCTTCCAACAATAAGTGTCACTTCCTCCGATGCCTTTAGCCTTTTCTTGTTGCATCAGGGGAACTAGACTTTATGTTGGCACGATAGCCTTCTATCCCCTCGATATACTTTCAGCACATGTTGAAATTCATTACTGTATAATGTATCACTCCATAAGTGGGATGTTGTGTTCCCTTCTGCCAATATGTTCTAGTGCTACTGATATTATTTATTTTATATATTCTAATCCCTAAGATATGCACATATGACCAATCAATCATGAATTCAACCAACAAATAGGGTGCTACACTTAGTGCTAGACTAGGCGCTAAAGTACGCTCTAAGGAGACGCATAATTAGGCATTAAATTAGGTGCTATTATCGGTGCTACACTCGGGAGCTAAACTCAGTGAAAACTCGACGCTACAATTGGCACTAGAATCGGTGCTAAATTTGGTGTTGAACTTGGCGTTGAACCCGACGTTAAACATGGCATTAAAATCAGCACTAATTTGCACCAAATTTAGCATTGACTTGTTTTGACTGATGCAATAAATGCCAAAAATAGCGCCAATTTTTTTAGAAAATTGGAGAAAAATACATTGAAATAGTGGGTGGAAGAAAAAGAGGGAGCTAATTAGAGGGATTTGTTGTAGTGAGCGCTAATATAAAGCGCGTAGAGAATGGAGTTTAAGTGTTGTGCATATATGAGTTATTGTTATGCCATACTAAGCATGAGTATATGTTGTATGCTAAACACTTGGGGAGGCAATAATACCAAAATGTTGGAAACATTATAGTGCATGAGTATAGATATTTTAAGCCAAAAAATAACCATAATGTGTTGTGCCATAATATGTATGAAAGAGGTTTTGAGTATAACACATAAGTAGAGCTAGAAAACCAGTGCATAAGACCAAAATGCAACCAATGCACGAAGCCAACATATTGTGCCTTTAACCAGAACATGGAATTAAGTATTAAAGCTAACGCTTGGCTAATATATAAATGATGTGCATAAGAAAAGGGAGAACTAAGTGAATACAACACTGCTTTTAGATATTCATGGCACAACCTTTGGAAACATGGAAACCGACACATAAAGTGATATCAGACCAAGTCAACCAAAGTGGAAAGCATGTAAGAGTTTGTATGCTACTGTGTATGCATTTCAAGATGAAGTTAATATAGTTTTAAAGCCAAAAGGAAATAGCTTACCCACACTATTAACATGGGGTGCCCACATATGGATGTGGCACCAATTTGTAGTGTTTGGAATGCAATAGAAGTTTGAAAAATATGCATTAGTCTGATAATAGATTTTGAGACTCAATCAAGTGGAAACTTGGCAGCAATATGTGAAGAAATTCAAATTAGGAAACTTGTTTAGGAGATTTCTATTCATCTTTATTAGTAAATGAGTCTTTCTATCCCTTATAACAAGTCGACTCAACCATTAAAATGGAGAGGACTATTATGTGTTGCAAACCTATGAGTTAGATTGATGAGTCATTGCATGAGGATAGAAAGGTGGAAAAAATATTAACTTGTTTGTAGCCTTCAGTTGCTCACAAATTAGTATAAATAGAGGTGCTCATTCTACCAATGGCTACACTTATCATTTTGATTATCTTGATGTTATTTTGCTATGATTTTTGAGTTAGTGAGTTGAGAGCTTGTGAGTTTGAGAGTTGTTTTTCTATCTTGTATTTGTGACTATTGAGAGAATTAATGAGAAATAAAAGGGAATATAAGTTGATCTTGGAGGAAGTATCAAGTGAGCTTGAGGAATAGAGAAAGGAAGGGAGTTAAGTCAATTGGATCTTCTATACAGGCATGCTAGTTTCTATACCCTTTTATTTATTTTGGAAAGATTAAATAGTTATGTTTACTATGTTGGAAGGGAATGGTGTGTTGTGATTCTTGTACATGCTTGCATGTATCTTGGTTGTTTATTATGTTGGATAAACCTATCATATTGGTTATACTTAAATATATGTGTATGTACCCTATATATGGGAAGTTCGTATGAATACAATGTATTTATACTATATGTAGAATGTCTATACTTGATTGATTACTTGTATCTCCTTGGAAGTAGGAAGAGAGTCTTATCCCTAGGATTAGGGTATAAACTTGATGGTTATAGCAATATTTAACAATAGGATTGATAAAATGTATTACATAATTATGTTATTTTGATTTAGAGTATTCCTATTCATGGAATTCTAGAAGAGGGCTCATGTTTCAAAAATCCAAAGTCATATTGAGAAGAGAAATTGAAGGTGCAAAAGAACAAACCCTTCTTAGGTTAATGTCCTCTAGATTATAATCAAATATAGTGAACATTGTAAATGTGAGAATATTTTAGGTATATGGAAAGAGATGTTTTGTGATTTGTTTATGAACATTTGATCTTTACATCACTTTTGATTGAAACCCTAGGTTGAGAATAACCTATTTGGTTGAGTTGTTTATTTGATCATTGATTTCAAAGAAAATAGGCTGGGATTAACCTATATGAATTGATTGATCATTTGAATTTTGTTTATTGCGGTCATTTATTGTTGAGATATACTATTGAATGGAAACATTTATTGTTGAGGTTATACTTTTTGAAATAGAGTCATTTGATGTTGTGGCATTATGAATACCGTATGGTTGATTAGGTTATTCTCGGGTTTGGGATAATTCATGGGAAAGGGGACAACCTATGTATTTTAAGATACTTGGTAGTTTAGTTCACTTTGATTATGAGATGTTAAGTGGGTTATTCCTGGGATTTGTCTGATCCATGGGAAAGGGGGTAACCTAGATATAGAATATGAATGGTCATTAATCCAAATCAAGCTAGGAAGGTGTGTGAATAGGAGACGTCCACTTTAAGCTCTGAGTGATGAATACTTTGGCCAAAGTAGTGTAAAGAGGTCACTGTTTACACTGTCAGTTTCACTATGATCTGAGATTACGTACTGGGCTGAGATATTTATACATGTAGGGGGTAGCCACTATATGTCAATTCTAGAAACATATAGGAAACACCACTAAGCTCATAAAAGGATATTATTATGAGGTTACCAAACCAATTTCTTCGTCTAAGGGTAGGGACATCTTACCAGTTAGGTAGATGTGTGGGGGACCACAATAAGTCTGTGGTTGGTAGAAAAGATCTTGAGTGATGCTTTTCCTCATTAGTTGGCGGCCAAGATTTGAGGAGGACTTCTTGGACCATTTGTACTTTATATATTTTGTAAGCTTTTTTAAGATTTAATTGTAAGTTGAATCCATCTCAATGGGAATTATAAATATGATATGTTAAATGAAAATTATGTATCATCATTATTTGATTTAATGAAAGGAATTATTTTGTATGCAATGAGAAAGTTTAAAATATGTTTCAAATGTGCATTTATTATTCAAAGGAAAATAAAAAAATATTTCTCTTAAAAGTTAGATGCATAAACTATTCACTTATGGGTAAAACATCAAAAAAATTACTATGTAGAACAATGGACATGTTACAGATAAATTATGCTTACATTTTAAAAATTGTTAAGGGTGTGCAACCTTTTTTTGGAAAAATAATTTTGTAAGGAGTTTCATAAATTTTTTTATAGAGAAATAAAGGACATATCCAAGATGTTAAAGATATAATAGGTAGTCATATGGAGCAAGTATCCAAGTAATGCATTTGTGGAAATCTAGGAATCTCTTAAGCAAGTATAAATATTGGCAAGTCTAGATCATTTTAGACCTTTTCATATTTTCATATTTGATTCATTATACAACATTAGTATTGTGTTTCTTTAGAATAAAAATAATGTGTATGATAATCCCTTACCTTTATTAGAAAATATTTGTGAAATGAAGGAAAATGTGGTTGAAAAAATGATATGGAGTGAAAATGGGATGTCCTCCTAATCATAAACCCACCTTATCCTATTTCATTAGGAAGAAGGATAATGCCACAAGAGATTATAGTTGAATTGAAAACCTTAGGTGAGTCAAACCCAAGTTTTAGACACTATGTGATCTCTCCTTCCTTATGATATAAAAGTGTAAAATATGGCTGAAATGCACTTTGGGGAGATAAACTAAAAATACTAAATGAAATCAATTAGGCAATGCAAGAACTGAAATATGAATTTAAAGCATAATACTAATAGAAAGTATAATTTTTAGGCAGATTACAAGATGATATCTGACAACCCAAAAAATATTATCCTAAAAAAATTCTAGCAAGACGCATTAGCCAAACCTGGACACGCCCTATATGAATGAAAGACACTTTTGGGAGATGAATAAAAGTGAATTAATGATAAAAAAAACTGAGATCTACCACTTGGAATACAGAGTATTATGATAATACTATTAGAAACAATCATTAACTAGCATATCTAAAAATGTTAAGATGATTTGTACTTGGCTCCAAAAGTGTCACACAAGCGTCTTGTTTTGGCGAATGTGTCCTTGTAACTTTTTTTGAAAATTATTTTTTCAATCCTCTGATGTTGGATCTAAGGCTCCAATTTATCCAGGTTTTATTGTCAAAAGGTTGGAATTTTTTTTTATAAATGAGTTTCTATCTCTTTACAACTTTGACAACTTTGTAGTTTTGATCCAATTTCACTCCACCTATAAATCTGCAAACACATAAAAAGGAGATTTTTTTTTGTTTTTGGTGTATAAGGGTTTACCTTGGTCAAATCATAGTTTGGTAATTAAACCTTGATAAAGAAACAAAATCATAAATGGAAGGAATGATGAATGAACACTAGCTTGTAACAACTCAACAAACCATTTAATGGCTACCCTTGGAGGACTGAAGTCTAACACATCACTCCAAAGATTAGATCTTGCATGAAATGGCTTAATTGGATGATTGATTTGACACTTGATTTGATGCTTGAAAACTTGAAACCTACATCACAATGTTAGCTCCAAAAACATTCATGAATGCAAATAAATTTGACATGATGATCTTGATCTTGATTGCTGCAATAATTGACTGAAAAATATGCTCTTCAATGCTCTTGAATACTCTTAACAATAATATTTGATAATAATTTATCCCAATTCAAATCTAGTTTTAAATGATAAAAAGAGCTTGTATTTATAGGTGTTTATTTAATTTCTTAAAAATTAGACCCCCATAATTGACATTTGCAAGTGGAAATTCAAATATTACGATGCCACCACTGAAATATCTAAATTTGGAGGCAAATGGAGTAATGGGACACTTTTTCCCAAGGGCGAATGGGTCCTTTTCCCATTATGGCGAATGAGTCCTAGGCCTATTTTTTTTCCAAAATTTAAGGTGTCGGGGGCAAAGTATTAGATGAATGCATTTTTTTAATGTTTGCAATTTATTTAAAGTGGTGCAAATGGGATATGAAATACATAATTTTAGGATCTTATGGGGTCAATTAGAGGCTTAATTAAGTCCAATAAATTAAGGGGATGCAAAAATAATGTGAAAATGTAAAGGAGTACATTTTTTGACACTACATTCAGCCCCCACTTTAGTGAGAGTATGAACTTGCACTCAGACTCACACTAAAGTAGACAAATAAGTCAAGAGAGGTCCAAGTGTGCAAATTTTGATGGGATAGGATGAAAAAGACCAAGGAGGTGGCCAAGCCCTGAGTATCAAGATCCCATGGCAAACCAACATAAGTACAAAGGGACACACATGTGTATGATATGAAGTAGCAAGACAAAATACACAATTATATAATGCAAAAATTAATATGAGGAAAGAAAGATGGACTAGCAAGTTGTTTTATGCTATGTCCATCAAATACACTTACAAGGATGCAAAATCACTTATGAAAAACATGGCTCCATAGGCAAGAAAGTTATGTTATGCTTAGTGGCCATGAAAAATATGCTCACAACGGATAGTGTAATATGATGTACACTAGGTGAGCCCCCAATACAAGTGGCGATGGGAAAGTCATGCCAGGTCTACAGGCTCCCATAGATCAACCATACCAAAATTTATACTCCCTGATAACTTTGATAAGGTGCCAAAAAAATTGTCAAAGGTTCCACAAGGCTAGCAAGTTGCATTATGCTAGACACTCATTAAAAAAAAGGCTTCACTAGCAAGTGAGTTGTGTTATGCTTGACGACCATGATAAAGTTTTAAATACAATAGGATAAGGTAGTCAAAGGGGTTTTGCACGTTTAGTTCACGAAAGGTCTCACCTTAGGGAACATCGTGCTTAATGTCACCAGGAGAGGACTTAGTTAAGGATAAAAAATTCACAACTTAGGGAATGCAAGCCATAGCATTACCACTAAGAGGAATGCCATATGCCAAGAAAGGTCACACTCTTGAAGGAAATCAAACCCAATGTCACCACCAAGAAGACACATCACATGAATTGAGAAGAACACAATTTGAATAAAAATTTCACTTCCTAGGAGATGTACGTTATCATCACTAAAAAGGGGACATGCAAAAATGAATGGGGGACAATATTCCCCCCACATATAATGTCAAAACACTTTCTATTTTGGTATTTTAAGTAGAAAGAGAGAAAGAGGAGATCCTTGGAAAGAATGCACACCTTAAAAAACTATTTATCCTTTCCCCCCAATCATAGAACCAAAGATAACCACCAAGAACTATCATGTTTCTATCAAGAGAAATATGGTTATACCTAAAATTGTACCACCATGAATGACAATGAGCAAGACACATAAAGCTACTAATGCCACATAGTGATGAGCAACATGATAGGATAAAAATTATTATCAATTAGGGGAAGTAGGAGCATCAACACAAGGAAGAGCACCATAATCCCTAAGATGTTGAATTTTGTTACTCAAAGCCTTAAATTCATTGGTATAATGACCATGAACTTGATGATATACACAAAATTAAATTTTCTTGTAAATTTATTTTGTGTTCTTGGAGGGAGAGATATCAAGGGAGCTTGGAGAAGCCTCGACAAGGTATCTTCTTGATCAATAGTAGAAGGTGTTCCTTTATTTTGTGACAAAGATATTTATTGCTTATTAAAAGGTGTCATACATACACACGAATCTTTAGATTGTGAGATTTTGTACTCTAACTTAAAGGAGGGTGTAAAATCTAATGAACCCCAAGCATCACTAAGACATGTGTTTGAAGATGAAGCAGTATTTTTCCTAGGAGTGTTTTGTTTGATAAAATTGATATTAAGTGAAGGTTTCATTGATGATTTCATTTCTTTGGAAGGACAATAACCAAGACCTTGTGTTTTTTCTTGCGGGGTAGGCTCTATAGGGACACAAATACCTTGTTCTCTAGCACCACATCATTTTCCATTATAACCAATTTGTCTCAAAAGTGCATAACCTCATCCATAAAGTTTTTCCATTTCTTTTGGATTTGGTGGTTTCTCATGATCATACTCTTCATGTGTGGATGTATAGCTTGTTTTTTCTTATTATTTGCTTAAAGTTATGGAATAAAATGATTTTTATGACTCAACTTGTGTGGATATTATGTGAGCTTCTTTCTCTTTTTCTATTTTGTGTGTAATCTTATATTCTCCCATGAATGTAGGTGTAAAATCCAATGAAACCCACCCATAATCCAATAGTTTCATGATTTATTTATCTTCTTCTCTTGTATTGTTTCCACTTTATATTTGATGTCAATGTTGTAAGAGGATTTGTCATTCTAGTTTCAGTTTGCAAACAATTTTCTGATTGTAGGTCAGCTTTGATTATGTAAACCTTGTTATTGTAAATGTACTTCACTAGATGATGTAATGTTGAAGGCACCACATTCATTGCATGAATCCAAGGTCTACGCAGGATAAGATTATATAAGAGCTAATTAGGCATAACATGAATAAGGGTTTGCAGTGTAACCTTTCTAACTATCACAGGTAATATTATCACACCAAGAGGTTGCTTTCCCACATTATCAAACCCATAGATAGAAAAGGAATCAAGTTCAATTTTAGTATTATCCACTCCAATCTTATCCAAAAGGTTTACACCACACATTAAGGGCTGAACCATTGTCAATGAGAGTTTTTTTATTCCATTTCTATTAATAACAACCAATATCATCAAGGCCTCATTTTGTTTTTGCACTTCTAATGGAGGTAACTCATCTTGATGAAAGGTAATGTCTAGGTTGACCAAGTTCATACCTTGAATTAGGGTTGATACATCATTTGGTTGTGCACTAGGAGGAATAAAAACTTGTTGTAAGGAATTTTTAAGCATGCTATGCTAATTAGGTGATGCTTGAATAATGTCCCATAAAGAAATCTTAGTAGGAGTGTTGCAAAGTTGTTCAAAAAGGTCATATTCCTTTCCATTGTGCAAAGGAAAATGAGGAGCACTAGGAAAGATAGGTTGAGGTAATGGTAATGAAGTAGGTATGGTTGTGGTTGCCTATTGTTCCTTGTGTTATATGTATGAGAAACAATATGATATCTTGATTATTGTGAAACATTGTTACTAGTAAGTTGCCTTGCAAAATTCGAGATAGCTCCTGCAGGTAATGGCTTGTTTTGAGGTGGTCTTATGATAAGAAGTGGATTAGGAGATGACTTGGAAGGTCCAATAATTAGAGGTCTCTTAGGGGGTCCAAGAATTAGAGGAGACTTAGGAGGTCCAATAATCAAGGGAGATATAATTTACATAACCTCAACAAACTTTTCCTCATTTTGATGATCTTCTAGCGAGGGGAAGTCTAATGTCACCTTATCATCTTCATATAAGGAAGCCACATTTCTATTATTTTAAAGACATGCATCAATGTTATCATCCTCTTGCACCATGATATCTTCCCCAGTAGGAGAGTTTTTAGGAGAGGAGAAAACAAGATTTTTCATGACATTCAATGGCTGGATCTTTTAAGATAAATTTATCACAAGTAGAGGAGGCATGTAGAGAAGAACAAATTTGATTTTTTTTTCTTACCAATGATTACATCCTTTTGTTCAATTATATCCTCCCAAGTAGGAGAAGTAGGGGAAGAGAAACATATAGGATTGTCATGGATCTCAATGAATGGATCTTCTAACACCAAAATATCCTCTTCACAAATATGAGAGATATTGGGAGAAGAACAAATGTGATTGTCATGATTGTCCAAAATTACATCCTCTTTCACTTAAACATTCTCACAAGTGGGATAGATGTTGGGAGATGAATGAAGACTAGGTAAAGTGATGTTAAGAAATGTGTCAATGATCTCATTTTCTTGTGTCATAATATCTTCCCAAGTGAGAGAAGTAGATGGAGAGGTACAAACAATATTTTCATGATTCTCAATGATTGTATATTATTTCACCAAGATACCTTCGTCACTAGTAAGAGAGGCATCAAGATAAGAATAATTATGGTTTTCATGATTATCCATGCTGGTATAAAAAAAAGCATCACAAATGGGAGAGATAGTAGGGGTTGAGTGAAGGATAGGCAAGGTGATATTAAGAAATGTGTCAATGGTTTGGTTCTCTTGCACTAAGATATTCTTATAACTAGGAAAGATAGTGGGAGGATGGATAACATGTTTTTTAATGACTTATTTCTTTGCCCTAAATTGTATTCATAAGAAGGGATGTTGTACTTATGCAATCCATTCATAACTATATCAAAACCACATCTTTGAAAAGGAAACATGCTAACATGAAAAGTAATCTATCCAACTTATGTAATGATTCAAGAAATGTAACCAATTGTCCTACAAATTTGATGATTTTCAATATTGAAATAAATATGGAATGATTTAAAATGGCTAAACTAAATGGATGGTTAGATCTAATGCATAAAACAAAAATTCCCCAAAATTGATAGATTGTAGTTTACCACTAGATCTAGGAAGTGCAAAGGACTCAAAAAATGCCTAGAAAATTTGGTTATGATGGGTCCTTGTACAAGGTTTAAAAAAATGAAAAATGAAAATTTTGAGCTATTTTTTGTGTTCTCTGTTCCAAGTTGCAAACTGTGGTTTCTGTGACAATTTTTTCCAGATTTGGGTGTCTGAATGCAAGTGTAATAAAGGGAAAAAAGTGAGCAAATATGACACTTTTTTAATACAATTTTGACTAAATTTTGTAAACACTAATATGCAAGTACTATGCAAAATCAATGTAATATGTATGCAATTTTTTGGATTTTTCAAATATTAAACAATGCAAAATGCAAATTTAAAACCCTAGATGAAATGCAAACTAATGCAATTTTGACAACCCTAGATGAAAAGAAAACTAATGAAATGCAATTAAAACTAATGAAAATCCTAGATCTAGGGTTTGGATGAACTCCAATTTAAATTTTTTAGATGTTACAATGTTAGGTTCACCAAAATGAAATGAAGGAAAATGTAGTTGGCAAAATGATATGGAGTGAAATTGGGGTGTCCACCTAACCATAAACTCATCTTTTCCTATTTCATTAGGAATAAGGATAGTGCCACAAGAGATTATAATTGATTTGCAACCCTTAGGTGAGTCAAATCAAATTTGTAGGACACTATGTGATCTCTCCTTATGATAGAAAAGTGTAAAATATGACTGAAATGCACTTTGGGGAGATAAACTAAAAATACTAAATGAACTCAATTGCGCAATGAAAGAATTGAAAAATGAATTTAAAACATAAAATAATAGAAAGTATAATTTGTAGGTAGATTTCAGGATTACAAGATGATATCTAATAACCCAAAAAATCTTATCCTGAGAAAATTGTAGGAGGACGCATTAGCCAAATCTGGACACCCCCTTATATGATTGAAAGACACTTTTGGGAGATGAATAAAAGTGCATTAATGATAAGATAATTGTGATATACCACTTGGAATATAAATTATTATGATAATACTATCAGAAACAATCGTTAAATAGCAGATTTGAAAAGGTTAAACTGATTTGTACCCAGATCCAAAAGTGTCACATAGGCGTCTTGTTCTAGAAAATGTGTCCTTGTAACTTTTTCTGAAAATAATTTTTGTAGTCCTCTAATGTTGTATCTAAGGCTCTGATTTCTCCAGGTTTTATTGTCGAAAGGCTGAAAAAAAATTTCACAAATGAGTTTCTGTCTCAACAACTTTGATGAAAACTTTGACAACTTTGACAACTCTGCACTTTTGATCCAATTTCACTCCTTCACTTGTAAATATGCAAACACACAAAGAGGATAAAAATGTTTTTTTTTTGGTGTATAAGGGTTTTCCTTGGTCAAACCCTAGTTTGGTAATTAAACATTGATAAATAAATGAAATCATAAATGGAAGGAATAATGAATGAACACTAGGTTGTTGCAACTCAACAAACCATTTAATGGGTGCCCTTGGAGGATTGAAGTCTAACACATCACTCCAAATATTAGATCTTGCATGAAATGGCTTAATTGGATGCTTAATTTGACACTCGATTTGATGCTTGAAAACTTGAAACCTACATCACAATGTTAGCTCCAAAAACATTTATGAATGCAAATAAATTATACATGATGATCTTGATCTTGATTGTTGCAATAATTGACTGAAAAATATTCTCTTCAATGCTCTTGAATACTCTTGACAATAATGCTTGATCATAAGAAGTTCTCCCAATTAAAATCTAGTTTCAAATGATAAAAAGACCTTGTATTTATAGATGTTTATTTAATTTCCCAAAAAACAGATCCCCATAGTCGACATTTGCAAGTGGAAACTCAAATATTACAATTCCACCACCAACAGATCCAAATTTGAAGGGAAACAGAGTAGTGGGACACTTTCGCCCAAGGTCGAATGGGTCGTTGTCCCATTATGGCGAATGAGTCGGAGGCCTTATTTTTCCAAAATTTAAGGTGTCAATGGTAAAGTATTAGATGGATGCATTTGTTTAATGTTTGAAATTTATTAAAAGTGGTGCAAATAGGCTATGAAATACATAATTTTAGGATATTATGGGGTCAATTAGATGTTTAATTAAGTCCAATTAATTAAGGGGATGCAAACATAGTGTGAAAATGTAAAGGCATACATTTTTTGACACTACAATTTTCAAGGTGCAAAACTAAAATATACAACTATTAAAAAATATGCATATGCACTTGTTAAGGCAGTATAAAATTTCAAGCCATATATCATAGGTGTAGGAATTATTTCCTTTTTTCCATACATAAATTAATGGATATCTTCACTCAACAAGAATATTTTGGAAAAATATGTAGGTGTATCAAAAAATAAAGAGTAGAATTTAGAGGTAAACATAATAAAACCAATATGGGGCAAGAACTAGCAAAACTTATGAAGAAAGTGAACCTCATTGTAGTACAAGTGCAAGAACTAAATATTGATCTTGAGTCCTTTCCTCACCATTTGAGGTTGATCCATGATAGCGAGGAGAACTTGACAATTTTTTTTCAAATACTCGATAATGAGCCCAAATGAATTATTTTGAATTAGTGGATTTAATTTCCAGCCCCCTTGCACTTGATAGGGGATGGATGGGAGAGAATTAACTAGGAATAGAAGAAAGAGGAGTTGCTAAATTTTTCTCATTGACCAACCTTGCTTGCTAGCTATTGGTTTAATCCAGACTACGTAGTAGGAAGTGTGTAACTAAAATTTTGACCCTAATAGAGAAAAATAAAATAATTTTAATCTACTCTACCCAAAACACAAACCACACTCAATATTAGATAAATTAGAAGATCAAATAAACATAGGAAATCACAAAATAAAATATCTCCAATCTCCTACTTTGAACTCAAAGTGGTTTTTCCCAATTGATTGATGATGTGTGCTCATAATTCAATAATATTACATTGCATTCAAATGCGTTGTTAAATGGATTGGGTTGAGCTCTGCTTTATAGAAATTGGAAGGATTGAATGGAGGGTGGAGATCAATTTGGAAGATCAAGGGATTAGAATGCTTAAGTTCTCTCAAGCATGGACGGGTTGACAAGTGGAAAAAAGAGATTGAATGAAGATGGTGGATCCACTATTATAGGAAAATAAAGGGGTAGGATTTGGAATGGGAATTAGTGGAGGGGCAAGATTTGATGGGTACTACCAAGTACCTTAGGAAGATCTCCAAAAAGGTGGCTTTTTCCACAAGCCATATCTTGGGGGTACATGGGGAATTTTAAATTACCTTTTTATGAAAAATAGGTGGATTTCCACATGCCCCTAAGTAACATGGGTGAATTAAAAATTAAGAAGTGTAAGCTTGAACCATGCTTTGGAGTACTACTTGTGGGTACTTGACATGGCAAGATATTTTGTGGAAGTTTGAGATGGTGAAATCCACTCTTAATGATTGATTATCCCATGCGAAAGTGATTAAAATATGATTAAAGGATAATGGGATATTGGAAGTAGGTTATGGAAAGTTCCTAAAAATGAAAATTAAATAAAATTAAATATTTATTTAATTTGAAATAACTATGGACATTAGGCTAGATAAATAATAATGGAGTAATTATTTACCAAGGGTTAAAATTTAGGGGAAATAGGAAAATGATTTTTTGATGATGAATGGGACAATGTGAATTTTACAGAAATATTAATTAAATAATTATAACATCATTTAATTAATATGTAAGTCAGAAATGGGGAGAATCAGGATAAATTGATCAAATATGAATATCAATTTTAGGTGTCTATTGGAAGTTTTCCTATCCAAAAAATAGTTAGCTCTAGAGAAAACTAGCCAACTAATAAAGTTCTTGTTTTACTCTAGACTCATTCTAAATTATAGAAAAAAATTATATAACATCACAAGCTCAATCTTATTACATATATGATATTTCAAACAACCTATCTCTATCTAGTTGAGTGCCTAGAGTGCTTAAGTATTCAAAATTTTAGCGTGTCATTTCTGGCTTGGAAAAATAATTGTAGCTCTTAGGGAGGTGGTGTTTTACTTAGAAAATATGAATTTACCGTAGAATGAATAACTATTAATAGAGACAAATGAAATTGTAATTATATAATTATGTGTTATTGAGGGAGAATTGTTATGAATAGATCATGATGGGATGCTTCTTAAATTCTTGAATCATGAACAATCCCTCCAAGTAATTAGTGAGTTCCACCAAGGAGCTTTTGTTGGAAATTTCATTGGCAAGACCATCAAACAATTTTTTTTAAGAGTTAGTTATTGATGGCCAAAAATCTTCAAATATGTTATTTCCCTCTTCCTAACAATTTGATCCTTATCTACAATAGTTCATCTTTAAGCAATGATGATTTTATAAGGGGTTGATGGTATGTGTGGCTTATGGTTGTTTGTATTCCTATAATAATAGTTTTCGCAGTGTTTTATACATTTGTGATAGATTTGAAAACTTTATTGTAGTAATATGTTAATGATGGATTAATGGTTCCTTTCCACTTTATTCTTATGAAGAACTATTGGTCACTATTTCAAAATATCTTATGTGTTTCCCTATGACTATATATTAATCGAAATTCCTTTCTTCCCCATGGATGGTTGATATTTAAATGGGATTTAATTTTTTTATTTACCTCACCATCTGATCTTCATTCCAACCTACTATTATTTGTGCTTCAAGACTCATGGCTTATTTTTAATTAGTTAACATCTATAGCTAGCTCAGTTGGTGGTTGGTCATTACCACATCACTAATGGCTTTGCCTTGATGTTCTATAGGAGTTGACATATTATTAAAAATTATGGATTGGGTGTTCATCTCAAACCTAAGAGTGTCATGACAGGCTTATTAATTTAAAGTATTCTTCTTACTATGTATAAATGTGTTTAATGTTGGTATGCTTAACTATTGATATTGATGTAACTTTTTGGTGTTTCTTGGTGGTTTCCATTTTTTCATTAGGCATTCTTGTAGCTCACATTCATGATTCCTAGTCTTGAGGTCACCCTTAGGTTGATCTTGTGTAATCTCATGTGATCTCTTAATAGAGTATTGTTTGTAAGTTTTTGGTAATAAAATAACAAGAATTTGACTTTTTACAACAACATTCAAATTTGAATGATATATTACTAAGTTGGAGAAGGAAAATGGGTTGGGATATTGAATGTTGGTTGACATATTTATAGAACATATAGATAAAAAAGCTGTAGAGTTTTCCTTGCATTAATTTATACTAAGGTGAGCAAAATATTGAATCTATATCCTATTTTCATTGTATCAATGCTCCATTTTCTAGTAATCCATCAAATGTATGAATACAATGTACATTTTTAAAAATAATTTTAATGTCCCCATGATTTTTTGTATGCTTTTGATAGTTTGTCTCACTATCTTAATCATATTTTATAGTTTGTGATTGTCATTGATTGGTTTTCCTTCGTATAATCTATAAAAAACCTTGTGAATATTTTTATGAGGTATTCTTTCAAGGTAATAGGGTGTGTGCAAGAAGTTGAGTCAACTTTTTGGCCAAAAAGTAGAAGTGTTTTCTCTGACTTTTTAAAATTTGTCACATTTGACCTTAAAATTTGAAGCACTTAGAGATGGAATCTTAAAAAAATTCACTAATAATAAAATGTAGTACTCAGAGTCTAGTTTCCAAATATGTAATTTATTTTAATACCCAAATGATACACATTGATTTTCAATAGGCGTTTCGAAAAACCACTGTAATTTTTTTTTACCATACCATGCACGTGTACATCATCCATATTTTGAACTAAGTAATCGTATTTTTCTGAATCCTTTTGGGAAAATATTTCTAACACACTGAAGAACACTCCCAATTTTTTTTTGTTAATTTTTTATTGGTCATATTTGTTGTTTTGAAAAAATGTCATGTACGTCATGCATAAGATGACCTAAACTTATCATTTTTTTTTCAAATTGAAAAGAATTGTCCGAAGTACTCTTTTGTACAATTCGTTCTTCAAAAAATTATTTTAATAAAAAGTCATTAAAATACTAAAAAACCTTGATATTTTAAGTTTATGGACCAATTTCATAAAAAAAAATTGAAAAATAGAAAAAAAAATCAAATTGTAAAAAAAATTATATATTTGGAATCTACATAGTCTCATCTATAATGGGTTTTAATTTCGTCAAAAAGTCATGCAAAAAAGGTCTTCAGACATATGTCCAAAGTCACTCTTTTCTTGTGACATTGATATGACCTTCAAGTTGTAGGTCAAACCAGGTTTAAAGCTTAGGTTCGGGTCCCCAAGCTTTTTTTCGAACTGAAAAAAAAAACACAAACCCGACCAAAAATACAGATTTTAAAAAATGGGATCTTGTTTTGAAAAGTTGCCAAAAATGGAAAGTGAGGTCCCATTTTTAAAAGTTGCAAAAAAATGGAAAGTTTAAAACAGATCCCATTTTTCAAAACAGGATCCCATTTTGAAAAGTTTTCAAAACAGGATCCCATTTTGAAAAGTTTTCAAAATAGGATCCCATTTTGAAAAGTTGTCAAAAATGGAAAGTTTTCAAAATGGGATATCGTTTCATTAAAAGCATAAAAAATATTTTTTATGAAACGAGAACCCTATTTAAAAAAAAAAGGATCTCGATTTTCAAAAAAGGGACCCGATTTTCAAAAAAGGGATCTTGTTTTAATATTAGGCTTGGGACCCCAAAGCAAAACGAGATCTTGATTGCTAAAATATGGGATCCAGATTCATTTTTCTCGATTTCAAGATTTTGTCTAAGGCTAAAACTTCAACCTTAAGTGGACTCAACTTCGTGCTTTCACCCAATACAACAAGCATATGTATCTAGTGATGTTCATGTGATTGTTCTGTATACCTTCTATTTTTTATTTCTATAGATAAATCCTAGCTTATTTGTAGGGATGTCAAGCATTGCCATCCATGTCATGTTATTTAAGGTTTCATTTGTTATTTTTCTTGAGCAATATTAATTTTTGATAAAGATACGACCGTATTGCCCATATGAATTATGGTACCTATTTATTTATTTCAATATACTACAATCGCATCAAACACTTCATGGAAGATCATAAAATTCAACCTCAAGTGTTTCAGGATAGTATAAATTATCTTGTTAATATTTTGATCTACTTAGTTTATGAAATATTTGATCCCTTTTATTTGGAACTAGGATAAGAAAATTGTTTATTGATTTATAATACATTTAAACATGTTTATGAGAAGTAGATTTATTTCAATGTGAAGGAGAGAATTTACTACTCCCAAGTCCCAAGAAAAATAGGGTCTAAAGGGAGCGAATTACCCTCGGCCACCTCAATGAAAAAAGTTCAAGTGACATAAGTTACAAAGAGATTACAAAAACACTCTTAAAAGAGAGTATCTAATATGTTCTCGGATAAAGGACTTTAGGGACCGAAAGAGAAAATTACGTAGGCCTTTGGGACAAGTTGGGAAGCTCTCGACTAAAGGATGTCAACACAAGACTCAAATGACAACGTGGTACAATGTCATCTTATGAACACATTGACATCTCATATAGACAAAGAGCTAAAATTGTACACAATAGCTCATATAATCTACTATCTACCCAAAATTCAAAGAATGACTATTCTACTAAGTTACAAAAGGAGGAATGAAAGGAAATGACAAAGAAGGTGAAACCTTAACTCATGAAATGTCTTGTGCTATGAATCTTCTCATAAAGCTTCACATGAAGAATCTGGACACAAAGCAGATGAGGAAAAGTGTTGGGGCTGTTTCGGGGCTTGCCTCATTCAAACCCCCATTTTGGTGTTTCCATCTCCATGAACAACTAGATAGATATAGAATAAATAAGACAATGCAAAATAAACACTGGTGATAAAAGAAAACCTCGCTATAGAAGAGAACTCGTATCACAAAGTAAATGATTAAGTGATAAAATCAAACCCCACTATGGAGGAGAACCTGTATCATGAAGTAAATAGACAAGATAAATATGCTATCAAATAGACAAGACAATATAACATCACAAGAGTTTTACCAATAGTCCTTGGCTCCCTCTTGGCTTGATAGATGTGACATTGTATGCTTGCAAGAGGGCCTTGGCTGTTGACAAGATGTGAATCCAATAGAGCTTCATCGTAGAGAAGAGATGAAGAGGAGAAATAAGCCAAAGAGCAAGTTGGAGTGAGAGAGAGTGAGAATGAATGAGAATGAAGGTGAAAAAGGGAGTTTTGTGAAGTTACATGGGCTGGAATGATCGTTACACTCAAGATTCTACCATGATGACATGTGTCACGGGTAA
Source organism: Sequoiadendron giganteum (assembly GCA_007115665.2). NCBI lineage: Eukaryota > Viridiplantae > Streptophyta > Pinopsida > Cupressales > Cupressaceae > Sequoiadendron > Sequoiadendron giganteum. Next base: position 896,383,996 of record CM021100.1, on the reverse strand, counting down.
AGTTCATGAGATTCCCTCATTTAAACTCAGAAAGTTTGGGGATGCTTGTGCATCACACGAATGTCTGTGTTGTGTAGGCATCCAACTCACAAATTTTCAAGAAATGAGGTGGCAGACTGCTAACACTTCATCATTGTCCCTTTTGGAGTCGAAATCATAAAATTTTGACTCATAAGGGTCTTGTCATAAATGCGGATAGGTGCCATAAATACAATATACCAAATGCATAAGTGTGAAATTACCACGGGGTGCAATTTTATGACACTACATTCAATATTAAAGATAATCGTATGTATTGAATATTTACTTGTATAGATATATTGATTTCCATTTATATAGTTAAAATATCTTAAATATATAATTTTATATATAACTGATTGAGTAGTTGCATACTTATACCTAGAACATAATCTTGGATAAGCATAAGCATAATTTAATTACATATAGAAATAGTTAGTTTAGTTTAATTAATGTGTTATATTCTATAATCAAATTAATAGATAAACTTGAATTAATTCACAATCTTCATATTTTTGATAAATTTTAGAAGTGTTGAGATACTTAAAGAGATCTCAACACATTTGTAAAATGACCAAATCTACCTAATTTATAATAAGATTGATTTTTAGGATTTGATGGGATTAATGTATATCTAAATTCAAATGGAATGAAGAGGAAATGAAAGAGGAACCCACATTTTTAAATTAATTCGAAATAAAACTCATCAAGTTTAAAATTTTCAATTTTGAAAAAAAATAGATTATTAAGAAAAAAGTGTTTTTTTTTTGGAAAAATACTTTCATTGCTTTTGTCAAGTAATGGTTTCATCATTCTATAGGAAAACTATTTTTTATGAGAAAAAATGAAAGCACAAAAACACACTAAGGAACAAGTGAAGGCTACCAAATAAAACTAGAGAGGTCTAGAGTGTCTGACAAGTGGAATTTACCTTGGAGATGCAAGTCAATTGTCACATTATCAATTTTTATGTTGTAATAGCTTTTTCTAGATTTATGTCATCGCTAGAAATGTCATCTAGGTAAGTATGTTTTTGGGTTCTTATATGTCTAGGATTAGGTTGTACAAGATGGCCTAACCTTGCATGTAGCAACAATTTAAACCTTAGCTATTTGATCATAAATATAAATCAATTTTGAGATTTTTATCTAATATTGCAACATATCAACCAATCAATAATAAATTCAAATGATTGCCACTCCAAGAAATAGATAAACATCTTAATCTTATTCTTCTTTAGTTACATGTGTTAATTAATTATTTAACTAGATCTAATATAATTATTCTTTATAATTAGATGATTTTAGTTAAATTTACGTAAATAAGTGTATACTAGTCCCTTTCTAGCAATGTAATTATAGTGCTAATCTTTAACTAGTTATTCTTATTTGTAATTTCCAACCAATCAATTTTTTAAAATATATATTCTATTTTCTTATTATTAATAAAGTAAAATATATACATCATAAAGAGTCTTAAAAAATATTATAAAGTAAAACATATACATTTTAATGAGAATAGTCAAAATTTAATTTGTCTCAAAGATTATTGGATAAAGAGTCGAGTTGTAATTATAATCTATGTGTAGATCAAGAATATATTAATGATAATTTTTTATAATATAATACAAAAATGATAAGTGTCTCAAATATTTCTTATCAATGTTATGGTGATGTGGCAAACATTTATTATCAATGTCATGGTGATGTGATTGTGAGAAGTCACATCACTATTCAAATATTAGATTACTTATTATTATCTCATATTAGTCCCTCCATGGTAAAAATATAAAAAATTACATCACTATTTAAATATTATACTACTTATGGTATCTCTTATTAGTCCCTCCATAATAAGAATATTATAGTAATCATTACAAACAAGAATTAGACTCCTATGCCAAATAGAATGCCAATATATCTAGTAATCTTCCCATATTTAATTTGCATCCACTCCTTAGGAATCCACATAGGAAAATACACAGCTTGAGACATCATAAATTTTGAGAGTTGGAAATAAGAATGCCCAAGGCATTATTCAACTCTTCTTTATAATTTTGCAAAAACATATTGTCATTAGTAAAGTGAGAGTTAATAAAAACCTTAACTTGGGGAATAGAAATCCCTTTTATAAAATTTATCTGGTTTTATCCCAAAGAATCACATATAAAGGGTGATAATGGAAATCCTTACCTTATAGACCACTGCAATTCAAATGGTTTAGATAAATAATTATTGATCACAAGTTGCACATTGGCATCCTTGAACATTAGCAAAAAAATTTAAGTTGCCAACAATTTTTTTTAATTTCTACCCATGTTTACTTCTCATCGTGTTGGATGCCTTCTAAGAAAAAATATGAATAATTGAACAAACTAATTAGGAAATTCCTCTGGTCAAAATAGGGTGGAAATGCTGGTTTTATTGTTTCTTCTTGGTCTCATTGCATTCAATCTAAGCACAAGGGTTGTTTAGGAATCATAGATTCAAAAACTTAAGGGTTATGTTTGGTTGCCAAATGGATTATTAGAGCAGCTAGAGGGGATGGACCATGAAAATCCTTGTTTGTACTCAAAATTTTCAAGCTGCAACAAATAAAAAATGGTAATCAATCAATTGGTTTGATAAAATTATTATGTCTCCCTTCTTCAAATTCAAGGCCTCCTTTCCCTTACAATCCATCTAGACAACTTGGCAATAGGTCTATCAATTTCTGCAATGGAATGGCTCCTCTCTACAACATGGATTCAACTTTTCTACTTCATCCATCTGGTGGAATAAACTTGTCAATTACCATAATCAACCGCTTATAATTTTTTTTCTAGAGCATGCTTATTATTTGTATAAGAAAGGTATTTGACAATTTAAAGACATTTGAGATTTTGATATGTTTGAATGAGCTTCATGGTTGAGAATCAAAGAGCAGTATAGGTTGAGCATTAAATATAAATATTTTTTGATATTTGTGCAATTATTAGTTCCTCTTGAGCTAGCTATAAAAAATTGTACTCCCAAAGATTACAATTTTTTTAAGGATTGGAGATGGTTGTCTTCACATTTTAATGATCTTTCGCTAAAGAAGATATATCTTCTTTTCTTGCATCACTAGAAGATCATTCCTTGTCTCAATCATAAATGGAAGTGCAAATTTAGTGCCAAGAAGTGGACCGAAATGAGTGCACAAATATGGAAATCCAAAGCTGATGCAAAAACTCAATTGTTGGCCTGGAAAGTTTTACATCATAAATTTCTGGTTAGAGATAGACTAAGATGCATTATGATTCAACTAATTAATTGTCTCTTTTGTCAATGTATTGAAAATATGAAATTTATTTTTTGGGATTGAACCTTTGTAACGCCCCACCACACAACCCTAGATGAAGTTGCATTTAACTACTTAAACGGAATAATTTTTTTTTTTAAAAGGATAAATAATAAGTAAGTTAATTAATTAATGCCAACAACCTCTAAGGTTACGAGACAAAGGTTATACAGAACCTCAACAAAACATGAATATAAACTATGACAATTATTTAATTGATAAACTTACACATACATTCCAAGTAATGTGAAATAACAACAAACATAAGATAAGACTTTCGATTTCATTAATCCATTCAAAACCATAAGATTACAATCACTCATCCCTCGAATAAGGCAAGTCCAACAATAAAGGGTTACAATTATAAATTCCACCTCGATAACAAGAGGGGTAAAGATAACAAGAATAATTGAAAAGATAACAAGAGAATGGCAACTGAAACCATGAGCTCTCCAACTGGAAGTCTCACCCACACGAACAAGGAGAAAACCCAATGGAGTAAGGTGCACGTTCCACCCAACCAAGTGGAACCCAAAGGTCCACCCCCCGTGCTAGGAGATAGTAATCAGAATCTCTAACCAAGAATGTCTACCTCTAGACATAGGCTAACACAACCATACTAAAATAAATACAGTAACAACACTTAATAATAGGGTTACAATGCTTCCAGAAGTTACTTGATCAATTGCATCACTGATGCGAACATACTGTCGACCTAGGAGAAGTGTCATCACATTATTACATAGGTTATCCTGGTGAGTCTTCCTAGGTTTTGGCCCCCGTCTCGGGTTATTCTGGTAACCTCTAACGACTTCCGGCCCCTCATGTAAACCAATGTGGAATCAGTTATCTTTCGTGGTGACAAGATAATGATCTTTCCATTCTAGGCCTTCCCGTCTCAACCCAAGTCCTTACAAGCCCTTGCATGCATGAGCGAGGCATAATTATCTTATTAAGTGTTTGATGCTCCCAATAGATTAATTTAGTTATCACTGGATTAACTAACTTGTAATGAGTTATCCTGGCACCACTTCGTGTGTCGGCCCTTGTTACAAGCCACTCCCCTATGACGACACATGGAACAACTCCACAATCCCAAGGATACTCAAAAGCGACACACAAAAAAGGTGTTCCAACCACTCCAAATCTAGGAGGTATAACATAGAACAAGGCCACTCCTTACAAGGAGATATGGATCCCATAATACGCCCTACTACCAGAAACATAATACACCCCCGTTCGTGGAAACCAGATAATGATTGAAAACTTACTACACGCTTCCCAAGGGTACAAAAATAGGTTGACAACCTGACACGACAACCCACCATAAGAAAGGACCCTATCTGGAAGACTTACAAGTACCATGCCCACATATCCCAATGACGACACGAACAGGTCAATAATCAAGACAAAATAAAATCCTACTTTGGGTTCACTAAACCCATTTCCTCATTAATATTCAGTAATTCACCGCATTTAATAAATCAGGAAAGGAATAAAATTCAACTCCAATGTTCAAGTTTCACTATTGTTCAATGATAACAGAAAGAGTTTAACATCTAAGTTTCAGGATAAGACGTTAGAAGTTAAAAAGGTCTATGGCAAAATCATTTGTTAACTAAATAAGACGCCAACACATTTCTTGTCAAATCATGTTTAACCTTTCAATATGCCATTGATTTAATATTAATATTTGAAAAAAAACACGCCATAGTAAAATATAAATTCGATTTTCCCAATCAGTTTGCCCAAGAAAATAATTCCCCTTTGCAAAAGCAGTTAAGAACTTTTTAATTATTTATTTCATTAATTAATTATTTCCCACCTTTAATCCCAATTTCACTAATGTAAATAAAAACATAACAAATGCCTTAATAACCTTATTATAATATTACAAATAATAAATTTCATTATTAAATTAATATTAAAATAACATATTGGCATCGTCCGTAGCTAGAGTGTTCATGGAGGATATTGTGAGGTTACATGGCATTCCATGTCAGATTATCTCTGACAGGGATCTAGTGTTTACTTCAGCTCTTTGGACAGCATTACAGCATGCGATGGGGACACAGTTGAACTTCAGTTTAGCTTATCACCCCGAGACAGATGGACAGATCGAGAGGGTTAATCAGATCCTTGAGGATATGTTACGTATGTATGTGATGGACCAACAAACACGATGGGAGGATTATCTCTATTTGGTAGAGTTTTTCTATAATAACGGCTTCCAAAGTTCCATTGGTATGCCTCCATTCCAGGCATTGTATGGGAGACCGTGTCATACCCCTTTGAGTTGGGATCGACTGGAGGACAGGATAGTGTTGGGTCCTGAGATGCTGCAGGATATGGAGCAGCAAGTGGATAGGATTAGAGAGCACTTGGTGGCAGCACAGGATAGGCAGAAGAAGTATATGGATGCGCATAGAGTGGATCGTTAGTTTGTTGTAGGCGATAGAGTCTTCTTGTGGGTGCATCCACGAAAGAGTCCCATCCATTATGGGAAGGGCTCTAAGTTGGCGCCTCGCTTTGTCGGACCTTTTGAGATACTCGAGAAGATTGGTCCTTTTGCTTACCCTCTTGCCTTACCGCCCAATCTCTCACACATACATGATGTGTTTCATGTTTCAGTTCTTCGGCTGTACCATCCTGAAATTTCTCATGTCCTTGATTGGAATGCATTGCAGGTAGAGGACAAGCAGCTGGCTTTAGAGCCCGTGGCCGTCGTGGAGCATAAAACACTCACCCTTCGAGGGCAAGGTATTGATCAGGTTAGGATTCAGTGGGATCCTAGGGATGAAACGTCATCCACATGGAAAGATGCAACTAGAATGAGGGAGCTTTATCCCTATTTGTTTGTAGGCTTCCAGGAGTAAGCCTAACCCTAGGGGGGAGGATGTAATACCCCTCCGTTTTGTCTATTGTATGAACATTATTGGTTCCTATTTTATGTTTTAGTATTGTGATGTACTTTGACATTGTACTTGGTTATAATTTATCTCTATGGTTATCACGATGTATCTTGTCTTGAGGATCCTATTTTGATGTGATTATTATGGCATGTTTGGAAATAGTTGAAGTGTATATTTAATTTATGATGTTCATGCTTTCAATTATGCTGCTATGTTAGATGCGTCAGTTAGAATTATTGTATTGGTGAAGAGGATGGTATCGCATCACTCGCTTGCGAGTGCCCTGTGATCTCATGATTTCCCCTTCATGGTGTGCCTTATTTATGTCATATTATTGCATGTGTATATATATTATGTGTTTGCAAGTTGACAGGTATAGGACATCGACTCCACCTGGTTTCTAAGGTTCGAGTGTGTCCATTGGCCAACGACAATTGATTGGGAGATAGTAGCTAGGATTTCGTGCCGAGTCGTCACCCTAGTCCTAGTGTATCATCTGGTGTTAGTCGGGTTAAGTTGCCTTATTTGGGTCTTCTGGCTTTAAATTCAAGCTTATTGTGCAACTAGGAAAATGGTAAAATATATGCTCTTATAGTTAAATTGGAAATTACATTGTTGATTTATGTTGTGATGTAATTTATTTTATTGTTAATTTAATCTAATTATTAAATAAGTTAATCGTTGAGTAAACCCATGTTATTAATTGATTAAATTTATAATGTTGTAATAGTTAAATTACTCATTTTGGGAATTTTATGCATATTTGGGCAAAATTGAAAATTAAAGGGAAATGAATTTAAAAGTCAAAGTTGAAAAGTTGGAAATTCAAGATTCAAAAATTCAAAAATAGATATTTTCCATTTTTGTTTTTTGAAATTTATGAGGGTTATTGGGTTTTAGGGCAAAATCCTTATGTGTTTGAATTTGCTTGAGAATTTTGGGGATCTTGAATTTTGGAGAAAAAATTGGAATTTTTAAAAGGAGGATTCTTCAAATTTGCGGGTTTTTTGATTAGAGTTGCAAAATCTCGAGGAATTGGATTGGAAGCAAGAGGGAAAGCTAATCATCATCTAGTCATCTTCAAATTCCAAATTTACTAGGTTCTTGTCTTTTGTTTTATTGTTTTTGGAAATTTAAATTTAAATATGTTGATGTTGAAAATCTGGTTGCAAAATGTTTTCAATATTTTGGTTGTGAATTGCAATGGAAAAACCCATATGGAAAATTGAGTTATTGTGAAAAAACTCACCTTTAAAAATAAAATAAAATAAAAAGAATAATTTCTCCAAGGAAGAACAATGGAGTTTTGTTTTGGTTTCAACATGTTCTCTTTGAAAAAAAATAAAAAATTATTCTTCTCCTCAATTTATCTTCATTGGAAATTTGGTTGTAATTTTATATATATATATATATAATTAAATATTTGTTTTTCATGTTGGGGTTGAGGTCATGCCCCCATTTCTTTCATTTTCAAAAATGAAAATATAAAATTTTCTTTCCAGAAAAATAGGTCTATGTTTTTTTAAAAAACCCCAAAATTTTTGCAAGAAATTTTTTTAAAAAATAAAAATAAAAAAATAATGAAAAACCAGGGGAGGCACAGGGGGCTTGACCCCCACTGTGCCCCCATGGGAGGCAGGTGAGGGGAGCCGTGCCCTGCGCGCACTCCGCCCCCTCCTTACCTGCGCACAACCGCCCATGGAGGACGACTGTGTTTACACACAGTCGCCTCCATTCATGGGGGTCGGCTGTGTGTAAACACAGTTGCCCATGGGGCGTGCGGCCAGGGAGTTACGCCTCCCTTTAAATTAGGGTTGGCTTTTGTTTTTTTTTTCTATTATTATTTATTTTCTTTTTTTATTTTTTTTATTATTTTAATATTAAATATTATATATGTCATAATATTAAGTATTAGTATTTAATATTATAATATATATGTTATTTTAATATTAATTTAATAATGAAATTTATTATTTATAATATTATAATAAGGATATTAAGGCATTTGTTATGTTTTTATTTACATTAGTGAAATTGAGATTAAAGGTGGGAAATAATTAATTAATTAAATATTTCTTAATTGCTTTTGCAAAGGGGAATTATTTTCTTGGGCAAACTGATTGGGAAAATCGAATTTATATTTTACTATGGTGTTTTTTTTTTCAAATATTAATATTAAATCAATGGCATATTGAAAGGTTGAACATGATTTGACAAGAAATGTGTTGGCATCTTATTTAGTTAACAAATGATTTTTCCATAGACCTTTTAAACTTCTAATGTCTATCCTGAAACTTAGATGTTAAACTATTCCTGCTATCATTGAACAATAGTGAAACTTGAACATTGGAGTTGAATTTTATTCCTTCCCTAATTTATTAAATGTGGTGAATTACTGAATATTAATGAGGAAATGGGTTTAGTGAACCCAAAGTAGGATTTCATTTTGTCTTGATTATTGACCTGTTCGTGTCATCATTGGGATATGTGGGCATGGTACTTGTAAGTCTTCCAGATAGGGTCCTTTCTTATGGTGGGTTGTCGTGTTAGGTTGTCAACCTATTTTTGTACCCTTGGGAAGTGTGTAGTAAGTTGTCAATCATTACTCGGTTTCCACGAATGGGGGTGTATTCTGTTTCTGGTATTAGGGCGGATTATGGGATCCGTATCTCCTTGTAAGGAGTGGCCTTGTTCTATGTTATACCTCCTAGAGTTGGAGTGGTTGGAACACCTTTGTTGTGTGTCGCTTTTGAGTATCCTTGGGATTGTGGAGCTGTTCCACGTGTCGTCATAGGGGAGTGGCTTGTAATAAGGGCCGACACACAAAGTGGTGCCAGGATAACTCATTACAAGTTAGTTAATCCAGTGATAACTAAATTAATCTGTTGGGAGCATCAAACACTTAATAAGATAATTATGCCTCGCTCATGCATGCAAGGGCTTGTAAAGACTTGGGTTGAGACAAGAAGGCCTGGAATGGCAAGATCGTTATCTTGTCACCACAAAAGATAACTGATTCCGCATTGGTTTACATGAGGGGCCGGAAGTCATTAGAGGTTACCAGGATAACCTGAGACGGGGGTCGGGACCTAGGAAGACTCACTAGGATAACCTATGTAACAATGTGATGACACTTCTCCTAGGTCGACAGTATGTTCGCATCAGTGATGCAATTGATCAAGTAACTTTTGGAAGAATTGTAACCCTATTATTAAGTGTTGTTACTGTATTTATTTTAGTATGGTTGTGTTAGCCTATGTCTAGAGGTAGATGTTCTTGGTTAGAGATTCTGGTTACTATCTCCTAGCACAAGGGGTGGACCTTTGGGTTCCACTTGGTTGGGTGGAACGTGCACCTTACTCCATTGGGTTTTCTCCTTGTTCGTGTGGATGAGACTTCCAGTTGGAGAGCTCATGGTTTCAATTGCCGTTCTCTTATTATCTTTTCAGTTATTCTTGTTATCTTTACCCCTCTTGTTATCGAGGTGGAATTTGTAATTGTAACCCTTTATTGTTGGACTTGCCTCATTCGGGGAATGAGTGATTGTAATCTTATTGTTTTGAATGGATTAATGAAATTGAAATTATTATCTTATGTTTGTTGTTATTTCACCTTACTTGGAATGTATGTGTAAGTTTATCAATTAAATAATTGTCATAGTTTATATTCATGTTTTGTTGAGGTTCTATATAACCTCTGTCTCGTAACCTTAGAGGTTGTTGGCATTAATTAATTTACTTATTATTTATCCTTTTAAAAAAAAAATTATTTAGTTTAAGTAGTTAAATGCAACTTCCTCTAGGGTTGCGTGTCGGGGCGTTACAACCTTTGCTAAGAAATAATGGAATGTTATCTTTAATAATTTTTTTGATGTTTTTCATCATAAGCTGAATTAGAGAGAGGCTCTTTTGGGATTTGGGTTGCATAAAGACATGATTGTCAATTCTATCAGACAAATTATTTTATGACATATTTGGAAGGCTAGATGTACTATTGTGTTTTAAAGTAAATATTTTCAAGAAACTTGTATTCTAATGCTTTACTTTAACATAGTTTTTCAGGTTGCTTTTTTGTGTTCATAGCTTCAAGATTTGTCAAAGAAAAATGTAACGGTTATGGCTCAACTTCAATAAATTCAGGACCGGGTTAATCAACTTCATAACATCTACAAAATGAACTTATGTAGAGAGTTTTAGTTTAAGTATTAGTCTCTTGTTTTGTCGGGTCACGACCATATGTTAGATTTTTGTATTTCTTGCATAACAATTGTAATATGAACTTATGCAGAGTGCTTTAGCTCAAGTATTAGCCTCTTGTTATGTTGAGTCATGGTCTTATGTTGAATCATTGTATTGTATTATCTTTCATCTTCAACTACTAGCTGGTAGCTATTATTCTTTGTAAGCTTGCTTTGTTTAATAAAAAAATAAGAATTTGACTCTAGACAAATCACATCAATTTCTTTATCTTTTTCTATAGTTTAAAAAATTTCTTCCAAAGTTTTTATTGTTTTAACTAAAAAAAATAGATATTTATGTGACATTTTATCGGTTTATGTTGAATGGAAAGATAATTTAAACTTTTATTATACAACTATTTTCTATTCAATTAAATTCATTTGATTGGAAAAACCAATTATAACAATTTATTTTTTTACATATATAACATTACAATAGTTATTATAATTTTCTAGTATATTCATGTAGATCACCATTAATGCTAGATCTTTTCTTCGACAGAAAAAGTTCTTTATTATTTTTTTCTATTTAAAAAAAACATATAAATTATTTTATCAATTTTTGTCAACATTGTTTGTTAATTATAAATACTATCTATATAAAACCCCTTACAAAATCTTGAATGCCGACCTTTTCAAAACTAAAACACAAACAACATATATGTTTAAACAACTAAACCTATAAAATAACTCTAAAATCTAATATCTATTAAAAATTTGAATAGTTAATATTATTATATACTATAAATTGTAGAATAAGTAGATTACTAGACCAATCAATATTTGTTAGTCCTTTAATTAGTTACTATCTATCAACTATACTTTCAATAATATTACAATAACAAGGACTAATAGATGACAAGTGTTTGTTATAATTGAAAAGTAAATAAAATATTGTATGAATCAACATCCTTAATTAATTAGATATTATATATACTACTTATTATATATTAATAATATTCTATGTATAAATTTGTCTAATATATGAACACTATATACTTAGACAATATTTAATTGTTATTATAAAAAATAACTATTCAATATAAATTCAAATATTTAACAAGAGTATAAATAAAACTTAAAATTTATATGAAAAAACCATCTTCACACCTAAACAAATAAATAAATTTTTATTTAGTAAAAAACATATTATATTTACTACAATAATTAATATTTATTGATATGTTTAAATAATAATGGTCTAACTTCAATTTCTAATATAAATCACTATACAACACTTTTTCTTACAATTAAATAACTATATAACAAATTCTCCTTAGAATGATACTTGGGTCCCACCACAATTTAAAGTTAGCTTTTCTATACAAGAAAATAAAGTGCTTTAGTTGTTGAAGTACATTTAGAAAAGTATACCCTAAGCATTTCTTAAAACTCTTTGGAATTTACTTTGACTATAAACTATTTGTAAAGATGCCTATTGCTTTCATTATCTATTCTTTCATAATCAATATGCTTGCATGCCATTATCATGGAAATGGGCATGCCACCATTTATCATCAAAGGTCAAGCCTATCAATATCAATGCTTCCCATTTCTTGCTATACACGGATGGATTTTCTCTTATCCATAGAATGTTTTGGGAAGAAAAAAATTATTTCCTTGGATTTTCTCTTATCCATAGAATGTTTTGGGAAGAAAAAAATTATTTCCTTGTATTAAGTGAAAATGATAACATGTACATTTGCATGAAGCCAAGGAATTTTACTTTTAGTTTAGATGATTTATTTTTATTAATATATATATATATATATGTGCGTGATTTATAAGTAATACAATTGTACGTGAAATTAGATCATGGTATCACATGTTCCATTTTTTTTATTATTAATTCATAGATTTTTGTTCGCAATATCTAATGATTATATTCACCATCTTTAATGGATCCATGAGTGTGAAATTGACTTGGGTCATTTCCATAATCACAAATCTAAACCCTTCACTTTTAAAATTCAAATTTCAAATTTATATGTAACCAAGTACTTCACTAGCTATTGTGAGACAATGTAACATACACCATGTTGAATTGTATGTTTAGTTGTTATATTTAAGAATATTTACTTATTTGTTTAGAATTAACATAGGATTTGAGGAGCACATTTGAATTTCTTTTTGTGAAGGTGGATACAAAGAATAATGTACAATCAAATATCACTTTATCATAGGCCCACTACATGTTTTCTTCCTATTTTTGATAATTTTCTTAGTGTCATAAATCCAATTCATCAAATGCTTGACTAAGGAGAACATGACCTTCATAATATAATAGACTCCCTAAAGTTTCTTGTAAACATTCCTAATACATACAAGTATTTAGATATTTGACTAAGATGAGTAAGATTCAATGGTTTGTGAATTACCAAATTCTTATATGTTATAGGATAACTTCTATACACCAAATTAGGTCCATGCCCATAAAGATCACCTTCATACTAACAAACTTGATCGCTCATACCACAATAAAATTTCTAGGTAAATGATTGAAGATACAAATTTTAAGCCTAGGTGAATGTATTCATGACACTTAGACAACCTTTGATGTCATGGTTAAAGCTAAGTACCAATGCAATTAATTAATTTTATTTTTATAATTTTCTATGATTAGTCCAAGCTTTAATACCTAGGTTAATTTGTGTGTTAATTGAATGTGTTTACTTAATTAGCCTATATAATTTATGTGAAGGTATTTTTTCCTCTACATTTTAGTGATCTTATCTACTCTTACATTACATTACTCTTGGGCTTAGCATTAGGATTTTTCTTCTAAATTAGGGTTTCCAGATTTAATTTTTGAGTGCTAATTTATATCTAATTATTTTGACTACTTTATCCTATTTTTATATTTTATTATGATTTAATTTCTATTTCTTATTTTCTCCTCATAATTTTACTTTTCTCTGAGTTTTTAATTCTTTGTGCCACCTTGTTTCATCCACCCTACCCACTTTCCTTCATAGATTTTTTTAAATTTCTTATTCTTCCATTTTAGACAAACTTACTCTATTTTTACATGAGCTTCATGTTGTCTCTACTCTTCCTATAACTAGTGACATTATAATGCATGAGCATGGTAATGTGTTATTTTTGGCACCTAAATATAAGTATTTGAATTTACACCATAAATATTACCTAGCTATAGATAAATTTCACATTATTTTTATAAATGCATAAGTATCGATAAGGATGAAGAATGCATAGATTTTATTTAACAAAAAATATATTTTGAGACATGTGCAAATCATATTTGTGTTTATACTATGAATTATCTTATAACATTCATATGATTTCTTGGTATACATGGATGGGACTTGCAAAAATTCTAGTGTGTATCTAGTAAAGTAGATGATATAGGACTCAACATGCTTTGAGTGAGACTTAGAGTTATGACAATATGTTAGTAACTTATTTTTTTAGCCATTGGTATTTTTTATGCAAGTAAATTATGACTAACATTTTAGTTCCATTATTTAGACCCTCCCATTTTTATGTATTATTTTGTAAGATTATAATTATAGATTCCATCAATGGTGGACATATGAAGTGTACAAATTTATGCAAAAATAAATTATGTAGGTGTGAATGATTTGATTCAATGGGAAAAATAGGTTTCGAATGGATCTAAAACTGTTTACAATAGGTTTTGAATGCACTTGAAACCATTAACAAGCAGGTTTTAATGGGGACTTGAAACCCACACAAAAAAACCAAGTTACAAAAACATAGAACAAAGACAACCAACAATGAACTAGAGGTAGATTAAAAAAGAAACAACATGAAGACACAAATCTACACCAAATAGAAAAGGTTTTAATGGGATACTCAACCCCAAAACAACCAATTACAAGGGAACTTGCAACTAAGAACCACTTGAAATGACCAGGTAACCATCAACCCATAACAACCAAACTACAACACAACACTTATCAACACCACTTCCTGAAACATCCAAGTAACCATCAACCTGTATTAGCCAGACTACATCACAACACTTATTTGCACCAACCAACAAAACCAAACTTCCCACCTCAATAGGAGAGTTAGGAATCATAATAGAACACCAAGAAACCTCCCAGCCACACTAGCGAGGAAAAGAAAATCTCTTGCAACCTACTCCTTTTCAAAATCTAAAAGAACCGAATCAAACTCCACATCAAAAGGAGTAGGCTCCCATCTATAGGAGAAGATACCATGAAGAATATTACCACAACTGCAGCCTAACTGTAACAAAAACCAACTCCACCTCCATAGGAGTGCGCAACACCTCCAAAGGTGTTGTAACAACAAGGATGAACAACAATGAAAGCCCTCTGAAGACCCCAACTCTACCTCTAAAGAGAGGGTTCCACCTTCATAGGAGTAATCTTCACCTCAATAGAAGACTCAGACTATAGAAAAGGGAAGAAAGCCAACCAACCAGCAACAAGGAGCTCCATGACAACCACTGACAACTTGAGAACATGGCCCAATGAGAGAAACACAAGGACAAACCCAACCACACTACAAGGGGGTAAAGAGAACATACAAACAAAAAATAAAATTTTCATAGAAGGAAAAAAAGAAATAGAGAATACCTTAGCCACTAGCCAAAAGAGAAGAAACTTATGTGCACCAGAAAATAGTAGCCTCCCTACCCAGAGAACAATAAATTCCTTGCCCAAAGAGCAAAAACTTCCCTACCCAAAAAAAAAAACAACACCAACATAGAGACAATAGACCTCGAAAGAAGGACAAGGCAAGGAAAGCCTCCAAATAGAGAGAGTAGAGAGTCATCAAGAAACTTAAGACCAACCTCCAAACCTACATGCCACTTGGGGTTTGAAACATGCCAAAAAAATTCTACAACCAACTCCACTAGAGGCAAACCAACAACCTTAACCCCAAGCAATGAACACACCCATACTAAGGCAAAGAAGCCCCAAAAGAGACAGAGAGAGCTCAAAAAACTTGTAGAAAGGACAAGAGGAGAGAAGACACAAAAAGAGAAATCCACTTCCAACCCTACATGATAGTCAAGGTCATAGATTAGGCCACCATTCTCCTCAAACAACCCCTCAACAAGAAATCTAGGCCCCACAACCAATACCAAAACCCCATAAGAGAAAAAGGGGCCTGAAAGAAGAGGGATGAGGCAGGGATAGCCTCCAAGTAGAGAGAGTAAAGAGCCAACAAGAAAATGAAGAATGACCTCCAACCCTACATGCTAGTCAGGGTCTGAAACATGCCATAAAATGTCTAAAAATAACTCCACCAGAGGTAGACAAGCTACCTCACCCCCCTGCAATGAGAGTCCCCAAACAAAGGTAAAAAATCCCTAAAGAGGCCAGAGAAAACCTATAAAACCAACAAACAAAGAAAGAGAAAAGGAGGCACAACAAGAAAAAACCACTTCCAAACCTACATGCCTATCAAGGTTTGAGATCAAGCCACCAAAATCCTCAAGAAACCCGTCAGAAAGAGCTCCTGGCCCCACAACCACTATCACACCCATTGAAATAGAGATCCTTAATCGAAAGAAAAACCCCCGCCGAACACCATGCCAAAAAAACAAGGTAGGCCACAAGTGGAGCCAACATAGAGCACACTCAGGAGAGACATCACAAAGGAGGCCACTCCCTGAGCAACAAAATGGATCACACCTAGGATAGAGATTCCATGCAAAAACACATGAAACATTCCAACAACACCGAATGGACCACCCACCACCATCTCCCTCTTCATCTACATTGTCCCCATCACCATCCTCTCCTTCATCATTCTCATAATTTGAACATAGGCCTTTGATCCCTCTCCCACCCACTTCCATTCTCTTGGAACATAAATGTTATGTGCTAATTAGGTTTGAATGTTATATAGTGGTGTGAGAGGAATATTTTTAGCCTACTTTACAAATACTTTTGTGCTAAATTACTTAAATAATTCTTCAATTAGCTTGCACTATTAGTAAAATAAATAAAAATAGATTATTGATGTTCAATTAGGTGGATGATTGACAATCTTGTGCACCTACAAAATATTAATATAGTATGGATTTATGTATTAGATTCCTTTGTTCAAGAAGCTATAAATAAATATATATTTTATTTCATCAACTCAACATTCAATTTGATTGATGAGGCTTTGTATAAGTTCTGCACACTAGTCAAGAGAAATTTCTTGTGTCAAACGTATCTTTTTGGCTGATGTCATGGATTCTTGAAAATAGCATATAAACCCTTCAAATAGAGTAGTCACTCCTTATGCATTAGGATGCATACTATAAGGGGTGAACAACTCATAGTTTTATAATGGTAGAGTGAAAGAGTGGAAAGTAGTTTGAAAGTGTTAATTGATTGATGTAAAAATGAAGGTGAAAATAAAGAAGGGAAGTTACAACCATGACCTTGCAAGGGGATTGATTTAAGAATGAAAATTATTCACAAAAATATGGTGAAGGGAAATAGGAATTGATATAAGAGATCACACATGTGCTAAATATAGAGGTTGAAGATAAGCAAGTGTAGTAGGAGGATGTACTAGGAGAAGAATTGCCACATGTTTTGAAAGTTGGCGTTATCAGTTATATGCACTTAGAGGGAGATGAAATAGTTATAGCCTTGACATTACCATCAAGTGCAGTTTATCATTTATTTTAATAACAGTTAAAATGTTATTTATTTATAAAATTTATAAAAATATATATTTAATAGGAAGTTAAGAATGAAACTTGATGAATATTATTGCAATATATCATACAATAGTAGTGGAGCCAATAATAATAATAATAATAAAGATATTCATGGGGAGGAAGATGCTCCTTGATATTAAAAGACATAAGATATCAAGTGACGAACTAAGAATGTGGCTAATATTATTTATAATGTTAGGCTATTTGATTCCACACATTGGATTGGTACACTAAGTACTATTAGTGCTAAAAACATTATCGTCTCCCTAGAACCAAATCTCACTCACACTTGGCCCAATGTTGTCAACATGCAGGTGAAAATGGTTTATCAACAAAATAATGGAGAGTTTAAGGAAAACTCTATGAGAGTGTGTTATATCTTCTACACTTTGAGCTTAACTTAGACTCAGAAGGGTGTACCTAGGGGTATGCCACAATAGGCATTAAAATTAAACAAATGGACAACCAAACCCAAATGTAATCTTAACCCCACATACTATCACTAGGTTAAGATAAAATGGTTGCATATGACCCCTATATAGTTGTTATAATCATGTACACATAACCCACATGAAATAGGTCTAATGAAAGTTCACTTAAGAATGATTACCTGGTTATATCAAAATTCATGGATGTATAGGAATTAGGACCACTTGAACTAAACTAATAATTAAATATTTTTATTTAAATGAGTATAGACATTGGTCAAGTGGGCAAGGAGACTAATTCCTATCCATTAGTCTACAAAGTGATAGATAATAGGAAAGAAAATAATGAAGAAATCATATAGGAATCGATTTGGACATATATGCCATCACAACACAAACATTACACATAAATCATACTTATTTATCTAAATTAAACTGCATGAATCCAATTGTAACAAAAAATAACTATTACAAAGCTTGTAATACATTAGAATGTTGTCATATTATTAAATGTTCATTATATTCATTCCAACAAATTTGGTAAGCGAAAAACTTCACAACCATCAAATATTCTCGAAGAGAAATTAAAATAGAAATGGAGACATTCATTGTATAACATATGTATATGTATTTTATTCTTTACACACTCCATGAATCCATGACCTTTTTTATAACTAGACAAAGTGTGAGTTAAAACCTTAGGTAATCCTCTAAACCTGCATCATCTTTAGTAGCCACTTGAAGAACCAACCTCTCAAAAAATGAGACAAAAAACAAAACATATACATTAGGGCACCCAACCCTAATTGTAACACACTACAACATCGCCCAAATCTATGGCCCAAGACAAATTATTCCCAAAATGGATCCCCTAAATGGAAGGAAGCCATATGAAATCAAATTAGACTTTCCAAAATAAAATATGGTAGTTGGGATAATCATAACCATTAATGTGGATTGGTGGAGGGATTTGATGAAGAAAAACATTATTAGGTTGTAAAAACACCCAAAAACCACTTAAAACTTTCTTGGCACTAAAATAGGCTAAAACATACTTATCAACATTAAAATATATAAACCACTATCAAAATAATATAGCAGAAATTAGGTTGAAGCCATCAACCTATCTCATTATCACACACCAAACAAAGGCAAAGACCAACACAAAAACCTTCCAAGTGGAACAAACCAATCAGGCATAAGCCTTTGGGCCAATTTTCTACTAGTTGCTAATCAAGCCCTAGATCAGGCACAAACAATCAAGAAACCTCTCCACACAAATCAATATTGGGTCATTGGGCATTAGGACTAATCCCTAACATATGCAAAGATGATAAGATAATAGGGAGAATGTTGAAACCCTTCCAACCAAATCACTCAAACATTTCAAGTTCTTCACTGTTAGTGATCGAGCTTTGGGGAAAAATATGGAACTTGTTGAGGTTTCAGGAATGGTTGTTCATGTCGATGAAGGTTCCAATATTTTTTTCATCCAAACTTCGCCAAATTTGAAACATAGGTACCCATTAGGTTATTCTACAACATGGAAGGTTCAAACAAATCATGAACTTAGCCAAATTTTGGATTTTTCAATATTGGGTAAATGACTAAGAAAAAAAGGGAAGTTCAAAAGCCTAAATTCTAAGCCGAAGAAAAAATTCAACATGGTGATCTTGATGATCTATCTCAAATTTATTATCTATGAGAGACCATTAAATGGGAATATAAATGGGAAGGGACTCAAGAAAAAAAGGCATGACAGGATTGAGTGCCAACAATGGATTTGATTAGGGATGTGTGCCTCTTGTAGGCACAACAAGAATCTAGATCTTTGGGAAGACCAAAAATAGGAAATAAAAGAATGATACTAACTCATGAATGAAAAAAATATACATACATGATGAAGCCTCACAACCATCTAATCATGACAAGAAATGAGCACTAAAATATGGTTGTGAATATTTTATTAACACAATGTAGGCCAACCTTGCAGAGGATGGATAAAGTTACTTTCATTTTTTAAACACCATTCTATTAAAGGAACCGATTTCCCTCAACCCATAACTGTTTCTTTCACATAGCTGTAAAAACCACAACCTTCTCCTTTCAAATAAAAAACTATGATTACCACCAAACAAGTGAAGACTTTCTCCACCATTGTCCTTTCCATTGGATGGAAACCAAAAAACATATACCATCACACTACCATACATTACATCCTTTAGTTTTACACCAACTAGTGGAAACAATTGAAAACTTAGATCAACGATAAATGAAACCATGATATATTCATAATTGTTGACCTCTACAAGTGAATTGGGGAAAAAATAGAATACCTCCAATTCACAATACAAATAAAAATATGCCTCCTCATTATGTTGACCTACAAAAGGAAAATCATCTTCTAAAACAGAAACTTAAAAATCTTGGAGCTAAGGCATATAGGAAACATGAGAAATAGGTTGATCATCAACATGGAGAAACTATTAATTATCAACACCATCACAAGATTTATGCTAGATCCAAGTGAAACACTCAAACCTAGGCAAACTATCATCCACACTATAATATGCTACATCTTCATCATGAAGAAAATCCTCATAGTCAATTTTTTTCACCTTTGGGATTGTTGGTGTGATTAAAGTCTTGTACCTAGTTAATTATTTATTAGGGACTTAGGGGACTTAGTTCGCATGTTAAGTTTACTTAGGATATAAGCTTTCAAGTCTAGAAGTCTTAGTTGTCTTATCTAGACTTTACATTATCCTAGGTAGTTATGAGTTAGTTGTCTCATGTGATAGGATTAAGCCACTTGTCATGATATTTTCTAATCCTATCTCTCATCTTCCCTTTATAAGCAAGGAATCTCATGCATATTTTGCATCTTGTAAATCATCTTGAGCATATTGATCAACATCTTGATCATATTGTATTTCTTGTTTGGTGGAATGGAATCTTTCATTGTTGCTTCTCTCTATTGCATGTGGAGGTTATTTTGTGTTGCAGATAAAATATCTTGGTTGCTCACTTCAACATGGTATTAGAGCCTTGAATCTAGAAAGCCCCTTCCTTTTTCTTAGAAAGTTTCTACCATCAAATTTTCTATTGTGATTTGAATTTATTTTTTGATCTTGTAAATTCTTGTATGCTCTTCTCTTGTGTTGTAATACTATCTTTAGAATTAGAAAGGGTTTGTAAAGATATGTTAATCTTATATTGTATGTATTATTTTTGGCGAGATCTCATGATTGCAACACTTTTGGCTATAGTGGTAATATTTTGGTTATACCATTGCATCTAGGAGGTTTGAGAAAGTCATATTTGGCTTTTGTTTCACTCAATTTGGTCACCATTTACAAATTTGGAAAATAAGGATTTGAAGCTCAGATCTGGGAAACAAATTTTTGTAGGAGAATTTTTGGCAAAAAATAACCTTATCATTGTGTCTAAGTGGCCGATTCCATGAATTTTGATAAATAATTTTCCTATATTCGGAAAAAGTTGTTTTTAGGGAAAATATTTTTACCTGAAGCATTGTACACCCACCAAGTCATGCAGGTATATCGTCAGAATTAAAAAAATAAAAATAAATCATTTTTTTTCGGTGGCCTTTGTTTATTTAAAAAAAATTATTGAAATTTTATTGAGCGTTGACTTAAGCGCTTTGCTCAACACTAAGCCAAGTGCTCGATGCATTAAGAAATGAAGAGAGCTTTAAAATACCATGGATAAATTTCTACAGACCTTAGCCACCCACGGCTAATAAACAAGCTACCATCAGCCTCAAATAAACCATCAATTTTAAAATTTTAACTATCGGTGCATAAAATAAATGACACAATTTGTACAAACCGCACGGTGAAGTATTTAACTGCTAGTGATCCATTCATAAACAACAAAAAAATTTAGTTGGCAACCACCCAAATCTATCACCAAGTGGCCACCACTACTGGTAGAGTAGTCGAAGAGTCACCAAGGCTCGAGTTTTGCTCCTATTTAGCCTTCTAAGTGCCTAAAATAGGCATTTTAAAAAATTTGCACAACCTTTTGCCAGCATGTCAGATCTTCGCCAACAAGATATCATCGAAAAGGTTGTTCAACAAAATTTGCAGTGGTGCAAGCGATTTTTCCAGAATTTTCCATTTTTTTCTATTTTTTTCAGCTTGAAGGTACATGTGCATTTATTACTTGTAACTGACATATAACTTTTGCATAAGAAGTCAAAATTTGGAATTTTTTTTGAAATTGCTCAAAAAATTGCAAGGAATATGTTTGTAACCTCTATTTTCATTTTTGACAAGATTTTTTTTTTAAATTATAAAAATCACCATGTGTTATAAATAGTTGATTTGAACTTGTCACTTGTACAAATTGTAAAATTTATTCATTGTAATTTGTGGGGGGCTTGCAAATTTAATTTTAATACATTCTAGGGGGGTGAAAGGCACAAATTAAGTGCCACATTGTCTTCTTTCTCTTGGTATTCTTCTTTGCAACATGGTAGATCCAAGGAAAATTGAATCACTCACTCCACACAATTATCATACATGGAAGCTAAAAATGACTCAATTGTTACAATCAAAGGGTCTATGAAAAATGTTAGAAGCACAACAACTTGATTTCACAAGAGTATATGAAAAATATAACCATAAATGTAAAATGGATGAAGCAAAAGGGCTCATTGGCTCACATATATATGATAAATTTTTGTTTTATATTGCAGAGTGTAAAACACCTAAGAATGTTTGGGACAAACTTGAAGAATTGTAAGGTAAATTCAATCAGTTCAGAATCCTATAGCTTCAAGTGAATCTACAATCAATCTCTTGAGATGCATTTCCTTCTATTCAAGATTTTCTTGCACAATTTGAATTGATTTTGTCACAATTAAAAGGGTGTGGGCATGATAAATCTAATGATGAATGTATCTTATTGATTCTATCTAAGTTAAGAGGCCCTTATCAAGTGTTCTCTTCCACTTTCTATTCTACTATGGATGCCATGGGAAAAGATTATAAAATATGTAATTTTGAGTTGTTTTGTGAGTGTCATACTAGGGAGCAGGCCAAGTTGGTTTAGCTAGATGCACTACCTAGTTCTAAGAATCAAGCTCTAATAGCTCAATCTTCCAAGGGTAAAGGAAATAATAAGAAGAAGCCCAAGACAAAATAAAATTTAGGTAGTGAGTCTCTCTCCAAATCAAAGTAGAAGACTAATCAGAAGTCCACACCACCTCCTTCTTCTACCTTTGGAGATTCTTCTTCCAAATCCAAGGAAAATAAAGGAGATCCTTGTTCATTTTGTGGCAAATCTGGGCATGATGAGTCTCATTATTTTAAGAGACTAGAAGTCTTGGAGGAAGCTATGAGGAAACATAATATTTCAGTGCTCAAGTCTTCTTCCATGGGAAAAGGGCAAGATCTTTCAAAACGTTCCTTGCATACATCTACAGATAGTTGGATTATTGATTCAAGTGCTTCACATCACATGACCAATTCACGTGATCTTCTTGATTCCATTTCTCATACTTCTACTTCTCAAATTGCAATTGGGAACTCTTCACAGATTCTAGTTTTGGGAACATGCTCTGTTCAAATGCTAGATGGGTGTATTGAGGATGTTCTTCTTGTTCCTAATATTTTAGTGAATCTATTTCCATATATCATATTTATCATTTTGGAGATGGAAAGATGGTTGAGTTTACTCCACATAATGTGATTATTCGAAAGTTACAAGATCCTAAGAAGGTTGTTGCTATAGGGATAGTTGATCATGAGAACCATTTATATTGGTTTGATGGATTTGAGCCTTCATCAATTTCATGTTTTATTACTCATATTGATTCAATGAACAAACTTTGGCATGAAATATTTGGGCTCTTGAACTATAGATATCTTCAGCAGATGCACACACATAACTTAGTGGTCAGTCTTCTAAAGATCTCTTACACAAATGTTGTTTGGGGTAAAAGCACAAAGCTGTGTCACACTTTATAAAGGAAACGACCAATGCTGATCCAACTTTTAAACTTGAATCACTAAAAAGTAGCATATATGTTTTAAATTTTTAAATGATGTAAACTAGTAAAATATGTATTTTTTATAATAAATTAAAAAATTATTTTAAACTAGTTTTTCATAAATTAACACTATAATTTAGTTGCTGATAAAATGCTGAAAAATGAAGTCGTACGGGATGTCAAACTTTTTATAGTAAATTTTATTTTTTGTCTTTCAAATTTTTTGTGTGTATTTATAACTTGAAACTTTAGTGCATGAATATATTTTTTTCCAATTTTGATAAATATATATTTGTATATAAGTATTTAAATGTGCGTGAATAAAAAAAAACCATTTCCATTGATGTTAACATTCATATTAAATATCTATCTAAAATGGAAAAAAAATTATACCATCTTGAAAATAGATTCTTTTATCTAGTGCATCATATTTTTTTCATTTTTTTTAATAAGTTTTAGTATTTTTCCTTGGCATGGTAATCAACCTAATATTTTTTGATCATAACCTACTTTTAGTATAAATAATAATAATAACTAAACTATTAAAATAAATATATTTTGAAAAACTACACTTATGGATCTACAAAAGGGTATTTTTACATTTTAAAAAAAATGTTATTTACATGAGGAGGAGTTATTAAAACTTCAAGTTTTTCAAATATATATATTTTTTGGTAAATTGGATTCAAAGTGGTGCTCCATATATTTTTAGCCAACAACTTTAGTTGAATAAATTGTGGAAGTATCTAACTTATCTAGAATGAATCTTACTAGGTCATATGTTTGACCAAAATTGATTTTTAGTTATAAATACTTAAATTCAGTTTTGCTGATATGTTGGCTGAAAGTGTGACACAACTTTGTGCTTTTACCCTTTGTTTACGTTATGTTCTTGGAAAACAACATAAAGATCCTTTCCTAAGGGTCAATCTGCACGTGCAACACACCCCTTGAGTTGGTCCATAGTGATCTCATGTCATTCCCAACTCCTTTTTTAGGAGCTAAGTATGTTCTCACTTTCATTGATAATTTTTCTTGACGCACATGGGCCTATTTTTTGAAGCTCAAGAGTGAGGTTCTCACCATATTCAAGACCTTCAATTTTGTTTTGGAGAATTAATCAAGTTTTTCTCTTCGACAGATACACATAGATAATGGGGGGAGTATGTCAATCAAGAATTTTAAGATTTTTGCAGTGAGCATAGTATTCTTCATCAACACATAGTTTCTTACATTCCTCAATAGAATGGTGTGGCAGAGAGAAAGAACGAGACATTATGGGAGATGGCCAACTGTATGATTCAGTCTAGGTAGATGGCTTTAGCATTTTGGGCCGAAGCTATCAATTGTGCCAATTATATTTAGAATTGTATGCCTCACAAGCCAGTGCATAATATGACTCTTGAGGAGGCTTGGTCTCATCACAAGCCTAATTTAGCCTTCTTTAGAGTATTTTGTAGTGAGGCTTGGGCATTCATTTTAGATGGTTAACATATATCAATAGAGAAGAAGAGTCAACAATTCATTTTTTTTGGCTATTAAGAGGATGCAAAGGCATACATATTATTTGATCCTAACACATGAGAGGTGCATTTTCATCATGATGTTCAATTTATTGAGTCCTTCACCTAGATGGATCCTCCTTCAAATTATTCTTCATCACAACCTACTCAATCTTCTTCAATTGAGGATGTTTTTCTTCTTGAGGAGGATTCTGATGATGGTCTTGATCCACCTCCTCCTAATCCACCCACTAGGCAACAATGGTCTTGTGTTACTCTTGAGGAGGCTACTACTCTTGTTGGTGATCTTGTAGACACTCGCCATACTCATTCTCAGGCTTCATGAATTATTATTTTGAGTCATTCCATTTCGGATGATCCTTAGACATTTTCAGATGCTTCAAGTATTCTTGAGTGGGATAGTGCTATGGTTGATGAGTATTCTTCTTTGATGAAGAATCATACTTGGGATCTTGTTCCTATTCCTAAGGGAATAAATTTGGTTTGGTGCAAGTGGGTGTATCATACCAAATATGTAGCTGATGGTTCTATTGATAAGTACAAGGATCATCTTGTTGTAAAGGGGTTTTCTCAAGTTGAAGAAATTGACTATTTCAAGACCTTTGCTCCTGTTGCCAAGATGGATTCTATTCACTTGTTCTTTCTATAGCTACATCATTGGGATGGTCAATGTATTAGATTGATGTGAAGATTTCTTTCTTGCATGGGGATCTTCATGAGGAGATTTATATGGAGTAACCACTAAGTTTTGTGTATGACTCTTCACTTGTTTACAAGCTTTGAAACTCATTATATGGTCTCAAACAAGCTCCTCAGGATTGGTATGAGAAGATGAATAACTTCTTGTTTACTTCCAGCTACATTTGTTGCCATTCTAATTTGACAACTTATACTCAAAGACATGGAGAGGATCTTCTCATTTTTGTGCTCTATGTGGATGATTTGATTCTCACAGGGATCTCCATTTCCATGATTCAGAGTACTCAAAAAGTATTGATGGAGCGACTTGATATGACCAACCTTGGTCTTTTGTAATACTTCCTTGGTCTTCAAGTTCATCAAACTTCTTAGGGGATCTTCATTTTCTAATAGAATCATGCTCTTGATTTTCTTCAGAGATTTAGCATGGTTGGTTGCAAGTCTATCCCCACTCCATTTTAGTCAGGTGTTGTATTTTCTACCAATTGCACCACTCCTATAGTAGATTCTACCTTGTATCAGTAGTTGGTTGGTAGTATTTTGTACTTGACACATAGTCATCCTGATATTTATTTTGTGGTTGGCCTTGTCTCTCACTTCTCTCAAGAGCCTCATGAGAGTCATTGGAAGTCTACCAAATGTATCTTGAGATACATTCAGGGCACTACAAAATTTAGCATTCATTATACATCAGGACCGTCTTATTTTATGGGATTCATTGACTCATATTGGGTTGGTGATGTCAATGATTAAGATTCTACTTGTGGCTTTTTTTGCCTTGGTTCTGGTTCTATTGCATGGTCATGCAAGAAGAAGACTACTATTGAATTATCATGGATAGAGGTCGAGTATTGAGGTGTAGTTCTTGTTAATTAGGAGGTGTTGTGGCTTCATCAATTAATGAATGAGTTCAAATTTCCTTCCACTCAGCCCACTACTCTTTGGTGTGACAACCAAAGTTCCATCCATATCTCTCGCAACCAAGTGAAGCATCAACATACTAAGAATATTGAGATCCACATGCACTTCATCAGGAAACTCATCTAGGATGGTGTTCTTATCTTGGAGTATTTTCCCACAAAGCAACAAGTTGCCGACATCTTCACTAAACCTTTGGCACCACCTTGTTATCTTCAGTTGTGATTGATGCTTGGGGTGAAGAAAGTTGTTCTTGGGGGGTCTTGATGAGTCCTCCTTCCTTCTTTATTTTTCTTTGTAGGTTTTTCTCTCTTTTGGAGAGGATTTTTCTCCCATAGGGTTTTTCTACTTTTCTCTGCTTGTGAGAGTTTGTTTTGTATATAGGTACCTTAGCAAGCCTTGTTGTCAGGACCTTGTTTTCGGGACCCATCTTGCATTTTTTTTTCCTCCCTAAGTTGTACTTAATGGGGGTTGTTGGTGTGATTAACGTCTTGTACCTAGTTAATTCTTTACTAGAGACTTAGGGTAGTTCACAAGTTAAGTTTACTTAGGATATAAGATTTCTTCTAAATGTATTAGTTGTCTTATCTATACTTTATGTTATCCTAGATAGTAATGAGTTAGATGCATCATGTGATAGAATTAAGACACTTGGCATGATATTATATAATCCTATCTCTCACCTTGCCTTCATAAGAAAGGTATCTTATGCATATTGTAAAGAATCTTGAGCATATTGATCAACATCTTGATCATATTGTATCATATTATATTTATTGTTTGGTGTATTAACATCTTTCATTGTTTCTTCTCTCTATTGCATGTAGAGGTTATTTGGTGTTGTAGATAGAAGGTCTTGGTTTCTCACTTCAACAGGGACAACAAGAAACCAACAACCTCACTGTCATATATTGATGCAATATCCATCAACACAATCATTTGGATCAAGAGACACTTTGAGTGATGAGATACACTCTTCAAATTATCTCTTTGTTTCTATCTTCTCCTAACAACTTATTGTGACACATGTGCTACTATAGTTAGACCTATGACACACTTCCTCTTCCACATCCAACTCTATGGCATCACTTCCATATGAACCATTTGAAGTGCACTACACAAGAGAAAGACAAAATATTGCACACCAAATGAAGAGGCTCTCATATGATTCCATATGATCACCAATATCACATTAATCAAGTGTAAATTCTTCATATTGAATATTATCAATTGTACAAACAATTATCTCTAAAATTTTATTTGCATGTACATCTGTGTGTATGATATCCTCATACAAAAAATTAGTAGCAACTTAAAATTTGAAGAAAGTGACAAAATAAGGTAAAAGATGAAACATGAAAAAAACTTCTTGTGCATTACTTGCATCATCAAAATGTAAATTCTTTGTATAATCAACACTTGAGCTGATTAATTTGATTATTCTCTTACATACAAATCTTCTTCATTGTCCATACTACTGCAAGAAATAATAGGATCATACTCCTCATTCTCAATTTGAATGCCATAATTGATATCCTCATTACACTCACTCCTAGATGACTAGTCTAATTGAAGGTCAGTGCAAATAGTGTCACTACCCTTTGTAATATTTTCAAACATGGCACAAATGCCTTCATCTACCCTGCATGTAGACACAATCATCACTTGATGTTTTTCTTAAACTTGGTTCCATCTTCATACACTCATCATAAAAAACTTGCTCACCACCAATAAATCATGTTCTCAAGAATAAATATTTTTCAATAATATTATTTCTTAGGTCATTAATGAAATTAAGACACATATATGCATGTTGCATGTCTACCAAATTAAAATCATCTTGTATCAAATCAAAACCTAAAGAAAAATCACAAGCTCCAAGAAACATGCCACTACAAGCTTGTGTTTTAGGTCTAAATTTTTTTGGGATCTTAGAAAGAGAAATAAAAAAATATTATTGAACTCTATGCTAGAATCTCCCTCTTCCCATCAAATTTTTTCCAATTATTCAAAAAGAGAAGAAAGGTCTAAATGCAAAGCATATTCCTCTTCAAATGAAGTCACAAGATGATTCCATGAAGAAAAAACATGCTCAATTTTTTTTTGATACCAACATCTTTCCTTTCCATCTAGTGACCTAACAAAAAATATCATCCACATGTATTTATATTTTAATTGATTATTCTCCTTGAAGTTTGAGAATACCCCAACATGTGCATCCCATTGACCACTATCTTACCCATCAAACCTAGATGTCAATCTATAGATTGAAGACCTCATTGTTTTTCATTCATAATTGACCCAAGAAAGGTCAAGTTGCATGTAAATGGGATCAAGTGGAACAACATAGAATTGAGAAAAATGTTTTTCTATAGTAAATTGGTGTCTTTGTGATTGTATGGCTTTGATTCTTTCTTTATATTCTCTTTTGAGCTGATTGAGCTCATCTATCCTTAACGTTTTTCAAGTATAGATGCTTATAAGTTAGAATGTGGATTTTTACTTGTGTTAGGTTGTATGAACAATAGGGTGATTCATCCTCATAATATTCCTAGAAATTCATCCTATCATAATCCCTAGGGTTTGAACTATATATTACATTTGATGAAGTATTTTTAGGGTAAATGAATCCATTCCAACTATCCATGGTTGGTCACAACTACTTATGCAAGGAAAAGAGAGAGGAGAAATAAACATGTTTCTTTACCAAAAATTAAACCATACATTGAAATGGAAGAAAATGGGGTACAAAATACTTAGTTGCAGTCACTTGATATATGTTCATGAAACATGGAAAATAACACAACTTTCTTCTTTGACAACAAAGTCACCACCTCACAAAAGTGATGAAATATTTGAAGTACACGACCCTCCAAGGAATACATTTGATTTTGGGTTACAACAACTAGAAAATTCATCAATATATTTTCAAGCCAACAACCCTTGTCATTCTTCAGGTGTCATTTTATTGGTGTAAATTGAAAAGATGACAAACTTACCCAAAAAAATGCATAAATACAAGCTCCAAGTTACCAAGGTTCTCAAAATATTATTTTATTCTTTATATTATTGAGAATGGTTCCATTTTATTAGGAACGAATTGATGGGAACTCAAACTCACCCAAAAGAATACACAAATTCAAACTTCAAGTTACCAAGGTTCTCAAAATATTATTTTACTCTTTATATCCTTGCAATGATGTTATTTTTTTAGGCGTGAGTTGAAAAGAGATCGCTCACCCAAAAAATGCACAACTCTAAAATTCAAGTTACCAAGGTTCTCAAAATATTATTTTATTCTTGACATTCTAAAAAATAATACCATTTTATTAGTGCTAAAAAATGTTATTCCACTCCCTAGAACCAACACTCACTCACAAGGCTAGTGTTCTCAACATGTGGGCAAAAATGGTTCATCAACAAAACAAAGGAGAGTTTAAGCACAAACCTACAAGAGTGGGTTATCTCTCCTACACTTCAATATCATCTTAGAATCAAGAGGGTATTCCTATGTGTATGCATCAATATGAATTTAAATAAAAAAAAATGGACAGTCAAAACAACTAAAACCAAACCCAAATGCAATCTTAACCCAAAAAATTGTCACTAGGTTAATTTTTTTTTATATGACCCCTATATAGTTGATATAACTATACACACATAACCCAAATGCAATATGCCTAATGAATGTTAACTTAAGAATGATTCTCTGGTTATATCAATAGTCATAGATACACATGAAGGACCACCTAAATTAAACTATTGATGAAACGTTCTGATTTGAATGATTGGAGATTGGTCAAGTGGGCAAATAGACTAATGTCTATCCATTGGGATACATATTAAAATATAATAGGAAATAAAACCATGAAGGAAGCATAGAAGAATTGATCTCGAAATATATGTCATCACAACACAAATATTACCTAAAAATCATACTTAGTTATCCAAACCAAACTACACGATTCCATATGTAATAAAAAAATAACTATTACCGAGCTTGTATTACATTAGAATGTTGTCACATTATTAAATTTTCATTATATTCATGCAAAAAATAGTGGCAAGGGAAAAGCTTCACAACCATCAAAGATTTTCCAAGAGAAATACAAACATCAATGGAGACATTCACTATATAACATCTATACATGTCTTTTAATCTTCAAATGTTCCAAAAATTCATGGCCTTTCTACAACTAGACAACACAACCCACATCTATGGACCAAGACAAATTGTACCCAAAATAGATATCCCAAATGAAAGGAAGTCATTTGTAATAAAATTATACTTGTGAAAATAAAATCCGGTAGTTGGTAAGGTCATCACCATTAATTTGTGTTGGTGGACGAAACCCATGAAGAAAAACAACATCGAGTCACAAAAATACCTAAAAATCACTTAAAAATTACTTGGAACTAAAATGGGTTAAAAAAGACATTGAAATTAAAATTTGTAAATCCCCACCAAAATAATACAATTCCAATAGGATTTGGGCCGTTGGCCTACCTCATGATCATACACCAAACAAAGGAAAGGAGCAACACTAAACTCCACCAAGAGGAACAAACCAATTAGGCATCAAAATTCAAACTAATTTCCTACTAACTACCAATTAGGCCCCATAATAGTCATGAACAATCAAGAAACCCCACCACACAAATTTCTATCAAGCTATTGGGCATCAGGCTTGAGCCCTGACATATTTGAATATGGTAGGACAATAGGGAGAATGAAAACCTTGCCAGCCAAAAGACATAAACATTTCAACTTCATCATCAATGGTGATTAGGATGTAGGGAAGAACATGAAAATTATTAGGGTTTCCCATGGTTTCAAGAATGGTTTTTGGCATCGATGGAGGTTCCAAGAATAAGCAAAACCTCCAACCAACCATAAGTTGCACGATTTTTTTCCAAAATTCCCCAAATTTGAAACACAGGTACCCATTAAGCTATTCTACAACATGGAAGGATTAGACACATCCCAAACTTAGTCAAATTTTGGATTTTTTAAATTTTGGGTAAATGGCTAATGAAAAAAGAGGAAATTCAACAACCAAAAATGACTAAGATAAAGAAAAAATTCAATATGATGACCCTAATGAACTATCTCAGATCAATTATATATGAGGGACCATGAAATGGGCATATACAATGGAAGGCACTCAAGCCAAAACAAGGCTTGATAGGATTGAGTCCCAACAAGTACAACCTAGTCAAGGTATTGGTGGCCAAACATGTCTCTCCATAAATCCTAAAGACTTGGGATAACAACTAAGGTAAAAGGTGTGTCAAAAGGGTGACAACAAGGCTTGTGATTAGATCATGACATGAAAGGACCAATGGATAAGGATGGATATATCCTTCTTCTTATTTAGTTTGTACTAGACCAAGTGATGTGTCCCTTAAGGTGTATTTATTAAAAATACTAAAATAAAATAATGCCAAAATGAACCTTGAAGAGAAACATATCCAAAAACACATGAAACTCCTATAAACTTGTTGGTATGTATCAACATGATGGATTACCTTAGACTAAGGGTAAAACACCTATATGATCATATGAAACAAACATGTGGAGATGAGGATATATTCCTCAAGCCATTAATATTTGTGATACATTATCTCACTTCACACTTGAATGTGGGAGCAACAATATTGTGGATTTCATTGTGAATGACCTTTAATATGTTTGCATACATTTTATGGTAGCAAGATAGTGAAAATAAGCATTATAGGGGATCAAATAACTCTACTTTTCTTACTCAAGGTTGAATTTTGTGATCTCTTATGAAGTGTGGTGGGATGGTAGCATATTAAAATAAATAGAAGATGGGTACCTTTATTCATATGGGAAATATGGTCATATATTCATCAAAAAATAATATTTATCAAGAAAATATATTGGATGACACCTTTGTTGACTTCTTATGTGGCATTTGTCCTTGATGTCAAAATTGCCCTGGGTTGGTGCCTTGGCATTTCATAGTTTGGTCTCATTATGGCATTTGATTGGCACATTTAATTCATTGATGATATTATATTTGGTGGCTCTAATTTCTAATCTCCATGTGCAGATCTTGGTTGAGGTATTTTGGTTAGAGGTTCTTTGTTCCATTGTGTAATACCCCTCCGTTTTTCTTTGTGTGTTTGCTTTATGCTATGTATGGGATGCAGCTACTGTTATACTGGACACACCTTGTTGTTTGTGTTTTGATCGCCACTATTGAGCGACATTGGTTATTGTGTGATGTGGATTATCTGACTATTGGTTCACATGCATTATGGATTATTGATGTTAGTAGAGTTAGCATGAGATATTGTATTACGTGATTTCTGATTATGATGTAATGTCAGTCTTGGATGAGTGTATTGGTGAAGAGGACGGTTCGCATCACTTGCTTGCGAGCGCCCTGCGAATCCGTGATTCCTTCTTCATGGTGTGTATTATATACTGGATATACTATATTATGTTGTTTATTTGGTTGCAGGTTGCAGGTACATGACACCGACTCCACCTGGTTTCACAGGTTTGAGCGTGTCGATCCAACGGTTAAGTTGAAAAGGGAGATAGTAACTAGATAACATGTGTCAGGTCTACGCCCTAGCCTTAGTGTGTCGTCAGTCCTGTTTGTCAAGTCATGTTTTACCTTATTAGTGTTATTTGATCTCCTATTTGCATTTGTTTCGGGTCTATTGGTTGATATTTATTTGGGCCTCAAGGCCGACAACAGGTATAAAAGCATTGATTAATATTTTATGTCACATTGGACGTGACTTCTAGCTTTGATCATTTGGAAACTATCATGCCTTAGGAAATCGACATTTTATAAGTAAGGTGGTCATTTAAAATTCTTCAAAGCATATTTTTGGTCGATGTTTCACATTGTTAATAATAGAAAAATGCAATAATGTTGGTCGACAACTGGTCTTTGGTCTGCCTATGGATTTCAAAGGGTATAATGAGTTTTGACTTATCAATGACTGTCCTTTCAGACTCCAAATCATTATCAATTTATTTGTGAAGGAATTCATTTTTCTTGTTGTGGAAGTTTAGGTCAACATTTTGTTTCTCTTACTCGAGGGTCTCGAACCCTCCACTGGCCGCCACCATGGAATCATTCTCTTGGCCATTTCACTGTGAACTCTACTGGTTTACTGACCTTGGGCAATGTATGGATTTTTTGGTAAGACCATTACAATGGTCACTTCATCTGTCTGTCTCTTGTCATTGGGTAAGAGCTCGTAATGAGGAATGTGTTTGGGCTGCTCAGTTACTTTGCAGATCTGATAAATTGATCATGGTGAATTCACCACTGGTCTTCACATGTATTTATCTTTTAGTCTGCTTTGCAGAACCGTTACTTCTTAGGAAAGGTTAATTTGAGAGAAGTTTTCTATGCTACAGAAAAAGGTGAAAAATGAGTCTATTCATTTTATGGCTAAATCTAAAACGTTTGCTCCAAATCTTGATTGTATTTTCTGAAGGTTATCATATCAGTTTTATGAAACATGTTTTTGATTTTGTGGGTCATCTTGAAAGCTTCAAAACTCTTCATTTCCTTTCCTGGAGTCGTTGGTAACTGCTATTAAATGCATGATTATTATTTTTCGGTTACATTGTTGTTACAATAGGGTAAAAAGGATATTATTCATGAATTTAATAGATGCGTTTTACTATTTTGGATAAGCATTGCCTGTATAGGCCGCTTGTGGAGAAAAGAAGTTTAGTCACACCTCTATTTTTGAATACTTTTGTTCTATTCTTGTCAGAAAGAAAAAGTCTATCTCTCAAGGACACTGCAGCATATGGCATTGTTGCTTGATAGAAGTTTGGTAGCAAAATTTTCACCTCTACTTTTGTTTTTGTAAAAACAGTTTTAGCTGTAACCGAAAGTTATAATTTTCTTTGAATGTAATGATGTAATCTGTAAAGAGACAAAAATAGAGAGATTAGGGCTTTATCATTACTGAAAAACCTGAAAAGAAAAAGACACAGGTGTATAGAGAACAATTTTGTATGAGATATAGCATATTATCCTTTATGCTATTTTTTTTGGAAAACACAGTGTGTTAACTATTTTGAACAATATCATGAGAAATAGTATACAAATAGAAAGTGAGCGTTAATTGTTGAGTGTGAAGAACAATGTGAAATGTATGAAACAGAAAGGGAAAAACTAGTTTGAGTACAGATCATAGTGATTGTATTGAAAAAATGTTGAGCTCTAAGATTGAAAATCTGAAATATGAGTTGATAATGAAGCTGACTTAAGGTTTGACAATGCCTAAAATTTTGAAGGTTCATTTTTGGAACTTTGAGGATTTTAGATATTGTCTGTCAAGAGGCACTTGATAGATAAGAGAGAAATAGAGAGATCCTCTGTATCATTGTGTGTTTTACTGAAAACAAAAAAAGGGTTGGCGCTCCTTGAGATTGGTGTCTCTAAATGAGGGTTTGGTGCTCCTTGAGTTGGTGCTCAAAAATTATCCTATAAGGCATTGTAAGCAGTGGTTTTGAAATTAAGCCAGTAAGGCAGAACTTAGGAGTTGTTTTTCTACCCCAGGAGGGTTTTCCACTTGGCAATTTCTGTGTCTCTCATTTGTGTGATTTATGTTTATCTTGCATAATCTTTCTTTCAGTCATTTATGTTATTGTGCTTATTCAGTTGGTCAATGCTTTGATACTTAGAGGTTGTTTAAAAGTTTAAAGTCAATTTTCTCAAGTCTGTCATGCAAATTTAGATTGTGGAAATCTGATGCAAGATGTCTTTCATAAAGTGAATTAACTTCTGCATTCTGTGCTCATTATATGAATGCTCAAAAGTTTGTCAAAATCAAGTCAAAGTTGCATATTATGAAGTTTTATAGTTCTGGTGATGAAGCACAACAAGATTGTTCATAAAAACTTTAATTGAACAATATCATATGATGCTTTTAATATGGGTTGTAAATTTTAGTCAATTTTCATGTCAATCTGATCTAAAGTGTTATTGTTCACTTGCTTAAACAAATATGTAACTATGGGTTAAATTGGTAAAAGTTTCATTATGTTTTCAAAGTTAAAAGTTAAAATTATTCCACTCTAATTCACCCCCCCTCTCTCAGAGTGAATCCACTTCCAACAACCTCAAAAATGATGACATGGATGAAATTTCTTAACATCCCTATACATAAGCTAGGCCCTCTATAAATATAAATTAAAAACATAAGGTACTTCAAGAGAATCACATGAGCATATCTTACATATACATCAATAGATCCATACACTTACTATAATACCTTGAAAGAAGACATCATAATTTTTTTAATAAGGTATTTTAACCTTTGTGAATAAAAACCAATCAATGAAAATCTCAAAT
Source organism: Sequoiadendron giganteum (assembly GCA_007115665.2). Classification (NCBI taxonomy): domain Eukaryota; kingdom Viridiplantae; phylum Streptophyta; class Pinopsida; order Cupressales; family Cupressaceae; genus Sequoiadendron; species Sequoiadendron giganteum. The sequence continues at coordinate 896,347,877 of CM021100.1, read as the reverse complement.
CAATAAATGTGATTAAGGTAGTGAGCTAAACTATGAAAATAACACAAAAACTCATCGATACATTAAAGTAATTGAAAAATTACTTTATATTCATACATTTGATGGATTAATAGAACAATGGAGCATTAATATAATGAAAATAAGGCTTATTCATTCAATAATTTTCTTATCTCAATACAAGGAAAAATCTACACCTTTTCTTCTCTATCTGTTAAACAAATATGTCAACCAACATTCAATAGCTTAACCCCTTGTCCCTCTCCAACTTAACAATATATAACATTCAAATTTTAATGTATTTAAAATTCAATTTCCTATCATTTTCTTGTTGAGAAGTTACAAAAAATAACATTCTAGGAGATCACATAGGTTCATACAAGGTCAAGCTAGAGTTAACCCTAAGATTGGGAATTTTTAATGTGAGTCACTAGGATGCCCAATGGTGAAAGATAAACCACCAAGCAACACTATAAATCGCCTCAAGATCACCAAATAATCATACCAACATTACACACATCCTTAATACATTGGAAGAAATATATTTTGAAATAAATAATCCTAGTATGATACACTTAGGTTTGACATGAACACTCGATCTATACCCTATAAGAATATTTCAACTCTCAAGGAAAATCAAGAATAAAACATTAATAACATGGAGATAATTAATATAAGTCCCTTTCAAAAATAATTATTTGTTGTGGTGTGTGTTATAGAGATGGCATGTGAATGAGAGCTTCTATGGAGGAGGGGTTTGAACATAGGGTTAGGCGAGAGAAGCCGTAGGGCATCAAGAGGGAGTTCTAGCTCTATTGTCGGTGGATCTATAGAAGAGGATGACCCAGACGATGGGAAAGAGGATGGTGCAAGGCGAGGCGGGAGAAGCGAGTGAGAGTGGTGCTTGTTTGTGGTCGATGGATCTTATGAGGCAATCATTCGGGATGGCATCGATAGTGGACTGCAGGGGCCCCTTCTTCAGACAATTTTTTGTTGCTCCTTTCGGCTAAAGCTTTCTTTCTCAAGGGGGCCTCATCTACGAGCAGATTTTTTCTACTAACCCTTTCTGAGATTTTTTGGCCAAGATCTTGAGGCTTGTTGTGTTTTTCATTGGGATCACCCCTAATCTATCCTACATTGGCCAGAGTTCTCTGTTGGAGCTTTATTTGAGGTGATATTCGGTGTTGTGTTGGGAAGAGGCGGTTCTTATCTAGGTCTACAGATGCCCTTTCTTGGTTTGCTTGACCGTAAAAATATGTTGAGTGTGGGAGGGAAGAAGCATGCTTCTTGTGCATGTTGGGTTTTGGTGCTCCTGCATCCCTTGGCTCCTCATGCATTGGTTGAGGATTGGTTTTGTGAAGTGTGGCACTTTCTGGGAGCTTTGGGGCTTCTTGCCTCTAGTTTTTTGGCTTTGTTGCAAGGACTTTTGGTGTTGAGTTAGGAAGGGTGTATCTTATCTTGGCTTGGAGAAGCACTTTCTTTCTCCTGCTAAGAGTTGGATCTGCTTGGTTTCGATGGATGTTGGAGTTAAGCCTTTGTTGTTAGAGGTGTGGCACATGCTTGTGTTGCAAGGCTCTTGGAGTCTGTTTCTATTTCTTGGGATCTCTTTCAGAGCTTTTGGGTACCCATTGTGGGTTTTCTCTGTTGAGGAAAGTGTTTTTGATGATGGAGGCTTGGTGGTGCCTGATGGGAAGTGGGTCTCATTAGCTTCTTGTGTTATTCTTGGGTTCTATATTAGAGATTTTGAGTACTCTTTGTGGTTGTCTTGGATATCTTTCTCGAAGGGGTTTTTCTTTTTATTTTTGCTCCAGGCTCTCTCTTGGAGGAGTTCTCTATTTTTTGGGTTTAACTTGGATGTTGGGCGGTGTTTTATGTTGGGGGAGTGGAATGCGTTTCCCTCTTTCTCCCTTGGATTTTCCTTCTAGTTTGGGTGTTATCTCTCTCTTGGAGCTCTTGTATGCTCAGCCAAAGGATGGTGTGGCTTCCCATTCTTTTGGAGCTTTGAATATGTTCCATTTCCTATGCACTATGTCTTTTATTGAGGTGAATACAACTCTTGATGGTTAGGAGTCATTTCCTATTGAGCTGGAGGTGGGTGTGCTAGATGTGGATGGATGTCCTCTTCTCTGGTTTCCTCTGGTGGTGTTCCTATTGAGGTGGAATTTTCTCCTATTGAGGTGGAGGCTGAGGTTGCTAAATAAGTTTGCTCTTGGTTTTTTGGGTTTTCATAGTATCCTCTCCTATAGAGGGGAGCTCAGTCCTCTTGAGGTGGATTTGGAGTTGGTCTATGGTGCACTTGGGAGCTTCAAGGGGGTATCTCCTCTTGTGTTCTGGTGTTTTTGATTAGGAGGTTGGGTTTAATGGTGGTCTTTACCATTAAATTTTCTTTTCTTTTGTTGGGTTATGGTCTGTTGTTTCTGAGTAGATGGTTGGTTGTTGTTGTGTTGGTATGTTTCTTGATTCTTTTAGGTGGTTTTTTTATCACAGTCAAAACTTGGGTGGGTTTTTTGGTCCCGGATAAAACTAGGTTGTATTTGGGCTTCAGGCCCATGCTTGAGTATATTTTATAGCCTATGATGTCTTGATTATCTGTTAGTGGTTGTTGTTGGGCTGCAGGTGGTTTTTGTGTTATCTTTTTAACAGCTTGTTGTTGTTGGGTTGATTTTAGCTTACTATTGTTATCTTGTGTTTTAAATGTCTTCTTTTGTATAGGGTTCTGAGCCCCTTCAAAATCCATTTTTTACCCTTAATCAAAACATGGAGATAATTAATCACTAACTAATTCAACTATAGATGTTCAAGTTTTGAAAATAGCTCATGAGTCTTAAAGCATAGGTCATGGTAGGTGGGAATGAACAGTATATGGTAAGGTAAGTTAACATTTTAATACCCATTTAAATATTGACCACCCATGAGGAAGCAAGGAACATAAAACAATAAATATCTATAAGAAACACATAATATAGTTTTAAATTATTTCAAACAACCTTAAAAAATAAATAAATTAATAAGGAACCCTGGAGCCATCAACACCATACTATTGTAGGAAATTTATAAATCTACAACAAATTCACAAAATATTATGATAATTATTGCAGTAGGGATAATAACAATCATAATCCACACTTACCATCAACTCCTTATAAAATTATCATTGACTAAAGATGGACTACTATAGATAAGGACTACATTATTGGGAAGAGAGAAAACCACATCTTTGAAGATTGTTCATCACCAAGAACCCGCTCTTAATTTTTTATGTGGTTGTCTTGGCCATGTAATTCCCACCACAAACTCCTTTTTGACACTCACTAATTACTTGGAGGTATTGTTTATGATGTAAACACTTAAGAAGCATCCTATCATGATTTATCCATAAATTTTATCCCTCAATTAACACATACTTCTATGACTACAACTTCAATGTTCAATTTTGATTCTTAGTCATTACAGGGGGATTTCATATTTTTTAAGTAATCAACCACCTCCTTATACCATGGATCATCCTTGAGATGGTAAGGGAAGGCCTCAAGATCAATATTTACTTCAATCACTTGTGTCACAATAAGCTTCACTAAGCCTTATCCCCAAATTAGTTTCATTATTTTCACCTCCAAATTATACTCCTAATTTTTTTTGATTGACATACATATTTTTACATAATATTTTTATAAATTGAAGATATCCTTTATTGTTGTGTGTGGAATATAGTCAAAAATTTCTACACCTATGAGATATGGCTATAATTTTTTGACTACCTTAACAAGTGCATATGTATTTTTTTCATAGTTGTATGTTTTAATTCTGCACCTTACAAAGATGTGTTGAAAAAGGAATAGGAAAAAATACAATAGCATATAGACGTATGCCTACACCCAAAAAATTTCACTAGAATAGGTCTAACCTATTGCACATATAATCTCTAGTAATTTGATGAAGTTATGTTGGGCATGATTCTCTAATATAAAAATATTATGGGCCACTTCAAATATTTTACCTAAGTTATTGAATCTTGAAATGCACATGAGCTAATTCCTACTCCTAAGGTATTGGTTAATGATATTATTCATATTTAAGGTGCATAAAGGGTAAAACCTTAAGGCTGGTGCATTATATTAGGTTAAAATGTCACATTCAACTAGAATACACAAAAATTTTAAATGGAAAAAGAGATATGATATTAGAAACTAACACACTTAATAATCCCTCTCCAACCTTGTAGAATCTCTAATGTAATAAGGAAATAAACATTACACATAATATCCACAAAGTTTAGTGTTTTGATACTTATTAAAATTAATATAATGTTCACACTAATAAATTTGGTTAGAGAAACCCATAATCTAAGAGAAACCTATCAAAATTCATTGATTGAAAGTCCTAAAGATCCACAACTACCCAAGGAAACATTCAATTACAAATATATTTTATAAGATAGACATCTCTTCATGATTTGTAAGATGAGTTGCTATAATGGTGACTAGACATGCAAAACATGAAACCCTAGATATTTCTTAGGGTTGTAGTCACATGAAAACTATAAATTTTTGAATATTTGAATGAGAACTAAACTGATATGCATTGGACATGGGTTGTTCACCGCTTTCTCATAATTATTTAACTCAATATTGGATGCCATTAATATTGCATATGAAGTAAGTCAAAATCCTCTGAAATATATTATAAATGGTAGCTTGGAGATAGCATAGTATTACCTACATATAAAATTACAACTACCACATTCATGGTGGCATGGTGCTCTCATCATTTTATGCCATTTTTTAATTTTGTATTCACACCCTTAGGATAAGTATGAGTTTCTAGGTGGGATAACCAAATTGGTTCAAATTGAGCATTATTGATAGTTTTGGGTAGGACTGGGAGTGGTTACAGAGATCAAGAGGCATCTAGGATGGGATTTTGAAATTCAATGAGGAACAAGATAAGATAATATGGCATGAGATATTAGGTTTGGATTGGATGTGGGGATTGGATAAAGGAACAAGCATCTTGGAGTCCAAATAAAGTATGCAAAATGGGGGAAAGAGTGAATGGAATATATGGATGAAACACAAGGGAACTATATGAGAATGTACACCAATATGGGATGCCAAAATTAAAGGGAAAATATCTATGCATCAAGGTGAATTCCACATAAAAAAGAGTAATAAGTGAATATGGACCTTAAATAATGCTTTATAAAAAAGGGTGTAGAAGTGGATGATGGAAGATAATATTTAGGAGTCCAAATATCTAGATGTACTAGGGAATCCTACAAAAGGGAGAAATGAAAGAAGGTTTAGAGGTAAAAGGAAATAGCATAAACCTAGATGGCCATCAAGGTTTTGCAAGAAAGGAGCTAGGGAATTTTCACAAAAAATAAAAATATATGATGGATATGGATGAAGTGGAAGGGGGATAAATACCTAGACCCTCATTTAAAGTTTGAAAGAATGGAAAGGGAAGAGGGAACAAAGGTTTATAGGGAAAGAGAACATAAATGGATCAGGGGATATGAGGCAAGACAAACATGTAGATATAAATTGGGATATCAAAAAAGAGGAAGTAAAGGAATTAAAGGGAACAAACAATGTGAAGATCCTTTTACAAGATAAGAGGGGAGTATCAAATATTAAGGAAATATCAAGATATGGTTCAAAAATTAAGAAATGAGGTGGAATGGAGGAAGATGTAAATAGTGGATGAATATTTCAAGATTTTAATTTGGAATAGGGTACAAGATATTGGTATAACAGAATATATTTGGTTCCACACCAAAGTCTACAATGTAGTGAAATGAATGAAAAACAATGAAAGCACACCCAAACATAGATTTCTCTTTGATTTTTTGGTGAATTAAAACTAATGATGGGCACATGGGGGATGAAGGAAAAATACATAGGATAACCTTGAAATAAGTATTATATTGGTTATATGTGATGGGAAAAATGAGGCATAAATGCATAAGAAAACAAGGATTCAAGGGAAATTCGACATTGTCAAATTAAATCTCAATATTGTCTCTTATTGGAGATGTATAACTTTTTCAAGCATAACAAGAATACAAATATCTAAGAGTAAACCATAAAAAGGGGACACAAAGAGGGGACTAGAATAATCAAACTTCATCATGATCATTAAGAATCAAGATTTCACAACTACACACCACATAGATAACACAACACATGATATAATACAAGGAAATACATCATTACTTATGTATGAAGAAATTATTTAGATCTCAACCATGAATTGGTAGATTTATTAAATCATATATTATACTCTTGAGATGGTACATGTGATAATAATCCTCTCCAATTTCATATGTCCCAAGCACAATGTGATCAAAATTTTCATGCTTTCATTTATACTCTGATCTAACATTCGATATGTGGAACATATCTCTAACTTGGAAGTTTCTTTGAATGATGCCTTGTCGAAGAGATAGTTTTTCCTCCTTGTGTGAAAATATTTTCTCATGTGCAATCTGATCATTCTCATATAAATCTATTAATTCAAATATCCTTTGAGATGTTTCAACATTAAGTCCTTTTTCAACATCTTGTAGTAGTTTCAATATATAGGTAGTTCCAAGCTTATTGACTTTTTGACATCTACTCCATAGACTAGTTCAAAAGGTCTCTTTCCAAAATTTGGCTTATAGATCACTAGATCAACCCATAGTACATATTTCAACTTGTCATTCCATATTTTCTTGTTCATATGGGGTGATCCCACAATACTGGTTTACAATTTTTGGCCAAACTGGACACTAAAATATATTTTTCTAACTAAATCTTCACTTTCGGGCTTCTATAGCAGCTAAAATGTGAGGAATTTGAAGATGATGCAAACTAGTGATTTGTGAAATTTTGTCCCTAGATTCTAAATATATTTTTTTCAAAAAATTTGGAATAAGATTGCACTTTTTTTCCCATCTCCTTCGAAAACTAATTTTTTTTTCTTCAGTAAACAACATTTTTAAGGAGTGATGCTCACCGTATACAACATAATTTTTTTTTCATGAAGGATAAAATTCTATTTTTTTCAAATTTAGATTTGTAACTAC